>CAHIKZ030003908.1:1685000-1687500 GCA_903632075.3 Acanthosepion pharaonis | reverse complement strand
TAGCCTTGGATGACAACTGGTCTATCGCAGAAAGAAATGTCTATCGCAGAAAGAAATGGCTACCTAAAAAAAAAAAAAAAATCTGCCTCGTCAAAAGATACATGATCGTCTAAGATGCATGATCGCATGGCTGAAATTCAGAATACCTATGCGTTACAGTAATTGTTCCTTTTGTGGCCAATAGAACGAAAGTGGTTCTTTTCGCACTTTAACCTTTTGTCGTTGTGAGGGTGCACAGAAGTGACTCAGTAATTATTCAGTACCTGCTGACAGAGAATACGAAAAGGAAACAAAGAAGGATAAGAAATGAGTAAATGAAACGATTATATTGAATCTACTTCTAAGTAATTTGGTCCACGTAGTCTCTCTAGACAACTTTTTCTCGATACAATCTGTCCTGCACCGTTATTAAGTACAATGCATTCTATATTGCTGTCACATATCGGGTTTGGCTCTTCTGCTGTACATTTAGAGACTCTTGTCAAAATCATAAGATGCTGCAATGTTATCGGCTCTAATCTGGCATCTGTACTCCAAACACTTTTCCATCGCTGTAACGTGGTTTTCTTGTGCTGTTTCTATGAATAGTCTCATGATAATTGTACTGATGAGCTTTCTACTTTGGTACGTCGACTTTACGAATTTAAGCGCAGTATTGGATTGGCATCTAAGTCTCAACTTTATACTATTGAAAATGTTTCAGGTAACTGTAAATTCTATGCTGACTGTTTCTTCTCTTGCCTCTTTTTGCTTGTGGAACTCTCTTCTGGCTTCTTGCTTCCCTGTTAACTACGATCTTAAAAAAGAATAATGGATAGTTCAGTCATTATCTTCTGTCTTCTCGAAACCTGTTTTTCATTATCTTCTTTCATCAATAATAATTTCAACATCAGTAACCCGTTTTTATCATAGTGGCTTTATCGCCTTGCTTGAAATTATATATATATATATATATATATATATATATATATAGAGAGAGAGAGAGAGAGAGAGAGTGAGAGTGAGTGAGTGAGTGAGAAATAGAGAGAGGGATTGAGATAAAAATAAATAGATAAATGCATACATGGATACGGCTACCTGTTATTTAAGTCATTAAAAGCTATAGGAAATGAATGTAACATCAAACGTTTATAAGTTTGGTTTGTTGTGTTTTATAGTATATCAACCTCAATGTGTTATTTAATGCCGACAAGATTTTTATTGCTAGAAATATTTTTTTTTCAAAAATGTATTGCTGGTAATATTTTTTTCCTTCAAAAATGTATTAATCGTAATATTTTTTCAAAAATGTATTACTGGTAATATTTTTTCCTTTAAAAATGCATTGCTGGTAATATTTGTCTCTAAAAATGTATTGTTGGTAATAATGTATTGCTGGTAATAATTGTTTTCTTCAAAAATTTATCGCTGGTATGAAAACCTATTTTACACTTTCATAGTGTTTTGAATCCTGTTTGAGGGTTAACTAATTACCCATAGCTGGGACCCCTAAAAACGAGTTAGTTAGCAAAGATGACAGATCTGGCGGGCTTAAGCAAGTAGATGACAGAACTTGAGCTGTTACGTGACATCTGGCCTCCTTTACGGCAACGGATGTTGGACGGCCTCCTCAAAGATGAAGAAGAGGCTCGGGGCAACGGAGATGTGGTTCTACAGAAGGATGCTGAGGATATCATAGACCAAGCGTGTGAGCAACGATAAGGTCTTGGAGAGGATGCAAACAAGGAGAAGGCTTATACTTAGCATCATGAAGAGGCAGCGGAAGTTTGTGGGACACGTAATGAGAAAAGAGGGCCTGGAGAATCTGATACTCACAGGTCGAATAGAGGGAAAGAGAGACAAGGGAAGACAAAGTATGACATACCTGGCGGGCTTAAGCAAGTGGATGACAGAACGTGATCTGAGGGAGGTGGCAGAGTGACGAAACTTATTGAGAGTTAGAAGGGATAGTGGGGAAATGGAGAGTCATAATCGCCTACGTCCTGAAGGGACGCGGTACATAAAAAGGAAAAGATTATATATATCCCTTTCCCTTCAAATTCGAGTCAACTCTTTATCTATCTATCTATCTATTATATGAACGTTTTTTTAATATGCCGTACTCTTTCAAGTGGTGGTTGATTATGACTCTCCACAACTTCCTAAACTTTGTAGCTCGAAACAATGTCCCTTTAATATTCCTCTTAATCCTATCTTACCTTCCATTTACTCATGTAAATTGATGGTAGAACATCTTTAGCTCCTTAGATATTCTTGTTTTCACTTCCCCTCCTAACATTCTCATGTAAGTGTCAAATTCTCCAAGCCTCCTTCATTATATATGCCAAAAATATCAAACTGTTTCTTTTTGCTACTAACTATAAGTGTCGTTTAATTGTTTTCAATTTCCTTAAAACTTCCTTGTTACTAATATGGTATTCTCAGACTTCTTCTATCAAACAATGTTTCTGTTGCCTGAAGTCTCCTCTTCATCTGTGAAGAAAATATCCAGCACTGAAGC
>CAHIKZ030003908.1:1660000-1680000 GCA_903632075.3 Acanthosepion pharaonis | reverse complement strand
TGGTCCCAGAATAATCAGAAATATTTAACAGAAAGTCAAACAATTTTAGCTGTAATAGTTAAAGAATATAAGTTATATTAAGTACTTGCTGGTTTAGGAAAACAGTTAAATGAAATAAAAATTAACTTAACCATATCAAAATATTTAGTCCTATCGTCAAATTTTAGTTACACAAAACAAGAGCTGTCACGAAATAAAGCAAAAATAATATTCTCTGGGATTTGGAAATTTAAACTGATCGCGCAATCCAGGTCCCTCATAGAGATCAAAACCGGAAGTCAGAAAGGCCGTAAACTCTTTTTGGATGTTCAAATTCAAACCGATCGCACAATCCAGGTTCCTCATGGCGATCAAAACCGGAAGTCAGAAAGGCCGTAAACACTTTTTGGATGTTCAAATTCAAACCGATCGCACAATCCAGGTTCCTCATGGCGACCAAAAACCGGAAATCAGAAAGGTCGTAAACACTTTTTGGACGTTCAAATCCAAACCGGACATAAAATCCAGTTTAGAACACATCATCAGGCATTGATGGCAAACAAAAGCGAAAATTCGGTGAACACATACTGGATTTTGGAAAATTAAAAATGATAACAGTATTCATGCCTGTAGACCATATCTCATGTCGACCAAAAATTACAAGCAAGTAGAGATATTTTTTTTTTTTTATCTTGAAATTAAAGCCGATCATTCAGTTCAGACCAAATACAAGTCCGCATCGCGACTAATAATAAAAAATAATGTCGTTCGAAATCTTTCATAACTTGAAATCATTCAATAAATGAATATGGAATCTTTTCTGTTAATTCACCCAAAATAATGCAAAGTCAATTATTCACCCTAAAAAATAAATTTTAAATCAATTTTTTTTTATTAATTTTTGAAATCAAAATTTCTTTCGTTTGCCTCGCAACAAGTCCAAACCTCAGAATTTTTAAGACGTCCATCCATGTGACCAAAAATAAAAATAAATAGCAAATAAATGACTGAAAACTTTTTAGGATTAACTGACAACAAACTGTACATTGGGTTTTTACGGTCGGAGGCCTACAATAACGGTCACAGATGAGATTGAAAATAGTTCTGGACCACCTGTCGGCAGGTAAAAACTGTTCCATGGGTAGTTGCAATGACATCCGTTACAGCTCCCTGCCGCGCATCGTGATCTAGAGATGGGCAGAGTGTTGGTAGGAGAAAGATTTCTCGCTGGTTGAGGAGGGGGAAAGCTCTACTGTTAGTGTCAGGTGTCAGGAATTGCAGAAGTTGTTCCAAGTGTCACCTATCTACCTGAATCTCTGAATAAACAACGTAAAATATTAAAAAAAAAAGGCGTCGAGTCGTCCTTAGCCACAACTAGATGTACCACATTTGTTTTTTAGATTTCCCCCTTCAAGATCATTGTATCATGATAGTTATTTTCAAAGATCTTCAAAAAGATATTCCAGTCTGCAGGAACTGCCATATCAATAAGAAAGCACATTCTGATTTTGGTCTTTGATTATAATTGATGTCTGGGCGACTAGCTTTGATTGTTCTGTAAAATCTCATAAAATTTGGACATGTTCGATGTCTGTAACCTGTTCTGGGTGTTGTTCATACCAAATTCTTGCATTTTTCTTTTCATAAAAGTTGCAGATTATTATTATTATTATAATTATTATTATTATTATTATTTCCTTGGGTTTCTGCTATATACACATTTCCTTCCGGCTCCCAACCAGAAACATAAGGTCACAAATGGTTTCTTGACATCTTCCACTGATCATTTATTGCATAAAAAACAAACATAAGATCACACTCATTTTATATAGATAAAGCTCTTCGTAAATTGTAAGCTGTACTTGTGAGTACAATTTTTTGTATTTCTTTAAAGCATGGGCTAGCCTGCATCTCTTCAGTGAGTCTATCAGGACCTTTTCCAAACAATCCAAGGGTTTCAAATTCAACTGGAATTATTGATGTACTCATATGCCACCTTTTGGAGATCTCCACTTCAAGATCCTTATATTTTGATAGTTTCTTTAAGATCTTCAAAGATACATAACAATCTGCAGGGACTACTTTGGCAATAAGAAAATACATTCAGTTTTGTCCTTTGATCATTCTGTCTGTGTGTATTGTAAAGTCCCATAAAATTGTTACAGGTCCGATCTCTGTAACTGGGTTGATGTTCATACCAGTTTCTTGCAGTTTTTCTTTCCGTAAAAGTTGCATTATTTCCTTTGATTTCTAGCGTGTACACATTTCTTTCCGGGTCCCGCACAGAGACCTACGGTTAGAAATGGCATCATAACATTTGCTACTGACCAATTAAAAACACACAAACACACACATATTTTACATAGATATAAACCTTCGTAAGGTGTGGACTGTACTTGTGAGAACAATTTTTTGTATTTCTTTAAGGCATGACTTTCCAGGAATCCCTTCAATGAATCTATTGGAATCTTTTCCAAACAATCCGAAGGCTTCAACTACAACAGGGATTGTTGATGTTCCGATATGCTACATTTTTGAGATTCCGATTTTATCATTATTATTATTATTATTATTATTATTATTATTATTTTGATTGACGTAATTCTTCCAAAATTTCCAATGTAAAACAATATTTCAACAGAATGTCTGTCTTCTTCAGATCATATTTTTTAAAAATATTTAAATATAACTTGAATAAGACATTCATTGTCAAATACTGTGTTTTTTCTTTTCTTTTCTTTTCTTAAATCGGGCTCTTCTCTAAATTATTATTATTATTATTATTGGACTTGGGGCTACAATGAGGGTGTGATGGATTTATTTGATGGATAGAAACCTCATAGAGTATGTGAGCAGTGTCGGAGAGAGCGATCTTATGGACTTCTTTTATATTAATATTTACAATGATTTTGTTGGCGTATTTTTTCATCCTTTTCTTGATTAAACCGAGAGAACCGGCAGTCACTGGTATTGTTGTGGTCTTCATGATACCGCAGATTCTATTTCAATATCTATCTATCTATCTATCTATCTATCTATCTATCTATCTATCTATATATATATATATATATATATATATATATATATATATATATATATATAGAGAGAGAGAGAGAGAGAGAGAGAGAGAGGGGGTCTTCTGTCGTTTATAAATTGTTTATTATTATTATCCGATTATAAATGTGCTTGTCCCTGACTTCGTTAATTCGCCCGACCGTTACGCCCTGCCACTACCTCACATATAAGGTACTATTCCATTTTGATCGCGGGGAAAAAGGGGGGCAAAAAGTACCCGGTTTCAGTGATAGAATGAAAGAAAGAAATAAGAGAAGATAGAAGTGCTTTACATCATCCGCCAATATTTCAGAAATAATGAACTCGTAGGTTTTGATCGCGTGGAAAGAGGAGAAAAACGCTACTTGGTTTCAGTGAGGAAATGAAATAAAGAAGGGAAAATAGAAGTATTTAACGGCTGTTCCAGTGAAATGGAAAAAAGTTGTCACTTTCAAAAACTTTTCATTCGTACCCACTTCTTAAAATAGGAGGCACGGTGGAATAATGGATAGCGGCTTGGATTGAGGAATCGGAGAGCCGAGTTCGAATTCCAGTCGAATCCATTACATTCACTTACGTGCTAACACCCTCAGGTCAGACTGGCCTTGGATGGCAACTGGTCTAGGAGAAGGAAAACTCTGAATTCAAAACCTGCGGACGGTCGTTTGGGGACCTTGTGGCACGTTGTGCACCAGGTCTCTGTAATCGGCCCTTCAAAAAGTGTGGATGGTCCTGCACGAAACCTTCACCACTATAATCAAAATCTTATGTGCTGTTGTCGGGCTGTCAGTTTCCATGGCACATAACTGGCTGATAGGGGAATATCTACGGATATTTATTGTCGAAGAACTCGCCATGAGCTTATTCAATCATTAACTTAAGAATTAAGATTCATCAAAAAATTAAAAAAAAAAACTATCAAAAAACAAGAATCTTGAAGTGGAAATCTCAAAAAGGTGGCATATGAGGACATGAATAATTCCAGTTTGAAGCCCTCGGATTGATTGGAAAAGGTCCTGATAGACGCATTGAGAGACCGTGAAATTGTCACGGGTTTAAACTAGTAGTAGTAGTAGTTGTTGTTGTTGTTGTTGTTGCTGTGTAGTATCATCATGCCAGAGAGTAATATTAAGTCCCCTCCGTGATCTATGAGTAGAAAGGTCACTGTAGGAGGATTATCTATGCTACGTATATATTTGGGACGTTTCGTTTCTAAGGAGATTGTTTTGCGGATGAATTGTGAAATAGGGCCGGTTGAGTTTTCTCCTTTTTAGAAAATCAACATTCTACTCAATGTAAATTCTGGGGTTTGATGTGATAAGTACTGAAAACTAAAAATAAAATTCATACCTTTTTACTGAATTTTGAGCATTATTTACATTATTCGGACTATTGTCCTCATCTTTGTCGACATATTTATTACAACGTTTCGCCTGTTGTACGCTCCGGCCTTCTTCATGTGGTTGGAATGTCGAACTGAACCCTTTATTTCGCTGACTGGGGTAGACTGTTCTAGTTCCACTTGTCATGTTTAATGGACGTAAGTTATCAGTTATCTCCTGTTAATTTCCCTCTGAAAGTTCTGCACTGCCTTAACTGGGTATAGAACTCATACTCTTTGAGTCCTGTCACTGGATCTAACTAACGCCTTTATTCACTGTGTCCTTGATCGAAATAAAGGGGTTTTTTATTTATAAAGCTTTCACTGAGGACTGGAATGAAATTCCAACGCTACGATTTTGAACGTAAATCTTTAAACTCGTTTCCTCAAAAAATGGTAAAGATTTGGAAAAAAATTTTTTTTTCATTATTTATCATGTGAAACCCTAACTTTCAAATTGAGTGCAATGCCACGGTTCCAAAATCGTCCTGACCTAATGTGAAGTTCCACAAAAAGTCAACTTTTGCATCTCGGAGGTGCTGATACGTCCAGCGATTTTGCTTACGTGATTTCGGTACCCTTCTTTAATCATACCCAATGTCCCTATCTCATTATTATTATTATTGATGGTGGTATGGGTGGTATGAATATGAGCCACCGAAGGTTGTACCGAATGGCGAGTTTACCATCCACTAGATTGATAAAGAATTTCAAACAAATTGTAACCAACTATATTGAAAACACCTGTCTTTTGATAGATGTTACAGCTCCAGCCGACTAAGAGATATCTTTGGAAACGTTTTACAAACTAAGTAAATACAAGGACTTCAAAATACAGATCATTAGAATGAAGCATCTCAAGAAAACAACATGCGCTTTTGTTATTGGGGATTTTGGAAATGGTATCTAAAGGAGCAAGCAAATATGTTGGATCGAATTCCTGATAGTCCTAAAATATGTGAATTGCAAAAAAAAAAAAAAAAAATCATGTTCCTAGGTACTTATCACATTTTTTTAAAAATCTTTTTATCCCGATCAAGGTGGAAATGTCACGAGTACGCAAAGGGTTACAGGGAGTGAAAGTGAGAGAAAAGACTGCGTATAGGGATGATTGAGGGAAGTACGAAAGATAAACGGGATTAAAGAAGATAGAAGATGGCGATTGACGTTGCATTTAAATTTTTCAAGATTGTAGTTATCAGAGAAGCAAGTGAACGGAAGGGAGTTCCACAGGCGGGTAGTGCGAGAAACGAAAATGTTGTAATAGAAGTGCAGGTTGCATTTAGCTATTTCAACAGTGAACAGGTGGGACCTAGATGCCAATCTAGTAGCATGTTTAAATTCATGCAGGCGGGGCCCCAGGGAAAAAAAAAGCTCAACAGAGCAGTTGTCAGAAAAAATATTTGTAGAAAAGACAGAAGGAAGCCACGTTATGTCGATGAGAAAGGGACTGAAGTCGAGATGCCAGGTCAGGATCGATTACATAACAGATCCTTCTTTGGATTTTGTCAAGAATCTCGAGATGAATAACAGGAGCACCAGACCAGATATGGCAGAAGTATTCAATGCACACGTGGCACTGCACATATTTGCATCTTCGGAAACGTGTGTCGCTCTCTTAAATGTGTGTGTCTCTCTGAAATGCTTCATATGCCAGATTTTTGCATTTTGTGTGCTTTAGTATTATTATTAGTAGTAATAGTAGCAGTGTAAAAAGGAATTATCTCCTACTACTAGCGACGTTCGTCAGTACCAGCTGACCAGCTGATCCATCATACTTAAATATACTTCGACGCACTTCTATCATTAACCAGCTAGAAGCTACTGAAGAAAGAAATGTAACTTAAAAGAAATACGTGTAATGGTAAAACACTACTCTGGAATTAGAATATTATGGCCGCAAAGAAACATGGCTGTTATACGAAGCGATCAAAGAATAATTGGTCAAAATGAGTGCATAAATTAGTTCTACTGTTGTAGAAGGAACTGAGCTGTTACGCATCTGTCCTTCTTTACGGCAGTGAATGTTGGACGATTTCCTCGAAGATGAAGAAGAGACTCGAGGCGATGGAGATGTGGCCCTACAGAAGGATGCTAAGTATATCAAGGACCGAGCGTGTGAGCAACGATGACGTTTTAGAGAGGTTCCAAACAAAGAGAAGGCTCATGCTTAACATCAAAATGAGGCAGCTGAAGTTTCTGGGACACATTATGAGGAAGGAAGTCATGGAGAATCTGATACTCACGGTTCGAATTGAGGGAAAGATAGACAAGGGAAAACAACGCATGACATACCTGGTGGGCGACAGAACGTAATCTGGGGGGGAGGTGACAGACGGAAGGAACTTGTTGAGAGCTGCAAGGGAGGTGGTGAGCTATGATCGCCTACGTCCTGAAAGGACACGGCACATAGAAAGAAAGAAGGCACGGCAAAAATGGTAATGGTAATATTAGCCGTTTCCTTATAAGGAAACATTTAACATTCACTAATCGAGCAGCTGGTGCTACTGCCAGCTGAAATTTATAAAATCTTTCTCTTAAAACAATTTTTCGAAAAAAAAAAAAAAAAATCCCATGTCCAGTAGCTGTAATCGATCTTTCGACCATTGACGGCGGCTGCATTTTTCAGAAGTAATGTTGAACGTTAGCATCCTAATTAGACCATTATTTTCTCTTCGAGTTACATTTTACTTCCTGCTATTGAAAGCCTGCAAATGATCCGGCTCCTGTTGTTTGGTAAAGCTCTTTCTTTGTGATTATGTAGCGTCAGAGTTTCGAAGAAGGATGGTCCTAGCTAAGGCCTCCAGATTTCATTCGCCGGTACTTTGTTACGATAATTCCTTTTACTGTATCAGAAACAAAAAAAGAGAATAATGGGAATAATGATGACCACATCAATACCAGTGGTCATAGGTTGTTTCGGTCTGGTCAAGAAAGGGATGGAAAAAGGTCACTTTTAACTATTGATGTGAGAAAGCGGTTGTATAGAGCTGACAGTTTAGATATTTCTGAATGGGTTTGACGCAATGTATGACATCCATATGCGAATGTCGATCTGTTGAAATTATTTCAGAACCTGATTTTAGATTTTAGGTAAATGTTTTAGTTTTGTAACATCTTGCGTTGCTGTGAGAAAAATACTGTTACCGAAGATCTATTTGAACAGCCAGGAAAACTTTAGGGTAGATGTTAGAATAATCCAGAAGTTATTATAGTTTACAGTGTCATCTGCGTATCTGATGCCGTTAAGATTGCTTCTACCGATAATAAAGGTGTTCCAATAACTTGGACCGATTTTAAATGTGAATTAATTTTAAGCGTTTAATGTTTTTTTTCCTTTTTCTTTCAGATATGGCGGACATTTGGGCGATATTATTTTTCACACATAATTGCCATGACTTAAATAACATGATCCAATAGAGAAATAAATAAATGTTCACCAATAACATCGATTTATTTACTGATGACTTTTATCTGTCAAAATGAAACACGCTTATATATAATCCGTCTTAATGAAACACCCTTACATAATTGTGGCACCTCCGGAATCTTTGGGATAGCACCGTAATAGAAGTTGAATAAATCCTTGTCGTACGCACCTTTTTTATTTATGTGTACTTGAGGAATTCATTTTCTAACAATATGTAAGCCAATTTCTCGCATATGTATTTACTTTCATATATTTTCGATTATTATGAAGATGACAGAATTGCTAAAGCCGGTTAGAACGCTAATGTAGATACTGGAGTACTGGAGGGTAGGGTGTTGTCAGTTTATCTCTAGCTGGCGGTACCAAATACTTCTTGTTCTCTTATGTGCCACTCCCACTCTTTGTAGCTCTTTGCTGCGTCTGTCTCTGTGACATTCCTCCCACCCTTGCCATCCATTCACACAAACACGTCAAGTAGATTGGCCCGCAGATAGTTAACCTGCAGCCTTCCCCTGCTCCTTTTAACTTTGATGCGAGAAATCCAACGAGCAAAATAAATAATAAATATAGAACGCGAAAACCATTATTAGTGTAGTGCTTCTCAAAGTGGTGGTCCGCGGACCGGTGCCGATACGCGGACCATCAGCTACCGGTACGCGGTCAGTGTGCAGGCCATGCTAAAGAATCATTTGTAAAGATTAAGGTTATATAATTTTTGTTTTTGTGTCAATAAACTGCTTATTTTTTATTACTTTTTGTATATTTTGATATTGAATTCTTTATTGGCAAAATAAGTAGAAGATAAAAACAGTCAACTTTTTATATATATATATATATATATATATATATATATATATATATATATATATCGTATAATTTAATATTACCAGGAAATATTACAGGTACGTGACACATTAAGAAAAGAAAATGCCGGTCCGTCATTATTAGATAGTTTGAGAAGCACTGAGGTAGACGAATATGTTATTCCAATACCGTATTTCAAAATCAATCAAATCTATCTATCTATCTCTATCTCTCTCTCTCTCTCTATATATATATATATATATATATATATATATATATATATATATAATCTGTCTGTCTGTCTGTGTTTGTATACATAAATGTTTCAAATGTGCTACATTTATAGCAGCAAGGTCTTCAATATCAGAGAGAGAGGGCATTTCTAGATATATGAAATCACACTCTAAGGTGCCGGTACGCGAATCATCAGCTACCGGTACGCGGCCAGTGTCTAGGCCATGCTCAGGAATCATTTGTAAAGATTAAGGTTATATAATTTTTGTTTTTTGTGTTAATAAACTGCTTTTTTTTCATTACTTTTTATATGTTTTGGTATTGAATTTTATTTGGCAAAATAAATAGAAGATAAAAAATAGTCAACTTTTATTATATTCATTATATATATAATTCCCGGTATAAATTAACATTATCACGAAATATTACAGGTACGTGACACATTGAGAAAAAAAATGCCAGTCTGCTATATCAGATTGTTTGAGAAGCACTGCATTAATGTATAGCTTTTTTTTCTTCACGACGATAGAAATGTTTGATTTTTATTCAAACTCTGCAGATATTCGGTTTAATGCTTTTCACAAGACCGTTGCGAAGATTATATCTCTCACTAATCGTCTCCGAACACTTGTGGGTGATAAATTATTTTCCACCCACCAACCTCTCTCTGACAGACAGGAAGTGGCAAGCCTCTCACTGCTCTGTCGCAACTTGCATGGAAAGTGCTCAGACGAACTACATTCCGAGGTTCCGCCAGTTCTAACTTTCACGGCTAGGACCCGCCATGACACTTACAGTGTAGGAAACCATCCTCTATCTCCCACTGGTGAAAAGTAAGTTCCATTCGCTCAGCTTCTTCCCGCTAACTACTGCTCTGTGGAACCAACTCCCAAGAGGATATTTCCATGAATACTGCAATCTTAACCTAGGTTAGGGTTAACCGTTATCTTCCTCTCCTATCCGCATAAACTGCGTCTTAATGTAACCCTCTACTTCGAATGGCCCCCAGGCCTTGTACAGGTGAACCGTAATGTAAAAAAAATAAGTCACGGTTCACCACATCTACTATTAAGCTAACAAGACGAACAAAGAATTATAGGAAATGATTCTGGACAATTTTCTTTCTTTCTTTTTATGTGCCATTTCCTTTCAGTACGTAGGCGATCATGGCTCACCACCTCCCCCTATCCTTTGCAGCTCTCAACAAGTTCCTTCCCTCTTCTTCCTCACCCAGACCACGTTCTGTCATCCACTTGTTTAAGCCCACCGGGTATGTCAAGCGTTGTTTTCCCTTGTCTCTCTGTCCCTCTATTAGACCCATGAGTATCAGATTCTACAGGCCCTTCTTATGAGTCCCAGGAACTTCAGCTGCCTCTTTCTGATATGAAGTGTAAGCCTCCTCCTTGTTTGAAACCTCTCTAAGATCTTATCGTTACTCACATGCTCGGTCCATGATATCCTTAGCATCCTTCTGTAGGACAACATCCTTTCGCCTCGAGTATCTTTTTCATCTTTGAGGAAGGACAATTTTCACTAATTCTAAATCATACTTATTATAAAACCCAGGTTGTGTGTGTGTGTGTGTGTGTCTGTACGTTTATATATTGGATCGGATTTCCTACATTTTTCAACCGATTTCAACAAAACTTCACAGGACTACGTAAAATTACCTTGCAGTGGTTCTGATAGCGCTAAAAATTGGAAAAACACAATTGTTTTTGCACGAAATCAATTTGAAAATACGATTAAGAGGCATCGCGAAAATGAAAGGGGGAGAACTCATATCGAGTTATACTTATTATAAAACCCAGGCTGTTTGTGTGTGTGTGTGTGTTCGTTTATATATGGGATCGGATTTCCTACATTCTTCAACCGATTTCAACAAAACTTCACTTTTTTTTGGCAGGTAGTGTTTCTTATTGTCTTGCACACTTTTTTCTTTATTTTTACATTCAGAATGCTTAAAAAATTCCATTTACAAGACAATTGTTTATAATAAAATTCTATTCAATCGGTAGACTCATAACGATTGAAAACAATGTTTTTGTTTGAGTTTGGGTTTTACCAATTCGTAAAAAAAAAAAAAAAAAAAAAAAACTAATTAAGATATGTGTGTCTGTCAACCTTAAACAATAATCTTTGTCAATTTTATTTTTCAGTCTTTATGATGGTCGATACTTGATCTATCTCTTACGATATTGAGTCACACCCCACGAGGGTGTCATGTGGCACAAGGCCTTTTTAACGTGGGCATTCCGAGCGCGTGAGCTCGGCCAAAAATATGCCCATTGAACCCGTATATACGGGTTCAGGGCCGGTTTACTTGATCTAACTGTTACTGTTACATCCCCGGGCAACGCCGGGCTCTCCTGCTAGTATGGAATATAGTAAACTTGTGCAGAAATTGCTAATGTTTTAATTCATTTTACTAACCGAACACTTGTCCTACAAACGGAGAAAAGTTCACATAGAACTTCTCTATAATGTCTGTAAACATTTTCAGCAAGATATCTATTTTCTAAACTTCTTTTTGTCATTAGGAATGAATTGAATTTCCTAATCTTGATAGTCGAGTTCGAATTCCAGTTGGGTTCGTTACATTCACTTACGCGGAAATACTCTTGGGAAAGGCATGAATCCATCTCTTTTGTTGAATAGCAGAACAGACTGGGTTCTGTAGCCTTGGTTAGCAACCATCTTATCACAGAAAGAAACGGCAACCTACTGCGGGAATATCTTCTGAGTAGTCAGTCATGAAAGGAAATATTTATGAATGCCTAAGTGTGTATTTTTATTTTTGCTTACTTGCTTGATTTATTTATTTTATCTGTAAATAAACAGTTTGTTCCTAGTAAATGGTGCTTTTCCAAGCGTAGCTTAAATGTAGCACAGGGCCGAAAGTATGGGGCACCCAGTGAGTATCGAATTCCCTACTCGGTCGTAAATGATCTAGCGACACAAACTTGTTAACCATTACACCACATCGAGGTGCCTTTGTTCCCAGTAAATGTTCCGATCGTTTTAATGTTTTGTTTTGTTTTTTTAATCTGAAATAAATGAAGTTTTCCTACTAGTTGAAATAGTTCTTTGGGTTGTACTTTATCAAATGCGTTTGAATAGTTTATGAAACTTCTTTTGCGTTCAACATATTTGTTGTAACTGAATTATCAAAAACAACAGTAGAAAACCGGAATTGGTTTAACAACAAATTTATTACCTTTTGGTACAGGGGAACATAATGTAGAATAGAAACTAGGGAAGTGAATGTTTAGCCGTGAATGACCGTTTTCAGCAAAGGCTACTGCTGCTGCTACTCCTCTTGATGTAGGAGTATTTTTATGTCTTTCGTCTGACGACCAAGTCCAAACTTGTAGGGAAATATTCTCCCTCACAACGATATCTTGTGAGTGTCAAATTCTCCAAGCCTTCTTTCGTCATTATATGTTCTAGAAATTTCAATTTTCTGATTTTAAGTAAATCTTTCCTTTTTGTTTTCATTATCCGTACAATTTCCTCTTTCATCACGTATTCCGTCCATGTTACCAAATACTTCTCATACTTCTCCTATATTCATTGTAGCTCTTAGCAGCGTCTGTCCATGTGCCATCCCCGCCAATCTCGCCATCCATTCACACAAACACGTCAAGTAGGTTGTCTTCAGCCTGCCTCCGCTCCTTTTACTGTTGGTGCGAAAAACCCAACGAGCAAAAAGAATAATAAATTTAGAACTGGACAACATCCATTAGTGTATAAAGAGAGCATATCTGTAAAGTTGTTTTTCCATCAAAAAGATTTTTATTCGGACTCTGCGTATATCTGGAAAGTGACATGATAGCCTTAATGTGTATCACGTATGGCACTTAACTGACTGACTTTGTACATAGCTGTATAGAGTTGACCATGAGATAACCTTTTGAATAATTTTCTCTTGTTTTATTATTGTTATTATTAATGATAATCATCAAACTATTAATAATTATCAATGTGCACTTGTTTATATATCTCCTGTCCCATCTGTAGTGGAAAGGGAGGCAAATCAACTTAGTAAATTTGAGGCATTACTTCCCTTTGTAGTTTTAATAATCTATAAAATAAAATATTTATCTGCACTTAGAAAAATAGTTTCCCGCGCAAAATGAACCGCTTAATTAATAATTATTATTAATTATTAATGTATATAATCAAATCTTTTACGTTTTTTAGATTACAGTTTTATTTATTTAAGCTTTTCATGTGAGGCACTCAGATACCCTTGATCGTCTTGCTTTAACTTGATCTTGGAACAGGCTTTGTCTTTTTCTTCCGAGAGATATTTCCATGTCCCTGTTATATTAAACATATAAAATTTTTAACCTGAAAAGATATTGAGCATAAAGAGATTTATATAATACCAGGATTAATCAGTGAATCGTAGATACCATTGAACATCTAAAAAATATAAAGGGAACGAATTAATTAAACGTTTGATTGGCTTCTATTTTAGTTGTGAAATCTTTGCTTTATTGAATCTCAATACATTGTCTCAAAACTTTTGTTTCATTGCATCTCTCTGTTAAAACTTTCTAACAATTGCTGTCATTTTTGACGTCAACAATACAATAATAATAATAAATGAATTCAGCAAACTTACTATTTTTCATATATTTAAATAATTCTGTACAGTTTTAAGAAAACCTAATAAACAAATTATTTTGACTTATTTAGAATATTCTATAATATTTTGGGCGGCATAAGACAAATTTGTAATAATGTGAAATATTAGACTACAGCAATGCTTATTATGAACGTTGTAGGTTTTCTCAATTACGACTGAATTTTAAAAAGGCAGATATAAATTCTTTCGATACAAACACGATTAATTTAAACCAGATATGTGAAGGGAACTGATCAGGTGTTTAGCTACGCAGCGACCCTACGACCACATCTGGTTAGAGAATTGATGATGATGATGATGATGATGATATTTACGAAAGGAAAGGATCATTGAACATTTCCCTAATTATAAATGCAGAATATATATTAGTTGTAATCAACTGTTTCCTGAGTGTGTTTGTGTCTATTTAGAAAAAAGCTCTTCTTTGAGGGCGTTGGAAATTGCTTTATTCAATTGATTATGCTGGTCATTTGTTCTTAGATGACATTAGAATCGTTTAAGTTTTCATTCTAAAACAAAGACTTTTTGTACGCTGTCAAGATCAGCAAGTATTTAGCGAAAAATATTAAAATTACGATATTTTCTTTATTGATATTAATTCTAAAAATGGAATAATTTAAACAACATTGGTTGGCGAGGCTAGTCTGTGTGTCCATTATTAATGTGCAATAGGACAGGTCGATTTTAAAACCGTTGTATTACACTCAATTTGAAAGTTTGGCTTTAAAATGATAAATAATAACAGAAAATATTTTCCCAAATCAATACCGTTTTTTAAGGAAGTAAGTTTAAAGATTAATCTTAGGTTGAAAATTGCAATTTTTTCCGGTGATCAGTGAAAGCCTTATAACACAGCGTCATAATTTTTTTTTATTTACTGAAGGTTTATAAATTGTATATAGACAAGATACAAGGTACAAGGACATTATTACTAAATCATTGTGCCATCAAATAAGACTTTAATTTACTTCAAATGGAAATTTTACTGGACAATTTACCTATATTGTAATATATTCTACAGTGTTGTAGTTTAAGTGTGATTTTCAATAAACAATGCAAATTTAAAACATTTTGTTTTATAATATGTTCTCAGCAATATTATGGTGTTATATACACTTTTATCTTTTTTGTTGTTGTTTTTATCAATTATGATCTAACAAATGATCTAACAAATCTTATTCATTGAATAGTTTTTTGTTATTTTTGAGAATTTTTTTTACAGTTTTTACTTTTCGAATACAGTACAAAAAAATGGATATTTTGCTTATGGGGATTCATAATTAAAATTCTGCTTTGAATATATTTTAGTTTATAAGTTCCAAAAAAAAGCACATGCTAAAATGTTGTTCGTTTATTCAATGTCTAATTATGTGTGGGACATCCAGTTAGAATGAATATCAATACTAATAGTTAAATATATTAGCCTCTCTAACCATTACCCCATGACTATTTAGCGAGGTTGGTTGGTTTTACAATATGTTGACCCTTGTTAGTTTGTTTAATATCGGCTTTTGTATAGGGTAACCAATGAGGAAAGTATTCACTGCACATTTTTCACTTACTTCAGAAAATCAATATTGAACTCGGTGTGAAAGTTGTGGTTTAATGTGAAAATTACTGCCACCAAAAATTAGATTCATATCTTCCAGTAATTTTTGAGCATTTATTTTTAAACATCGTCTGAAAAATGTACAGAAATAACTATTTTCCTCAGGTTTTTGCCTACAAACTGGCTTCAAAATTTTCCTATTTCAATAATAAATCCAAATAAAGATGATATCTTTTATATTACATACATTGAATGGAAAATATATTTCAAAACAAAATTTAATTATAAATCGCCACAAGCAAAATATACATTTTTTACTGCATTTGATTAGGAAAAAATTGTAAATGATTACAAAATGGCTACAAAATGAATGCGACCTGTTAAAACTTCTGGCATAAACTATAAGACAAAATATTTAAATGAAATTCCAATACTACGATGCCAAACGTAAACTCCGTATTATATATATAAACTATATTATATATATATATATATATATATATATATATATATATATATATATATATAGTCATCTACAGAGAGACTGTTTCGCGATATCACAGCTATTCTGTATAGCTAGATATCCGGTTGCCTCTAGCTAGGATTGAAACCCAACTGAATTGGCGTCAGTCAGGGATTTTACCACGAAGACGTTGGAGCATGGAATGGATGAAGGTGAATTTAAGCGTATTTATTTTTTAGATAAACACACAGTGACTGAGAGAACTCGATTCGATTTACCGAAGAATCTTGCATTATTAGCCATAATAGTCACTTTTTACAAACCCACACTTACTCCCCGGAGAGCTCAACTGAAATAAATTTTTCAGGACCATATATATATATATATATATATATATATATTATTACTGGTTCCAAAATTGTATTCATTTCTATGCTTGGTCGGCTCAGGAGATTTTTGTGGCCTAGCATATGTGCTGATTCCTTAAGTTTTCGTATTTTCCAGTGATAATCTCTGTCTATTATTTCAACCTTAGCCAACAAGGGGGCGGTGATCTCACTTTCCCTCCATATGTGGTCAGCTACTCCCGTTTTTTTCTATTTCCCCTTGTGTTACCAATATTTTACGATGTTCTTGTAGTCTTACCTTAAGAGGGCCTCCTGTTTCTCATTTGTATTTCTTACCACAGCTGCACGGCATGGCATACACACAGTCCTTAGTCATGTTCTCCTCTATTGGGGCGGGGTTTTACTCGGAAGAGAAAAGAGATATAGTAAAGAACACAAAAAGTATGGGAGAAAAAAAAAAGGATTGAAAAAGAAGAAAAAAAGCAGAGATGGTAAGGAAGGGTGTGCAAAGAAGAAGAAAACACAACAGCAATGAAGAATATACATACATAGCATATAGCTATGAGTTAAATAGCAAGCCAGCCTGTGATTTCTAACCGTGGTTGGTAGCCCGTCTAGTAGAAGAACAACTCAAAACCGACGTACACATTGAAAAATCATCAACAAGAACATAGACATCACAATGACTTAATAATATTTGATATCTTTTATCATTATTAGCAGTTTGGGGATATATATATATATATATATATATATATATATATATATATATATATATATATATATATTTTAATAATTTGTTTTGTTCAAATCATATATATATATATATATATGATTTGAATAAAACAAAAATTTTAATTTTTAACATTCAATGTTCAAATCATATATATATATATATATATATATATATATATATATATATATATATGATTTGAACAAAACAAATTATTAAAAATTAAAATTTTTCAGACAGACTGGGATGTATATCATTATTTTTTGTTTTATTATTTCACTTCGGTTCCTCGACTAGTTTCGCCCAGAATGGCCATCACCAGGAGTAAAAGAAAATCCCTGCTTGTTAGTAGCAGTGAACTACAGAAGTGAATGACTGTCTCTGAAGCAAGTGAATTTTATCTGTAGTTTTCATTTTTTTTTTCGTTAATTTTGGTCATCAGACCTTGTTTTAGTTAAATGTCCGCTTTCAAGTTGTTTTTAAGATAGAGTCTGAGAGATTCCCGAGTCTCAGAATTCTCTCCTTGGTCATTTTGACAGTTTTATTAGTTGCTGGGAAGGGGAAGTGTGTGTTAAGTGTATGTAGTTTTTAGTTCTTTGGGAGTGTGTATGATGATGTGTATGTGTGTATCAGTATATACTAGTATGAGTGTATGTATAAGTGTGAGACCTCAAAACCTCTGCGAAGATGGCAGTCATGTGCGGGGGTGAATTGTGGACAGGGCTTGATTTATGGGGTTATATATCAATTCTATCTATGTTGTTAATTATATATATATATATATATATATATATATATATATATATATATATATGTCTAATTCGGAATTATGAAAAGCCATATGCAATCCGCGGTTTCTATTTTTGCACGGTTCGTTACGCAACTACATTTGGCTATTTTTTCATCACCAGTAGCTGGGTAAGCTGAGTGAAGGATTATGATGTTGGTAAGGATCCCCGAGTAACATCAATAATGATGTAGCGCGCAGTAACTTTACAGATGTGTTTCTAAACTATATATATATATATATATATATATATGTATATGTGTGTGTGTGTGTGTGTGTGTGTGTGTGTATACGCCTATATCGGGTGTAACAGCAAAATTGTCCAAATCGTGTAACAGCAAAATTATCCAATTGTTAGATTAAGCTTTGAACCGTTCTATCTTAGAAATGATTAAAGATCCCATACTGGAATTCTCCGATATTTTTATAATACTTTTGAACTCTACTTTGATCAATAAAAATGAATAATTACTCACCAAGCTTAACAGAAGAATTGTGATGAAATCGATCATAAACGAAAAGGGCATGTTCACCATTAATTAATCGTAGCTATGGATCGGAAGCTCAAGAAGGATTGAAATAAAGTTCATACATATATATATATATATATATATATATATATATATATATATATATATATTTCAGGACCATTTTCCAACTTATTCAAGATGATTTTTGCCCTCTATAACCTTCTAACTTTCTGTCCTGGAGTAGTAACAAGGTGCCGCACACATTTCCCGTACGATTTCATTTTCAAGTTTTTTCTCACTGCTCTTAGCACTGTCTTAGTTGAAATTCCTCGCTCACGTGCAAAAACATCTTATGAATTGAGTTGGATCTTTTCTAATTGATCTCTTTATCTGTAAGTTGAAATGATGATCCCTGCTACTGCTGTGACCTCCTGATCTAAAAAAAAACTTATTCACAGTTCTCTTGATGGTTCTTGAACGAACTTTGAAGATGGAAGCCAGAGTATGAATGTTGGTACCATCACTGAAGGCCTGAATGATCTTTTCCTCACACCATTGCTCAGTTGGGAAGATATAATGGAGTTGACACAAAATGATTTTTACCTGTTCTCTTTCAAGCTGAATAACTAAAAGGGTTCTTCAGTGATACTTACGACAAATGGTGTCAAGATGGCAAAATGTCTTATCTGAAAATCTAGACAAAAGAAACTCAATTAGTTTAGTGTTTTTTTTTAAATAGTAAAGATTTTGTGGGATGGATAATTATGGTGTTACACGATTTGGACAATTCGGCTGTTACACACGGTGTATCTGAGGAAGAAGAGAAGAAGGAGCTTTAAATAAGACCGCGAAAGATAGGAGGTGAAAGATAAGAAGTCAAAAATGATAGAAAAATGATGACACTTTTAGATTAAAACCTGATTGTCAGGCAGATAAGGTAAAGAGAATATTTTGTCGAATGATTACTAACATTCTTAACAAATGAAGGTCAATTATCTCAAGGAGATTTTTTTATATCGATGGATGACGCAGAAAACTTCCAAAAGCCTTACTGAAGATTTACTCGACTATAAAGAGAGAGGAGAGAAAAAAGAGTGCAGAGGACAAGAGAGAAAAAAGAAAGGAAAAGAAAGGAAGGATTGGAGGAAAAGAAAGAGAAAGGAGAGAAAAAAATGAACAGAGAACTAAAGAGAAAAAAAGAAAGGAAATATAGAAAGAGAGAGGGGAGAAGTTCAGTGCAGAAGACATTAGAAAAAAAGGAAAGGAAAAGAAAAGAAGGATTGAAGAAAGAGAAAAAAGAGACGAGAGAAGAAGTGGATAGAGAACTAGAGAGAAAAATGAAAAGAAGTATAGAAAGGGAGAAAGAGGGGAGGAGTTCAGTGCAGAAAACGTGAGAAAAAAAGGAAAGGAAAAGAAATGAAAGGGTTGAAGGGATAGAAAGAGAGATGAGGGAAAGAGAAAAAATAAAATTCGCGTGGAAGAAAAAGAGAGAAGTGATACAAGTGAGATAAAGAGCGGGGATAGAAAAACTGTTTGAAAAAAAAAAAGGGAAAAAGAAGAAGGATTCTGAGAACAAGAGGGAAAGGCAGAAGAAAAAGAAAGGTAAGTTTACAAGGAGAGAGGTAAGAAAGAAAAAGAAAGGTAAGATTACGAGGAGCGAGGTAAGAAAGAAAAAGAAAGGTAAGATTACAAGGAGAAAGGTAAGAAAGAAAAAGAAAGGTAAGATTACGAGGAGAGGGGTAAGAAAGAAAAAGAAAGGTAAGATTACGAGGAGGGAGGTAAGAAAGAAAAAGAAAGGTAAGATTACGAGGAGAGAGGTAAGAAAGAAAAAGAAAGGTAAGATTACGAGGAGAGAGGTAAGAAAGAAAAAGAAAGGTAATATTACAAGGAGAGAGGTGAGAAAGAAAAAGAAAGCTAAGATTACAAGGAGAGAGTTAAGAAAGAAAAAGAAAGGTAAGATTACAAGGACAGAGTTAAGAAAGAAAAAGAAAGGTAAGATTACAAGGAGAGAGGTGAGGAAGACAAGATTTCTAAATCAAAGGCTATTCAGAAGAAATAACTAAAAATGTGTGTAAATGAAGAAGAGAAAAGAAAAAAAATGAAACGAAGCCGAGA
>CAHIKZ030003908.1:1570000-1655000 GCA_903632075.3 Acanthosepion pharaonis | reverse complement strand
AAACACTCTGTCCTCATTAAACTCTTTCTGGTTGTATATGTCAGTTTCCTTGTACTTTCTATTTTCTTTAGTACTTCCTCGTTCAAGTGATACACTTCGCTAAAGCAAGCGATAAATTAAAAAAGTAAAACAACTCGAGTATAGCTACTTCGACTTGGTGTAATGGTTAGCAAACTTGTCTCGTTAGGTCAGTTACGACTGAATAGCGAGTTCGATCCCCGTTAGGTTCTCCGTACCTTCGGCTTTGTACAACATCTAATCTGCGCTTCGAAAATACCCATATGCAGTAGAATCCGTCATATCCGGAATCCCTCATATCCGAACTCAATTTTGGTGTGTATATTTTAACTATTTGGGTGATATGTAACTGATTTGAAATTTTTGTTTTTCAGGAAATTAACTTTGAATAATTGCTTATGCTTATTTCACCCTAATGGCTTGTATTGGTGCAAAAGATGGGAATAAGAGGAAAGGATGACAACGAGACACATTTGTAATAAGATAGTGACGAGATGCATGATTGTGATGAAACTTCGACTGAAATTGAAAAAGCTATTGAAAATGTCAGTTTTATGGAAAGAAAGTCAGCATTCAGCTATGGTGATTGCAATAAGGTACGCAGAGTTGTAAAATGTCTTTCATTTAAAAAATTTCAAGAACAAAAGCAAAACGAAATGCGGAAAAAATTTATAATGACATTAGAAGAAAAAGAATCATCATGCAACAGCGATTAAAAAAAATCCTCGTTACATTATTTGTTTTGCATACGTGGCATAATTAATTTAATGAATTTTCATTAACATTACATAATTTATTTCTTTTTCCTTAAAATCAATTCCGTTATATTTCACTCACCATTAGCTTATTTTGTTTACTATAAATCACTGAAAATAAATGTTAAACCTGATTTTAGTTCTTTTATTTTAATCTAAATATAACCCTTCATATCCGGACTTTGTAACCAATTCCTCATATCTGGAAGGCCTTGATGCCAGGGATTGTAATGTATGTAGTTCTTTTTTAAACATGTATTTCAGAATGTAAAATTGTTAAATATAATGTGATTATTAGAAAATGAATTTCTTTGTATCTCGATTGTGACAACGGAAAAATACATTTTCTTACTCGAGGTGGTTACAGGGGGTGTTACGCACATAAAGTGTAAGAGAATGATTGTAGTGGGTATTAGTAACATTTTCCCGTAATTATTTGGAATAAACAGCCAAGTGTCCATAACCATTTCGAACCTTCAAATTGGAGCCACCAGGCTTTTACGGTCAGCCGACTGTCTCGTAATACAGCAGGATTAAACATTTCTATACTAACAGTTTCTTATATAGCACTTCTCGGAACTCTCTTCCGGCTTCTTGCTTCCCAGTTAACTTTGATCTTCGAAAGTTTAAATGTGTTGTGTAGGAACCTACCACCCCTCTTGAAGATGAACTCGTCTACAAACAAGGACGTCAACCAGTGGCATGTCAAAAGACAGATTCGAAGAAGTTCTGAGCTGAGTTAGTTATAGACTACTCAGGCGATATCTATACCAACTTACGAACCGAATAAACCCCATTTTATTGTTACATGTTATTTGGCGTTTGTCTTTATTAACCCCAAATTAACATCATAACAAAATGCAATGTCAATCGTTATCTTCTGTCTTCTTAATTCTTTTTTCCCCATATTCTCTAACACTCATTAACCCCTTGCATCAAAGTGTCTTCATTACCTTGCTTGGTGTAAAATAATTAAAAAGAAATAACAGTCAAAGGGCGGACATACTTTTTTGCAAGGTCAACACCCAACTAGCACAAATGAGGCAGATTGGGCTCCATAGCTATATATGCAGCCGGGGTAGTGATGACATGGCACCGTTGTGTGGCGGATTTTCTAGATTGAAGCTAACAGTCAGGACGGAGGTTTCACCCGGTAGACTTAACAGCCTCATGTCTTAAAGTTGGAAGTAATCGGCTACTTGCCACATTACACATGAATGGAAATATATCCGGCTTTCAACCCAGATATGTGGCGGGAACTAGCCAGATGCTCAGGTTCCCAGCGACCCTATAACGATACTTGATCATGGAACCGAGGAAATGAGGAAGGTAATGCATTATTATCGTATACCAAAATGATTAAATTATAGTACAGTTATAAGTATGTTTTTCAATGAAATGCTAATAATGGAAGTTACAATCGACTGAAACTAAAAAGTAGAAATAATAGCATTAACAGAATAATCGAAATCTTAATCCGTATCGTAATTTTAAGTTGACATAATCCTTGTAGGAGGTCAGAATTAAGGTAGAACTATTAAAAAAAAAAAAAAAAAAAACAGTTTTAAAACTTAAAATCAGCGAAGCGAGTTCAAATTCCAGTCTTGTCTAATCAATTTATTTTTCGGCTGATTGTCTTGTAAAAAGCACAGATTTTACATTCATCTCGATTTGTGCTTCCATTATCACCATTGATGGTTTTTTGTGTCCAGCTAACCTTCGTACACTACACATCTCCTTTTGGCAAAGAAGCCTTCCAAAAGATATGTAAAGTATTAAGAAACAAGAACATTTAGTTAGAAACAAAGAAAAGTGTGTTAACGTGTTACGTAATATCCGTCATCCTCTCTGGCAATGAATGCTTGACAATCTCCTCACAGGGGAAAAAGAAACAGGAAGCAAAAGAAATTTGGTTCTACAGAAGGATACTGAGAATATCATGGACGGAACATGTGAGTAACGAAAGAGTTTTAAAGAAAATGGGAACACAAGGGACACTTGTACTCAATATCAGAAAGAGACAATTGAAATTTGTTGGACATGTCATGAGGAAAGAGGTCATGAAGAATTTTGACACAAGACATATTTATTGTAAGACGGTCAGAGGGAACAAGAAGTAACCTACGTAATGAAGTTGTATAAGATGGCAGAACAGTATGTGAGAGTGGTAGTGAAAAGACAAACGTTACTATGAACTACAAATGATTGGAAGTTGTGGAGGGCCATGATCGCCCACAGGCTGAAGGGGTACAGATCTAGTGAATCTCAACGATTGGTCATAGAAAACGAAGACTAGTCGTCGGCTTTATCTCGTAACCATGAATTTAATTTCTTCTTTTCTGATCGTTTCCTTTATAATGATGGGGCGTTGAAGACGAAGTAAGGCAATTCTTGCATGGAAGAACCGATGGCATTGACTCCATAGTAATGTTGATGGAGGGAGATGTTAATTTTGTCGAGCCCTTCTCTTTTGTCATTTGACTTCTTTCTTTTCTATTCTTGTGGCTTTGAAGTTTTTGGTCCTGAAGGTGATGGGACATCGCCAGTTGGTAGGGTCTTGTGCATGTGTTTCAAAAGATGAAGAATTTGACACAGGACATATTGATTGTAAGACGGTCAGAGGAAAACAAGTAGTAACCTACGTAATGAACTTGTATAAATAAATGGCAAAACGGTATGTGGGAGTGATAGTGAAAAGACAAACGTTACTATGAACTACAAATGATTGGAAGTTGTGGAGAGCCATGATCACCCACAGGCTGAAGGGTTACAGATCTAGTGTATCTCGACTATTGGTCATAGAAAACAAAGACTAGTCGTCGACTTCATCTCGTATCCAAGAATTTAATTTCTTCTTTTATGTTTGTCTCCTTTATGATGATGGGGCGTTGATAATGAAGTAGACCAATTCTTGCATGGAAGAGCCGATGGAAATGACTGCATTGTAATGTGGGCGGAGGAAGAGGTCGATTTTATCGAGCATTTCTATCTTGTCATTTTGTCTTCTTCATTTTCTGGTGGCTTCGAAATTTTTTGGTTACGATGGTAATGGAACATCGGCAGTTCTTACGATCTTGATGATGTGTTACAAACGATTTAGGCTAAAGTCCAATGGTTTTTATGTGTTGTTTTGAGTTAGCCCTCGAAGAGGGCAACACCGTGGTCTTTTCCCGGAAGTGAGCTCATTGAAACCTTGACTCTTCTAATCTTGCTACATGTCCTGACCACCGAAGACTCTTTCCACGACTTTGGTGTTCGTAATTGCAATTGATGTTCAAGATTGAACAAAGCTTTTGCTGGTGACCGTCCTGGGTATGACGATAAACTAACAACGCCTATGATCACAAGGTTTTGAGGAACTTTGAACTACCTCTTAATTGCTTATGTTCCCAGGTCCACCCTGACCCAGAGTGTTAACACCTGTTGAGGTCCCACCTATGGGTAAATAGTTAGCCCCCAAACTGGGGTCAAAACACTATGAAAGTGTAAAAATATGTTTTAATACAAGAAATAGATCTTTTTTTTTTTAAATTATTACCAGCAATAAAGTTTTGAAGAAAAATTATTACCAGCAATATATGTTTTGGGAAAAAATATTAGCAGTAGTACATTTTTGAAAAAAATATTACCAGCAATAAAAATCGTGTCGGCATTAAATAACCCTTTGAGGTTGATATACCGTAAAACAAATCAAATCAAATCAAATTTTGCTGGTGAAAGCGTTTTAATTTTTGAATATGATGACAATATAAAGTTCAGATTTCGATGACTAGCATTTCTATTAAAAATCTCAAAAAAAAACACGCTGATTATTATATCTATAGCTTGGATCCTCAAAGTGGGTGGTAGAAAGATCCTGGGAGCAAATAAGAAAAAGATGGTGGCATTTAGAGAAAAAAAAATCGGTGGCGAAGTGGCATTAGAACAAAGTAATGTTCTTTCTTACCCTTAAAGAATATGGATGTAATGTTATTTCTTGTCCTTAAAGAATATGGATGTAATGTTCTTTCTTACCCTTAAAGAATATGGATGTAATGTTATTTCTTATCCTTAAAGAATATGGATGCTTTAAAAATAAAATAGGATTTATACCGGAACGCATGGTTTTATTTTGTTTTGTTGTCCGAAGTTAAAACTTCGAAAGTTTGCTTGTATCTTGCTGACGTTATCTGGACAGAACGCGCTACACACCAGTCACAATGACAAGTGGACTATCTTATTGGCTTGGGGGAAACCCCTCATGCATTTGTGTGGTTCTGTCTATAAATTGTGCAGCGGAAAGGATTTTGTAATAATTCTCATTTTTGGTTGTAGGTTCCCTGTGAATATGTAGGTTTGAATGAATAAATTATAATGAATGAATAAGCCGTGAATCTGATTAGCTAGGTCTAGGATAGTTACTGTCGACCATATCCCACTTCCCCTTCGGCCTTGTGCCAAAATTGCTGTATTATAAACAGATATAAATACACATTCCTATTTTTGTTTCCCAACCGCCCAGTTTGTATTTTATTTCCTTTTTTTAATCTTAACTGGGTTAGTCTTTGATTTTCCCCCTCTATTTATTTTCACGTTTTCTCTCTTCTAGTGAGCGAGCTTCTTTATTCTGCTTATTGGCAGAATACAGCGGCTGCTCTTATTTCTGTGGGATGCATGAGCCCTACTAACATATTTTATATTTTAGTTTCGTTTTCTGAGTTCCTCCCCTCTTCATGATTTCATGTATTTAAATTTTTAGATATTTTATAAGAAAATGGAAAAAGGAGACAATTTTTAGGTTGTGGTTGTTTTTGTAAGTTCCCTGTGAATATGTGGTATATATTGGCTTGAATGGTGATGGATGAGTTCTTGTGGTGAATGAGTAAATTGTAATGGATGAATGGGTCGTGAATCTGATTAGCTAGGGTTAAGATAATGTAGACCAGCCTATACTCACTTTCCCTTTGACCTAGTGCCACAATTGCTGTAAAAAAGCAGCAATTATCCCCATTTTTGGATAGGAACCAACAAGATCTGATGAAGGACTGTCATCTTTTAAAGCCTGCAGGCTTCATTCGTTTGAAGCCATTTTAATCATTGATCTAAGAAAGCCAATACAACTGACAGTTTAGATATTTCTGAATGACTCATAAAAGCCACAATCTGACGAGGCAATTTAAGAACATGACTTGGGTTTTTAGGTTAATGTTTTGGTTTTGTCGCAATTGACAACATTAAATGAAACTACGTGATTCTAGTTAAATTTCTCCAATGAATATCTCCTATTCTAAATTTGTTCTAAGTGATGCATAAAAAATCGTCAAAAATGCATAATGAAAATAGTCTTGAGAATCGAAGACATTTGTACATATGGCAGCGTGAAGTTTTTGAATAAAGAGGTGGCAATGTGACTATAAATTCCTGTCTCGCGCAGTCATAGAATTCCGTGACCGAATCGATTAATGCCCCGTCCATATAAGATACAAATACAGGAGAGAGTTCACTATTCCTATTTCACACTTCTTACGCTTACAGAAATTTGAGATAAAAAAGATTCGATGGCTGAATTATTTAAGGCGAAGTCAGTGGGAGTTGAACTGCATGAATATGGCGTTTATTATTATTATTATTATTATTTTTATTTTCTTTGATTTCTGGCGTTTACACATTTCTTTCTTAGAAATGGCATCATGACACTTTCCACTGACAAAAAAAAAAGAAAAAAAATTTCATAGATAAAGCCCTTCGTAAAGTGTGGGCTGTACTTGTCAGAACAATTTTTTCTATCTCCTTGAGGCATGGACTTCCAGGAATCACTTCAATTAGTCTACTGCAATCTTTTCCAACCAGTCCTAGGGCTCCAACTACAACAGGGATTGTTGATGTATTATTATTATTATTATTGTTATTATTAATATTGATAATTAAAATAAAAGTCACACTGAAAATTGATCTGTCTGTCCTAACTTTATCAGAATTCTGAAAGAAAATTACATATAGCCTAAAGGTCGCTAAGTAAAATAAAAAAAACAAAACAACAATAACAAAAACACGTACTGCAGATCGAGTGATTCGTAAATGAAAATATTTTTGACATTTCTGTCACATTTTGGGGATAATTTTGGCATAAGAAAAGGCAGTCTGTATTAAACATAGCCCATCTGAATCAGTTTAAACCATAGACAATCAGGAAAATGCAACATTTTTATGCATATTTGCTTGTTAGAAGTCTCTTATGGCATACTAAAACACACACACACACACACACACATATATATATATATGCCTTAGTATGTCAGAAGAGATCTATGTCAATTATATATATATATATATATATATATATATATATATATATATATAATATAATGTAATATAAAAACAAAACACTAATATTCTATGGTTATAATTTATTACATTAGAATCGTAATTACGATCCAATTCAGCAGACCTACGAATTTGTAGGTCTGATGAATTGGATAGTAATTACGATTTCAATGTAATAAATTATAACCATAGAATATTAGTGTTTGAGCCTTTTATATTATATTCTTACTCCTGGACATTGATATATATATCTATATATCCTGGACAATGAGTTCTACCTGGATTCTACCCTTTTGGAAATTGGAATATTAGTGTTGAAGCCTTTTTTATTATATCCCTACTCTGTCCTGGACATTGAGTTCTACCTGGATTCTATCCTCTCGGAGTTTTTTATTAAAAAAATATACATATATGTGTATGCACCTATGTATATATATATCTATATATTTTGCATATGTATGTGTATATTTACGACTAATATTATCAATATATATATATATATATATATATATATATATATATATATATATATATATTTTGACCAGTAAAATCATCTATCTATCTATCTATCTATCTATCTATCTATCTATATATATATATATATATATATATATATATATATATAAAATATAATAAAAAGGCTTAAACACTAATATTCCATGGTCATAATTTATTCCATTGGAATCGTAAATACGATCCAATTCATCAGACCTACAAATTCAATTATATCCTTACTCTGTCCTGGACGTTGAGTTCTACCTGGATTCTTCCTCTTGGAATTTTTATTCTAAAAATATACATGTATGGGTATTTATATATTTTGCATACGTATGTATATTTACCACTACTATTATCTATCTATCTATCTATGTATCTATCTATCTATCTATCTATCTATCTATCTATCTATCTATATATATATATATATATATATATATATATATATATATATATATAATTGGTATCACCCCATGCAAAACATTAAAGCCACTAAGACACAAGGGGGCTGCAGGGTGTAGAAGATCTAGGAACAGAAACATTGATAATGAGCGGGAAGAGGAAATAGTAAAGAGGAGGACAGTAGATAGCAATTGACAGTGCATTTAATTTTTTTTAGATTAAAGTTGGCTGAAAACCATGGAACCGGAAGGGAGTTCCACAAGCGAGAAAAGAATCTGTTAGCATAGAACTTACGGTTACTTATAGCCAGTTCAATTGTAAATTGATGAGATCTTGATACCAGTCTCATATTGCGCTTAAATGTCTAGGTTCCATAGCGAAGAATTCCCCTGAACAATTACCATGAAAGTATTTATTTTAAAAAAAGGCAAAGGGAGGCAACCTTACTGCAGTGGGAAAGTGAATGAGGCCGAGCCACCAGATCAGGACCAATAATATTGCTGATTCTTTGGATTTTATCAAGGATTTCAAGGTAAATAGCAAGTCATTAGGCCATATGCGGCTGCAATATTCTAAGCATAGATGAATGGTAGACTTATGGATATGTAAAATAGATTCTTGAGAGAAAAATTGTCTCGCACTACACAGTGAACCAATTTCTTAGCAGCTAACCTAGCAATAGATTCAATATAGTCTTTCTACTTAATTTCATCCGAGAAGATTAGCCAAAGAAGGCGAAACGAGACACTTTCCTGGAAGTTAACATCAGCCATACTACTGAAAGGCAGAGAGGACTCTCTTAGATGATTAATGGAGAGAAGTTTAGTTATATATATATATATATATATATATATATATATATATATATATATGTGTGTGTGTGTGTGCGCGTCTCATAATGATAATACAAATCAACTATTACAAGAATTTAACATATTTTAAGGCTAACGGTGCTCAATAAATAAGTAGAGTACTAATTAATAAATGTTACCGAAGCATTTTTCTAAAATGTCCACCAGATGTGCCTCAGCAGAATTGAACATTTCTCAAGACCTCTATTATGTAAATTCTGAGATCTATTGGATTGAAAACTTATTGAAAACTCCAGTACTAGAGTCTTTACCACCACCTCCAAGATTGAGATATAATTTAAAAAAATAATTCAAACACAACTTTAGATGTTAGGATTTATCAAATAAATTACTTGCAATGTAAAAACATTTACAGTGTGTGTGTGTGTGTGTGTGTGTGTGTGTGTGTGTATAATGATGATACAAATCAACAATTACTAGAATTTAACATATTTTAAGGCTAACGGTGCACAATAAATAACTAGGGTACTAATTAATAAATGTTAAATCGAACTTATCTCTTGATCGACTTTAGAGTTTTGCGTAATATCGTTCATCAAGGTCAGAAGGCGCAATAAATCATATATACAGGGTGTGCTCTGTGATTGTCTGGTAAATTATATAACAACCGTGTTTATGATAGTCTGGCACAAGGCTAAATGAAGGGAGTTATATATACTGCATTATTCTATTGGAGGTCTGCATGCTTTGAAAATTCCCAGTTGAAGTTATTGATTTAAATAGGATTCGAATATGGTATAATATGGACCTAAATTTTGCGTAATTAAATGCGAGTCGAACTGCTTTTCTCATGTTTACTAACATACACCCAGAAAGACATACACCTTGTCCGTATAATATGAAAGCATACCGTAGTGCGAGATCTAAACCCGTCGTGATTCCTTCACGGCTCGTTTACCCACGAGTACGTTACGGATTTTATTTGCAACAAGCATTTAGCATCCGCCATAATTAACGTAGACTTTTAAGTTAACCCGATGAATACTCATGAGCGTCTCTTAAATTTAAAAGATTTTGAAAAACTAATATTTTTACTTTTGCCTATAAATACTTGTTTCAAACAAAATATTATTCGATATTTACGTTAAGAATTTAAATTAGAAGATGTTTTCGCTGCTTAATAACGAACTACATTCCTGGGTTAATTATAATCCTATTTAGGTTAAATTTAAATTTTTTTAATAACAATTATAATCGAATTCAACTTCCAACCTCTCTTTCACAGGCATGACGAGTCGAGCCTCTTACTGTTCTATCGCTGCTTACATGGAAAGTGCTCGGACGAACTACATTCCTGGGTTACGCCAGGCGTAACCTTCACAGCTAGGACCCCCCACAAATGATATATTGTAGCAAACCACCCATATTCTCTCCGTGACAATTTTCCACTCGAACAGCTTCTTCCCGCAAACCACTGCTCTGTGGAGAACAGACGTCCAAGTAGATGTTTCCCCGATCACTAAAATCTTAACTTGTTCAACTCTAAACTTAATAGTTATCTCCCCTTCTTATCCGCATAAACTACCCCTTAACTTAACCCCCTACCTCAAGTGTCTCCTGAGCCTTGTACAAAGTGAACTTTACTGTCAAAAAAAAAAAAAAAAAAAAAAAAATGTCACTAAAAGGTAGTAATAAAAGAAATTAGCAGGTTTAATGTCTGGGAGAAAACTCTGTAAATAATATTATATAAGTTATCTCCCTTGCATCATTACTAAATAATGTATTGCATAAAGTTTTTTTTCCTTTTTGTTTTTTTTTTGTTATATTAAATTTTATAACCAAATTAATTTAAATTTAATCCTTTTTTCTTTTCAGATAGTTCAGAGAAGCCATAATGGCAAATAAAAAAATACTGATACAAGAAAATGGCTGTTAAAAGACAATTGTAAGTCTCAAGATGTTAACTTTTTAACAAAATGGGTTAAAAAATGTTACCGAAGCATTTTTTACAGTTCCAAAATGTCCACCAGATGTGCCTCAGCAGAATTCAACATTTTCCAAGACCTCTATTATTTAAATTCTGAAATCTATTGAATTGAAAACTTATTGAAAACTCCAGTACTAGAGTCTTTACCACCACCTCCAAGATTGAGATATAATTTAAAAAAAAAAATGCTAACACAACTTTAGATGTTGGGATTTATCAAATAAATTACTTGCAATGTAAAAACATTTACAGTGTGTGTGTGTGTGTGTGTGTGTGTGTGTGTGTAATAATGATGATACAAATCAACAATTACTAGAATTTAACATATTTTAAGGCTAACGGTGCACAATAAATAACTAAGGTACTAATTAATAAATGTTAAATCGAACTTATCTCTTGATCGACTTTAGAGTTTTGCGTAATATCGCTCACAAAGGTCAGAAGGCGCAATAAATCATATATACAGGGTGTGCTCTGTGATTGTCTGGTAAATTATATAACAACTGTGTTTATGATAGTCTGGCACAAGGATAAATGAAGGGAGTTATATATACTGCATTATTCTATTGGAGGTCTGCATGCTTTGAAAATCAGCAGTTGAAGATATTGATTTAAATAGGATTCGAATATGGTAAAATATGGACCTAAATTTTGCGTAATTCAATGCGAGTCGAACTGCTTTTCTCATGTTTACTAACATACACCCAGAAAGACATACACCTTGTCCGTATAATATGAAAGCATACCGTAGTGCGAGATCTAAACCCGTCGTGATTCCTTCACGGCTCGTTTACCCACGAGTGCGTTACGGATTTTATTTGCAACAAGCATTTAGCACCCGATCATAATTAACGTAGACTTTTCAGTTAACCCGATGAATATTTATGAGTGTCTCTTAGATTTAAAAGATTTTCAAAAACTAACATTTTTATTTTTGCCTATAAATACTTGTTTCAAACAAAATCCTTACAATTGCCTTGATAAGGTTTATCAGAGGATGAAACGCGTCGGCTAAGTTTTTCCTTTTATCTTTATTCATATTGTCCTTTTACAGATATATATTTTAGTTTTATCTGAAATGTCACACACACACACACACACACACACACACACACACACACACACACACACACACACACACACACAAACACATACACACACAGGTTTGTTTAAATAATTTAGACATGTCGATTAATTTTCGTTATGATTTTTACGGATTAATTTCTTGGTAGCCTTAGAAAATTGATTAAGAAAAATACCAAAATTTTCTTTCAAGTAGTTTTTATTTATGCAAGTACTTTCAATCTCATCTCAGAACATCTTCAAGTGGTTAAGTTGTCTGTGAGTATGTATATGTATTTTTGTAAATTCAAAACATTTCAACTGTTCGTTTTTCAGCTTATGCAGCGTTCTAGATTTCAAAGTTGACGTATTTTTTTTTTTTTAGTTTTTTTTCCCCAGAATAAAGGAAGTAACTTTTCCATTTTTGCTCATACATATATAATTTATAAATTTTTTATAGACATTTAAGGACTTCGTTGCTATACTTATAGTTGATTTATTTCTTTTGGGTTTTAATTCTCTTATATAAAGGGCTTTAAGGATTTTTAGTTTTTGCTTATTATTGTTTTCATGTAATATAGATGTATTCAACCAAAATCCATCTAATCTGTGGGTGTGGACTTGAGTGAGAAAAAACCCCTTTCTAAGGAAATAATTTGTATTTATTAATCCAATATATTTCAATCACTTTAAGCGTTAGTGGATACTAGGTACTGACCAGTCTATACTAGACATTATATAGCAGCACAACACTTTTTTTTTCTTTCGTTCTAACGACATTTTCTCCCAATCTTAATAATTTGCTTAGTTTCTGGAAGACACATGAAAAAAGGTCCATAAATCAACGAAAACTACGTTTTGTCTCAATATGATGTTATTAATTGAAAGCTAAAGCATTAAATTTATTACTTACAGTAAGTAACATATTCTGGTGTCTTTCAGATAGAAATTATATAGATTGGAATGTCAAATATATGCTCGATTTTTGTTCAATTTTCTTAAAAGCGGCCATTTTCTTAAATTTTAAGAAATTTGTAAACAAAAACAAAATTTTGATTTTAAACTTCTTCCTAAAATAAATTTATATATTTTTGACACGTTATTTGAGTAAAATTAGAAAATTTAAAGTTAAATTAATCTGATATGAAAAAAACAGTACTTACTTATAGCATAAAAATTTGTATCCAAACATTTCTTAACGATGTGTCTGAATTTTTTCATGTCTGTATTTACGTTATCAAAGAAATCGATTGTGATGAGGTGATAACAGACTACTATGGATGATCAAAATTGACAATTTTTGCGGTTTTTCGTTTTTAACTAGTACTTTTTATATATTAACATTTTTATTCAGCAATTATGTAATATCAATTTTTTATTTCATACTTTCTTAATTAGATAATTGTTTAAACTTTTTAAATCATTACATAATTATTTAAACTTTTCTTTTTAATTAGATATTTGTTTAAACTTTTTTAAGGTAATTGTTCAAACTTTTTTATTAGATAATAATTTTTAAACTTTTTTAATTAGATAATTGTTTAAAAATTTTTAAGGATTATGTCATGTATACATTTCCATACGTAGAAATTATGAACGTTTTTTTCAATAAAAATTTTAAAAAAAATTATTTTAAAAATATTCGGGTACAAACGACTGTTATGTGCTTTACAAATTTCGATTCGTAAATTTACTTTTTCATTAACGTTATCATTGCATTACGTGCTTAAAACCAATAAAGAATTTTAAAAGATTTTTGAAGTATTAAGAAGTTAATGGAAAAAAAATTTAAAAATGGAAAAAAAAATACATTATTCATCGAAAATTTTTTATTTTTTCACAAAATAATATCCTTAATATAACATATTTACAAAAGCAGGTCAAAGCTTTTCTAATTAATTAATGTCATACTTTTTACATTTTTTTTTATAATTTAGAGCAGATTTTCTATGAAACGGGTAACTGTTTTACAAAAAAAAAAAAAACAAAAAAAAAAAAAAAAAAAAAAAATGGTGATTTACTTTCTATAAAGAGTCCTGTTTTTAACTAATAAAAAAAATCCCATGCTTAAAGATTTAATTTCTCGAAATTTCATAAAAATATGTAAGTGGGTGGAAACATGTTAAGAAAAAATCTCGACAAAGAAAGTTACATTTCTGCACCGGCTTCATTTTGACAAATCCAAATTCCCAGCCGAAGTACGTCAGTCTGCCTCATCTCCATTGTGATAATTAACGAGTTCTGTACTCACTAGGTGTCATATATTTATGGTCTTAAAAAGTATGTGAGAGGAAAATGCCTTGGGATATCTGATGATATGTGGGAATCATAAATCAAATTAAATTACCTTAGCTTATCACTGCCCAAGGTCCAGTCCTAAGAGAGTGCCTGTCTACCTGTTTGTTTTATTTATATCTATATTGGAACAGTTTTATGTTGTTTGATTTTGAATTAGGAACCGTTTTAATTTTTTAGATGGTTATTTTATACATAAATATAAAGCATACTTAAGAGAGATATGAAATTAATCCCTCCCTATACTGTATCTTGTCTCTGTAACTGCCACTCTCACCCCCCCTGTTAAATTACAAAATTACACTACCCATCAATTTCTAATCCCATTTTTCCTTTCATTTCATTGTTGGAAGTGTTACCTGATGATCCGGAGTCCCTTAAAAGGATTTTGGTGAAATAAGTTATTGTAATGGTACCTTAAAAAATCTGTTTTTTTTTTATATATATATATATATATATATATATATATATATATATATATATATATATATATATATATATATATATATATATATATATACAGGGGGACGTAAAGTAGGTGGGCAGTTGTTAACTTCGGTGATCGTACGAGAACCGATGTTTTAACGTTATATGGCCATTACTCTATTCCTGAACATTAAAAGTTTAAGATTGTCTCCCCGAACCCTACCAAAAAATAACACTATTAAGGAAAATAAACAGCAAAAAATAGGAATTGAAAGGATCGAAGATAACGATTGACATTATTACCTTCTTAAATATCAAAATTCACTAGAAATAAAGAGGCAGAAAGAGAGTTCCACAAGCGATGAGTGCCAGAAATGAAGTTATTTGCATAGAACTTACAGTTACACCTCACAATTTCATCTGTAAAGTGAAGGCGACCTAACCGCCAATCCAGTTCTGGAATTCACAAGAAATCGGAATTTGCCACATGGATTCAGTGTTTATTTTCTTGTGAAAATTGATTATTTTTCATATTTTATTATTGAATATGCCTCGTATTATTCGATATTTACGTAAAGAATTTAAATTAGAAGATGTTTTAACAACTTAATTATACTCCGAATTATTTTTCACCTTCCAACCTCTCTTTCACGGGCATGACGAGTCGAGCCTCTTACTGTTCTTTCTATCGCTATTTCCATGGAAAGTGCTCGGATGAACTACATTCCTGGGTTACGCCAGGCGTAACCTTCACAGCTAGGACCCTCCCCAAATGATATATTGTCGCAAACTACCCACATTCTCTCCGTATTCAACCGTCGTGAAGTAAGTTCCACTCGAACGGCTCCTTCCCGCAAACCACTGTTCTGTGGAGAACAGACGGTCAAGTAGATATTTCCCCGATCACTAAAATCTTAACCTTTTCAACTCTAAAGTTAACTGTTATCTCCCCTTCCTATCCGTATAAACTATCCCTTACCGTAACCCTCAAGTGTCTCATGGGTCTTGTACAGAGTGAACTTTACAAAAAAAAAACCCCAAAAAAACAAACAAAAAAAAAAACCCCCAAAAAAACCAAATGAACAATAAACAAAGGAATAAAAAAATAAGCAGGTTTAATGTATGGGAGAAAACTCCGTAATGGACTTTATACAAGTTATCTCCCTTGCATAATTACCAAATAATATATTGCATTAAAGTTTTTTTTCTTTTTTTTACAAAACCGTAAGTGTTGGGATCTATGAGGATAAGTGTGTATCATAAATCAAATTAAATTATCTTAACTTATTACTGCCAATGTCCAGTCTTAAGAGAATGTCTGTCCACCGGTTCGTTGTCCATGTGTATGCAAATAAATACACAGGGTGAACGAAAAGTAGGTGGACAGTAGGTAGAACAGGGTTTGTGTTTGTGTTATATTAAATTTTATAGCCAAATTAATTTAAATTTAATCCTTTTTTTATTTTCAGATATTTCAGAGAAGCCATAATGACAAATAAATTAATACTGATACAAGAAAATGGCTATTAAAAGAGAATTGTAAGTCTCAAGATGCTGAAACCTTTAAAACAAAATGGGTTGAAACATTTGGTACTCAAGCCTCAAAGACACAAACCATTTACCGTATTCGTGACATTTTTGATGCCACTGGCTAAATTTTTAATGCCCCCAAAAACTTGTCGATCCAAAGCAGTTTGCTTAGAGGACCAGCACTTGTTACCGAAGTATTTTTCACCGTTCCAAAATGTCCACCAGAAGTGCCTCAGCAGAATTGAACATTTTTCAAGACCTTTATTATGTGAAGTCAGAAATCTATTGGATTGAAAACTTATTGAAAACTCCAGTACTAGAGTCTTTACCACCACCTCCAAGACAGAGATATAATTAAAAAAGATAAATCCAACACAACTTCAGATGCTGGGATTTATCAAATGAATTATTAGTAATGTGAAAATACTTACATTGGTGAAATATCAGTCTGTTATTTGCCATGCATGATACACGCTTAGACAATCATGTATCTTTCGATACATGACTGACAAGGGATTTTTTTTCCTGCAGTAGGTTGCCATTTCTTTCTGTGGTAGACCAGTTTTCATCCAAGGCTATAGAACCGGGTCTGTCCTGCTATTTACCCTTAGAAGAAGAAAGAAGAGGAGTCATACCTTTCCCAAGGGTATTAGTAAATATATACACAGGGTGAACGAAAGTAGGTGGACATTAGGTTGAATAGGGTTTGTGTTTGTGTTATATTAAATTTTATAACTAAATTTATTTAAATTTAATCTTTTTTTATTTTCAGATAGTTCAGAAAAGTCATAATGACAAATAATTTAATAACTGATGCAAGAAAATGGCTGTTAAAAGAGAATTGTAAGTCTCAAGATGCTGAAACCTTTAAAACAAAATGGGTTGAAACATTTGATACTCAAACCCAAAAGACACAAACCCTTTACCGCATTTGTCATAAATTTGATACCACTGGTTCAATTCTTAATGACCTCAAAAGTTGTCGATCCAAAACAGTTTGCACAGAGGACCATAAGCAATTTGTTGCTGAAGCATTTTTACCGTTTCAAAATGTCCACCAGAAGTGCCTCAGCAGAGTTGGACATTTCTCAAGACCTCTATTATGTGAATTCTGAAATCTATTGGATTGAAAATTATCGTCCACGGCTAATTCATTCCTGGATGATCCAGACTGGCGGCTGCAATTTTGTGAGATCATGCTGAACGAAATGAAAGAAAATTCAATAATTTTAAATAACATTGTATGGACAGATGAGGCTTCTTACAAATTATTTTATCTGCAATAATTGTTGATCCAAACTTGATTGTATTAGTACATAATCTTAAAATAAATGTTACCATTTACTGTCCACTTTTTCGTTCATCCTCTATGTACAGAACTCATTGATAATCTTAATGGAGATTAGGCAGGCTGACGTAATTCGGCTGGGAAATTGGATTTGTCAAAATGAAGCCGGTGCAGAAATGCAACTTTCTTGGCCGACAAAATATCTTAAAATATGTCTTCCAAAAACAAAACAAATTATTAAGATATGAGAAAATGTCGTTAGAACGAAAGAAAAAAAATGTGATGAACTGCCATTTAATATCTAATATAGTCTGATCAGTTAATTCTACTCTTCACGTTTTTGTTCACCAAAGCTGTGGCCTGGTATTAAACTCACAACTCTTTGGGTCTGGTCGCTGGATCGAACCAACGTCTTTATCCACTGGGCCATGTGTCCTGAGTTAAAGGGAAATAACTGATACATCTGGAAGAGGCATGGGACGTGGAATTAGAGCAATCAACCCCAGTGTATGAAATAAAGGTTTCGAGTCGAAATTCCAATTACCTGAAGAAGGCCGGACCGTACAACGACCGAAACATTGTGAATATGGCAATTAAGATGAGGATACCAGTTCGAATAATGTAAATAATGCAAGTAATCATAATACCTCGTCACACAGATATAAAAAGACCTTGAAAAAAGCCGGAACGTACAACGGCCGAAACGTCGTGCGTATGGAAATGAAGATGATGATAGCACTCAGTATAATGTAAATAATACAAGTAATCATAATACCTCATCTCAGAGATATAGACAGATCTTGAATAAAGCTGAAGCGTACAACAGCCGAGACGTTGTGAATATGGCAATGAAGATGAGGATATCAGTCCGAATAATGTAAATAATGCAAGTAATCTTAATATCTCCTTTCAGAGATATAGAAGCCGACAAAGATGTAGTTGTACCAACTAGATGTCTTATTACATCAATATACAACAAATCACCAATTCATAACTCATTTGTACATATTTAAATTGCATATGAATTACCGTATTGTTGTGTATTTTACTTTGTTTTTGACTCTGCTTTGCATGACCTTTTCTAAATATTCGTTTATTATTTGTTGTGGATGAATGTTAACGAACACGCCACCTAAAAATTCCTTCTGATTTAACCAAATACATTCACTAAACCCCAATAATTTTGTTTAGTTTCTTGTAAATAGTTTTTGTTTGATATTGTAAATACTCATTGGGGCTAGTTTTAAAATTGTTGTTTTATTCAAGACAATAAATTGTACATATGAGGACTAGTTAGGATTTTCATAGAGACATGAGGTATTATGGCGGATGTAAAAAGAAAGGTAAGTAAGAATGTGTTGTTTTGGTGTTAGGAATATTGTTGTATGTTTGGGGCCAGTGTTTGTGGCTAGCTAAGTTTAACTTTAAGACTGAAGAAGACCGTCCTTTTCCCCCCATTCCCCATTTTAGCCTTGTGCCACATTTTCTGTACATAGCAGAAATAATTATCGCTTTTTACTATGGTGCCTAGACCTTTTACAATTTAAACGCACTACCAGACTGGCAACAAGGTTTCAACAATTCAAAGGTTAGATGTAACCGTACGTTTTTTGCTAACAGTTATCGCACTTCTTGTTTGTGGAACTCTCTTCCCGATGCATGATTTCAAACTAACATTGATCTTCAAAAATTTAAATGCAATGTCAACCGTTATCTACTGTGTTTCTGATTACTCTTTTGTTGTTATAATTCCTTAGTAATGTTTCTGTTTTCTAATTTTTCCACACTTTAATGCTGAGATTTATTGCCAGTGCTTGGCCTGATCTCAACTAACTAAAAGTACTATGCGTAATTAAACGAAAAATCAATAAAAATGCCAATTAAAAAAAAAGTAAAAAGAATACTTTAAGGGAAATAACCATAATAAATCTGAATTAAATTATCTCCCTTGACTGTCATAAAAAATAAAAATGACCGGTTCGATTTCGAGCATACCTGTCGGTCAGGACGGCTACTCAGTCCCTAGTATTACAGATGTCTTTTCATCCAACAGAGCACACCTGGTTGATACTGCAATGAGTCATATATCTATAGCATATAGACATTAAATCTGAACTCATATATCTATTCTTTTAATTGTTATAAAATGCATTTTTTTGATGTCCAGTTAACTTTTTCCTGCCTTCATAAATTCATTTGATGGAACCTGATGTTACATGTCTGTTTTTTTTTATTTTAGTCGCAAAAATGGTATTGTGTTCTTAAAAGTTGTCAAGAAGTGCAAAATTAGTTAAAATCAAAATTCTAATTTAATTCAAAAGCAAAATTCTTTTCACGTTTCGAATTTGGTAATTTTCTTTCGCTGATTATGCAAACGCTTGTAAACTTAAAAATAAATTGAAAAACAAAAAAAATTAATAACTGATACAGGGGAGGTAACTTTCATAAAAATAGCCTAGAGTTTTCTCCCTTGGATTAAACAAGTCCATTGAAAAAAAATTCTTTTATTAACTGTTGTGAATATAATTAGGTTAAAAATTGTATTCGGCATTGTATTAGTTCTTAAATATTCGTTTTCATCTGTTGCTGAGCCTCAAGCGTGACAAATAGAAAAAGAACTGAATTGGGTTTCTATTTGATATGTGTTTGCGTAATGGTAGTGTTTATTTCTTTATCAAAAGGGGTATCTGGTTCCAAGCTCGAGGAGAACATTATTTAAGACGACGGCAAATACTTGGTTTTTTTACATCACTTGGCTTCGTTAAATGCCTGTAGTTGCTGCTGTTTTAAGGTCTACAAAAAGACAAAAATTCCATTACTATTTCTATATTTCTGAGATGAGATATTGTAAGTAATTACATTATTTATATTGTTCGGACTGTTGTCCTCATCTTTATTGCCATGTTCACGACGTTTCGGCCGTTGTACACGGCCTTCTTCAGGTGATTTGAATTTTGAACTGAATATTTTATTTCGTCCACCGCGGTGGATTGTTCTAATTCCACGTGCCATGCCTCTCCAGACGCCTTAGTTATATTTCTTTAACTCGACTCTTCAAGTTTTTGTTCACCACTGCCGTAGCCAGGTATTGAAGTCACAAGTCTGTAGGTCAATTCACTGGATGCAACCAACGCTTTTATCCACTCGGCCATGTGTTCGTAAACATGACAATAAAGATGAGGACAACAGTCCGAACAATGTAAATAATGTAAATCATTTCATTTTCACTTTCTTCAAACTTGACCATTGACAAGTGTATATATATATATATAATTTAATTTTATGGTCAACATTAGTTTTAAGGTTAGGGTTAGCTTAGCATTGCAACTGTTGGCAAAAAATTAAACAATTTTTGTTCATAATTATAAAATTGTGTGCGTCCAGGCAACTCCTTCGTTTCCACTGGTCCAATTTCAATTATTCATAACTCATTTAAAAGCCCCACAAAAATTAGGCGCAGGGAACGATTTTTGTTGAGCTCAGATTCAGGGTTACCAGATTATGCGAGGTTAAAAAATATATATCAATATATTATACTAGCCATTATCGTTGATTTCGTGGTTCAAGGGGATTAAATCTTATTTTCCTTTTGTATCCAAAATTGCAGTGCATGTTTTATTATAAATAGCTTAAAAGCCGTCCTGTCGGCCGGCATTTAAGCTACTTCCTGTGGATGAATCTTGGTGTGGCCATCATCACAATAGGAGTACTTTTGTTTTTATTCTTAAGAAGACAGTGCTCCATACAGAAGTAGAGCTTTATTATAATAATATTTTTTTGTTTAAAAATATGATTCCTTCGCTACATAAGAGTTCTCATGTTTCAAAAATGAGAGCCGAAACCATCCAAATAATTATTAAAATTAAGTTGGATTGAGGTGTTTAGTCCCGTTTCATCCTCAAGCGAAATTTTAGGAATAAGCTATCTCTCGGTTTACGCGCCTAAAATTTCGCATAGTAGAGAGGGGAATTAAAAGGAGATAACTGATAACTTACATCCATTAAACATGCATGTGGAACTAGAACAGTCTACTCCAGTGCTCGAAATAAAGGGTTCAGTTCGACATTCCAGCCTCCTGAAGAAGGCCGAAGCGTACGACGGCCGAAACGTTGTAATAAATATGGCGACAAAGATGAGAACAATAGCCCGACTAATGTAAATAGTGAATACTAAATACTGTGAGGATTTCAACAGTCGCCAGGGTGTTAGAGTTTGTAAATTATTGTACTTGTTTTCTTTTGTGTACTCTAATAAATGTCTGTTCTTTTAAATTTCGCGTTGTGTTTGAGTCTTGTTGCTTTGCGCCTTCTTCAACTTTAGGCATAGGTCTCTTCTTTTTCCTATTCTATCCCTGCTAAAACAAATTTTTACTGCGTAGGCGAAGGAAAACTCTGAATTCAAACCATATCTTTCATTCTACAAAGACCTTTGGTTTCCGGGAGAAGAACGGCTATTTGTTTGAAAGTAAACGCAACGTCATCCACTGGAATTTGAATTTAACATAACAGATGTTAGTGAAATGAAACAATTTACTCTTTTTATTAATCATTTCTTTTTCAGCCATCAATTCACCACAAGCAAGGCGATAAATATCGATATGCGAGTAGTAAATGGATAGTGGCTCTGAATTAGAAATAGGAGTTCGAATTTCAGTTGAGTTCGTTACATCCTCTTACGCGCGAATTCTCTTGAGAAATGTATGGATACACCTTTCCTCCTCTCAGCTATGGGTTTGATCAGTGTTTCTCAACCGAGGTTCCCCGGAAACCTAAAGTTTCCGCAAAAGGTCCCTAACGGTTCCACGAGAACAGGTGAGATAAGCTAATTCACTTTTGACTTTTTATTTAATTCTTGATATACCTGATGTCTTTTCAACATTGCCAGGATAAAAAAACTAAAAAAAAAAAAAATTCTGATGCAGCAATTATCTGTTTTCGTTCTATTTACATTTATATTATAGGTATATGATATTGGTTACTTATGTTTATCTTTTACGTTTGAGTTTAGAATTTTTTTCTGACAATGAAAACTCCCTGATGAAGTATTATAAACGAACAGTATGAATTTTATTTAGCATTATTGAAAAATTTGACAAAGAAGTATTAATTTTTCCTTAAACCAGTTATTCAAAAATATATACTATGATATTTACCACGTAAACTACGATGAAAATAAAATGAGAAAAAATATGGTATATAATTTTGTATTTGCAGAGGGGTTCCTTGAGGCGTCTAATTTATTTTAAGGGTTACTCAAAGGGTAAAAAGGTAGAGAAACGCTAGTCTATAGTATGCAGCTAGCTTAATGTGGCACCATTCATAATAAGATCCATCATAGCTGTAATAATTTTACAAGACATGATCTTCAGCAGAGTGACATTTGCATATATTGACAACATCTATATTAATTAGGGCATAGTCTCAGCAGCATGCATGAAGGAGTATTTTGCAAGGTTTGGCCGAATATGGAAAGATCTAGAGCAGCGTTTTTCAACTGGGGTTCCCTGGAACCCTAAGGGTCAGCAAAAGGTCCCCAAGGGTTCCACGAGAACAGGTGAAATAAGCTAATGCACTTTTGACATTTTATATAATTTCATATACATAATATTACTAAACACACAATATATTCTTGGTTATTGTAATATTGTAATATAGACATCATCCTATCTAACCTTTTTTTTTTTTTTTTTTTTTTTTTAAGCATTTCACCCCAAGCAAGGCGGGAAGCCACTAGGACGCAAGGGGTTACAGAAAATAGGAAGATCAGATAGGAGTGATAGAAGAAAGGATGAGGGTAGTAGATAGATTAAGGCAACTGGAGATGTCGATTGACATTACACTTGAATAGCTGGAGATTATAACTCTCAGGGAAACAGGAGAAGGGAAGAGAGTTCCACAGGCGAGAGGTGCGAGACATGAAGCTATTAGAGTAGAAGAGACGGCTACATTTAGGAGTTTCGACAGTGAAAGGGTGAGAGCGGGATGCCAGCCTCGTAGGGCGCTTGAACTCATGAAGTTTGGGCACCAGCGAATGCAGTTCCTCGGAGCAATTTCCATGAAAGTATTTGTAGAACAGACAGAGGGAGGCGATGGTGCGTCTGTGAGAAAGTGACTGTAGACGAGACGCCAGGGCAGGGCCAACCATATTGCATATCCTCTTCTGGAGCCTATCAAGAACCCCGAGGCAAACAGAAGGGGCGCCAGACCATATATGGCAGCAATACTCCTTGCAAGGGCGAATTGTGGATTTGTATATCTGGAGGATCGACTCAGGGGAGAAAAACTTCCTACCACGGCTCAGGGAGCCAACTTTCCTCGCCTATTATTTTATTAAAAAATATATTAATATAATATAGTAAAGGATAAAAAAATAGAAAACCGATGCAGCAATTATCTGTTTTTGTTCTATTTACACTTATATCGTAGGTATATGATATTGGTTACTTATCTTTATTTATTACATTTGAGTTTAGAATTTATTTTGCATGAATGAAAACTCCCTGATGAAATATTATAAATGAACAGTTTGAATTTTATTTAGCTTTACCGAAAACTTTGACAAAGAAGTATTCATTTTTCCTTAAACTAGGAATAAAATATTCTATGATATTTGCCACGTGAACTACGATGAAAATAAAATGAGAAAAATATGGTATATAATTTTGTTTTTGTGTAGGAGTTCCTTGAGGCATCTAATTCATTTTAAGGGTTACCTGAGGGTAAAAACGTTGAGAAACGCTGGGTTAGAGAGTACACCCTTTTGCAAATTAATTAAAACAAAAGGAATTATCCCGTTAATACTTTCTTTTCGTATTTTTTCAATGAAACGTGACCCAGTGCACAAGTTAGTACTTCGTATATTCATTCCACAAATTATTTCCTTGCAGATTGACCACAGATTCTCGATTGGATTAAAATCAAGAGAGTTTCCGGGCCAGTCTAGAGTACTTTGATTTGCTCAGTGGTAAGGCTTGGCATTGTGTTCGTGCAGCGTTACAATTTTCGTACGCTTCTTTGGAGTAACGTTCATTGCAGTAGGACAACTAATCGACAGTCGAGTCAGTAGTTTCTGGACGGGATGAAAATATGATGCAATCACGGATGACGCAATATTTTTCAAGGCCAAACAAATTTCATCATAGACCCCGAAAATAGATTCATATTACTGCACAGCATTGCAAATGACATAATCTGAGGAAAGAATAGAAATCGATTACACTTTGTCACTCCAGTGGGTCTAAAACTGACCGTATGTTTAAAGAAAAGAAACTAAAGCGGTTGTTTCAATTAATTTGCGTAGGGTATAGAACAAACTGGACTCTTCATCTATGAAAAAACAACTATGAATTTACACTATTTACATTATTCGGACTATTGTCCTCATCTTTGTTGCCATATTTATTACAACGTTTCGGCCGTTGTACGCTCCGACCTTCTTTAGGTAGTTGGAATGTCGAACTGAACCCTTTATTTCGCTCACTGGGGTAGACTGTTCTTGTTCCACGTGCCATGTTTAATGGAGGTAAGTTATCAGTTATCTCCTGTTAATTCCCCTCTGAAGGACACATGGCACAGTAGATCAAGGCATTAGTTAGATCCAGTGACAGGACCCAAAGAGTGTGCGTTCAGTATCCGGTTAAGGCAGTGGAGAACTTTCAGAGGGGGAATTAACAGGAGATAACTGATAACTGACATCCATTAACCATGGCTCGTAGAACTAGAACAGTCTACCCCAGGGAGCAAAATAAAGGATTCAGTTCGACATTCCAACCACCTGAAAAGGCCGGAGTGTACGACGGTCAAAACGTTGTAATAAATATGGTGACGAAGATGAGGACAATAGCCCGAATAATATCAATATTATACCTAATACAGAAATATAGACAGAAACTATGAATTTAAAAACCGAAGCACATACTTTATTCGGACTATTGTCCACGTCTTTGTTGCCATATTTATTACAACGTTTCGGCTTTCTTCAGGAAGTTGTAATGTCGAACTAAACCTTTTATTTCGCTCACTGGGGTAGACTGTTTTAGTTCCACGTGCCATGTTTAATGGATGTAAGTTATCAGTTATCTCATGTTAATTTTCCCTCTGAAAGTTCTCCACTGCCTTAACCGAGTATTGAACTCACACACTTTGGGTTCTGTCACTGGATCTAACCAACGCCTTTAACCACTGTGCCATAAACGTTGTAATAAATATGGCGACAAAGTTGAGGACAATAGTCCGAATAATGTAAATAACGTACATAATACCTCATCTCAGAAATATAGACAGATACCGAAGTACATATTATTCAGCTATGGAAAGAATCATGAAGTTTACAATGACTCAATGGTGATTTTCCAAGCGTAGTCTAGATGTGGTACAAATTATGACGATTAAACTCACTATTCAGTCGTAATTGATCGAACTAGACAAGCTCGCTAACCATTGAACCACGTCGAATTGCCCAAATTTAAAAGGGCTCTATGATCCTGGTTGCGGTCGGCTTCTAAGGCGATAAAACGACTAAGACGCAAAATTGAAAAATGAAGAGAACAGAGAAAATTGACGAGAAAGTACAACAAAAAGAACAAGGTTAAAAAAGACAGATGACGACTGAACGTTAGATTTAAATTTGACAAGAAACCAAGAAGCAGGAAGTGAGTTCTATGGGCGAGAATTAAGTGCTAGAGAAGAAACTGTTAGCATAACACTTACAGTTACAGCTAGGCAATTCAACAGTAAAATGATGAGACCTAGCTGCCAATCTAGTAGTGAAGTGGAGGTAATGAAGTGGAAAGGTCATCAGAACAATTGCCATGAAAGTATGTATAGAAAAAAAAAAAAGAAGGCACGATGGAATTATGGATAGCGGCTCGGATTGAGGAATCGGAGATCCGAGTTTGAATTCCAGTCTGATCCATTACAATACCCTTGGGAAAGATATAAGTCTTCTTCTTCTTCTTCTTCTTCTTCTTCTTCTTCTTCTTCTTCTTCTTCTTCTTCTTCCCTAGCTATGGGTAAATAGACTGTTCTTTAACCTTGGGTGAAACCTGGTCTAGGAGAAAGTGACTCTGAATTTAAGACTATGTATCCCTGACTTAGCACATAAAGAAAGGATCGTTCGCATTAGCTCGATGATTCCGGTCGACATGGATTGGTGGATATATAGAAAAGGCACAGGGAAGACATGTTACGGCAGTGAGAAATGGATTGAAGCGGTGATACCAGGTAGATATGAGTTAAATGGAATGTAAGTTACAAAGAATAGCTACTTGGGACGAATTGTGAAAGAACAATTGAATGTGCGCCTATTCAGTCCTCACTAAGTTTTGTGATAAACAAAATATGATTTTGTCAGTTTTCTTCTATCAGAAAATCCTATTTTTTTCCTCGCTCATCATTTTTTGGGTTCTGAATTTAAAGTGGTTGAATCCTTGTTTTTTTTTTATTTTATCATTTCACCCCCAAGCAAGGTGATAAAGCCACTAAGATGCAAGGGATTACAGAGAGTGAAAGAAATGAAAGAAAAAATATTATTGATTATAAAGGGCGACAAAAGAACAGGATTCAAAATATAAATGATAATTGACATCACATTTAAAATTTTGAAGATCATACTTGGCAAAAAAGCGAGAAACCAGAAGCATTCCACAGGTGAGAAGTGCAGAGTGAAGAAAACTATTAGAAATAAACTTAAGCTCACATCGAGAATTTTCAATAGTAAAATGATGAGACCTAACTGACAATCTAGTACTGCGCTTAAATTCATGAAGTCTAGGTACAAAGAGTTAAGCTCATCAGAACAATTGCCATGAAATTATTTTTAGAAAAGGCACAGGGAAGCTATGTAATGACGGTGTGAAAGTGTTTGAAAGTAGAGATGCCAGGTCAGGACCGATAGCATTGTATTTCCTTTGAATTATGTCAGGAACCTCTAGATGCATAATAGAACAACCAAACCAGATGTGGCAGTAATATTCAATGAGCAAACGAATGGTAAATTTATAAAGGTGTAAAATAGATTCTGGTAAGAAAAATTGTCTGGAATGATAGAGTGAACTTCCTTAAAAGAACACTTAGGAATTCTCTCGAAACGTTCAAGAAAGATAATACGGCAAATTCTTCTTTGGATTTTGTCAACAATCTAGAGATTCAATACCACCAACCAGAAATACTATTGCTGTTTTTTTACGTCGCGTGGAAAGAATTGAACACTGATACGCAAATGAGTGGGTCACGTACCGAGAAAGTGGTGGGGGTGATTGCATTGCTCTTGACCAGTGTAAATGCGTTGCACACACGCATCAGTTACAGCTCAACCGGCGGCGAAGAAACATGGCAGTGTCGAAGCAGCTCGTTCAGGGTTGTCGATTTTATGGTTTTAAGGTGGGTTTGTCCGCAGTCGCAAGAAGTCACCAAATACGTCAAGCCTTTGGGGGTAAAGCTGTGAGTGAACGTACTGCCAGGCATTGGTTCCAGAAGTTCAGGTCGGGAGATCTGTCCTTTGGTCATGTACCATAGAATCGAATCTAGAGGTAGATAGAAACAGACTGAAGCAGATAAATAGTTAACGACGTACATACTCACAAACGACAGTGTCGGGGTGGGTAGATGAAGATGATTGGGTTGTATCCGAACCAACGACCACTTTCGATACCGCCAGTCAGCAGCGTCCACCAGCGATTATCATGCGACTAGCAACGATCACCAGTGACCAACTGAACCCCGCCGACTACGTCTTCTACCAATCCACTCGGCGATTCAGGTTTCAACACGCCGAATGTCTATCGACCTTCGTTGACTGCCTTATCGTCCTTCCAAGCGGTTTTATCTTCTGGTTACCAACAACCGTCTTCCTTGGGCTACGATTGCCAGCTAGTACCAACCTAATACACTATCAACGTTCGGCACTACTCAAGTTGCTCTGGTCACCATTAACTGTCGTCGCATCTAAGACCAACAGCTAACTACCAGCACAAAGTTCCTTGTTCTCTTTATCCTTGCCTAGGCCTGTGTCACTTCTACAATCTTAATGTTTGCGGGGTTCGTTTCACATCAACATTTGAACCCCATAAAAATAGATAGATATGAATAGGCTTAGAAAGACAGCTATGAACAGACTTAGATAGACAGGCATCCGTGAACAGGTTTAGGTGCTGGCGTTGCGTAGTTGCTGGTTGTTGTAGAGTAGTTTTCACAGTGGAGGCTTGTATTTCACTAAGTCGGTCCTAAATTAGGTTCGACGTACAAAACGCTAGGAACTTGAAATAATAGTTAATGGCGCAGCAATCTAGTTGTGGTGGTTGATACTTCAATGTCCGACATCGACTGACTCACTCAACTCACTGAGGATATTTAGTCACCCCCCCACGAGGTCATCATGTGGCACAAGGCCGGTTTAACGTGGGATCTCCGAGCCCGTGGGCTCGGCCAAAAATATGCCCATTTAACCCGTATAAACGGGTTCAGGGTCGGTTTACCTCCCCGAAAGAGAATCCGCCCTTTGGAGTAGCCTCGTTCGGGTCTCTCCCCGCCCGAAGGCAGAGAGTTCAACCGGTCAGCCGGTCGTCCGACTTCAGACTGAACTCAGACCAACTCACTGAGCTCACTGGCAACTGCTACTACTACTACTACTTATTATCTGTGGGAGAGTCTATTAACAATAGAATAGGTATGTTCCGGTATAACACTGGTCAAGTTGAATGTCCAGTGCTGGCGATGCTGGTCAAATCCAATGGCGAAAGTTCCATAGTATTTTAACCGAAGTGTAAGTAGGTTGTTTGAGTCTGGACGATATGCAAGGCAGCAAATTTCTAAACCAATTGAGTTGAAAGGAAATCAGGAAGCAGGTGTAGCTAAAAGTTCAGGGAGGTTGTAAGCAAATTCATTAACACTGATCAAGCAAGTGAGTTAGGTCGAGATAGTGATGTCAGAAGTAGGTAACATGGTGTAGCCGGAGATAATTAAAGTCCAGGTGTGCCGGAAGTAGGGGTTCGAGGTAGCCGAAAGAAGCAAGGCTAAGAATGTCGGAAGTAGTAAAGGGTAAGAGTGTTGGAAGTAAGAATATATAGAAAAGCACAATAATTGTCCAGTTGGCAGATCAAAAGAAAAAAAAATGAAAATGTAACTCAATACATAAAACGTCCAAGCTCCCTAGCCGCAATGGCCAGGGACCTGCGTTTCTCGTACTCCCGTCCTCTCTCTATCTGGTGTTTGGCGAGAAGTCGCTGCGTTATATAGAATGGGAGTGTCGTGTCCACTAAAATATCAACTACAATAATTATAAACCAATCACGTCGGGGTCACCATTTGTAGGAATCCTTCTACTCGGTTTTTCGTTGAATGTTAAAATTTGGAGTATCGGGATTCAATACATTAACAAAATATCGTTACAAGGTTGCTCGTAATTTGGCCGTCTAGAATAATCAATATTTATTTGTTGAAACTACGTTCCTTCAATGAAAAGCGTTTGATTATTCTAGACGGCCAAACTACGAGCGACCTTGTTACGATATTTTGTTAATGTATACTCCAAATTTTAACATTCAACGAAAAACCGAGTAGAAGGATTCCTACAGGAGTATAAACATTAAATGGTCCTGGAGAGGACTAAAATTCTCAAGAATTATAAACTGAAATGTGCTACGAAATATAAAACGTATTAAAAATGGTCACAAAATGTATTACGACTAGGTTCGTAACATTGAAAGAACTAAAAAGTAATTAGGGTTAAATTAAGTTAAATTGAGGGGTTCATGTCAACACAATGAAGAAAAGGTCAAGGTCAGGAAAACATAAATGTCAGCCCTTAGTCTCATGGATTGAATAGTGAAGGGCTACGATTATATGAACAGGCTTAGATTGGTAAGATCTCTAGATAAGAGTGATACGAACAAATCGAGTTTCCACTTGACGAACAAATTAGGTCAACTATATATAAATACAGGAAATTCAGGCAACCAGTTGGATATACATTTACGTATAAATATCAACTGAAGTGATTTCTTCCTTTTTTTTTTTTTAAAAAAAAAAAAAAACCTTCGTAATTGTAAAAACCAAGTCATGGTGACCGTATGCTCTTGACTCGAGGTCAATTTTCCCTGAGAGACAGAGTACGTGTATATATATATACATATATATATATATATATATATATATATATATATATTTATATATATATTTTTTTGTATATATATTATATATATATATATATATATATATATATATTAAGGTATTTTTATGTTTATACATTCTTTTTGTAGATACAAATATTTAAATGCTCTGTTTATAATAAACAGTATAAAACAACATTTACCGGCCTGAATGTCCGAGATGTTCGATTCCTGTCGGAGGACGAATATTTTCTGTGAAAATTTCTTGAACATTCAGTCCGATAAATGTTGTTTAATACTGTTTATTATAAACAGAGCATTTACTTAAATATTTGTATCTATAAAAAGAATGTATAAACATAAAAATGTCTTAAAATAATTGTCGGACTTTGTCAATTTCATAAAACACACACACACATATATATATATATATATATATATAACCTTAGGTATTACTTTTCTTGAAGATAACTATATAGTTACCTTTTTCTTGAAGGTAACTATATATATATATATATATATATATATATATATATATATATATATATAGTTACCTTCAAGAAAAGTAATACCTAAGGTTTGAATGCGTTTTTAAAAATTAAAAATCTTTCTTGAAGTTTTTATTTTAGTCTTATTTTCAAGCTAAAATATTATTTAATATATTTGAAGGAGATTAACTGATTTAGAGTTTAATCTTATTCGAAACAAAATTACTTACTTTTTCTTTAAAATATCACAGAAAAGTATTTTTAATAGGTAGGCGAGTGTTTTTATGATGTGTTGTCAACTCGAAACATGTTTGAGAATTTTTCTAAGGGAGACGCAACGCAGTAATTATTACGATTATCGTAACAATTACTTAACAGATATAACGGGGACGCTAATTTTATATAATTTTTTTAAGTACCCAATAATCTTAAAAATTTAAGAAAATATTCTAAGTAGTCTAATATTTTATTGAATTTTAGTTAGGTTGGTTTTATAGTCTAACTTGTTGAGGAAATATTGGACAATTACCAATAAATTTTAACTTTAATAAAGTAACCGTTTTTATTTTCTAATAATGTCGCATTTGGACATCCGTATTTACAAAAATCAACACATTTATACGCATAAAATTAATTCAAAATTATTTTTTAAATATTGAGGGTCGTTGAATTGTAATTGTAGTGAGCTTTTCCCCTCATGATAAGTAAATACAGTCTTAATTTAATATCACTTTACCGCTATAAATTCATCCAGAATTTTAAAGATTTAAAACTTTATATATTATTCTACTTAAAATTAAAAAAAAAATGAAAACAATTATATCAAATGCTAGCAGTAGAGCCCGGCGTTGCCCGGGGATGTAACAGTAAGAGATAGATCAAGTATCGACCATCATAAAGACTGAAAAATAAAATTGACAAAGATTATTGTTTAAGGTTGACGGAGACGCATGTCTTAATTAGTTTTTTTTTTGTTTGTTTGTTTTTTTACGAATTGGTCAAACTCAAACAAAAACATTGTTTTCAATCGTTATGAGTCTACCGATTGAATAGAATTTTTCAATTTTATTATAAACACTTGTCTTGTAAATGGAAGTTTTAAAGCATTCTGAATTTAAAAATAAAGAAAAAAGTGTGCAAGACAATAAGAAACATTGAACGCTACAAGAAGGAAATTTTGAATTTTCATGATGTGAAATAAGTGGGGTTAGCAGAAGTAAAAAAATACTTTTGCAAGTATTTTACCTGCCAAAAAAAAAAAGTGGAGTTTTCTTGAAATCTGTTAAAAAATGTAGGAAATCCGATCCCATATATAAACGAACACACACACACACACATAAACAACCTGGGTTTTATAATAAGTATAACTCGATATGAGTTGTCCCCCTTTCATTCTCAAAACAGCGATGCCTCTTAATCGTGTTTTCAAATTGATTTCGTGCAAAAACAATTATGTTTTTCCAATTTTTGGCGCTGTTAGAACCACCGCAAGGTAATTTTACGTAGTCCTGTGAAGTTTTGTTGAAATCGGTTGAAAAATGTAGGAAATCCGATCCAATATATAAACGCACAGACACACACACACACACACAACCTGGGTTTTATAATAAGTATGATGCATATTTATCGAAGTTTTTTCTTAGGACAATAGCTTCGATAATATATTTTAAAAAATAAAAGCCATTAAAGCATTTCTAATTAAATGATGTCGTAGTTTAACTGCATTTTTTTATTTCGCGAAATCAGAGCAGATTTTCTGTAACTGTGGGTCTTGTTTGCACCACAACTTCATGATTTAAATTCTCCGAGGACTTGTGCAGTGTAACCCGGATATAAGAGAAACCCGGATATAAGAGAGATTTTCTCTGGTCCCAAATTAGAGCCCATACTTACCTAAACAAAATAGACCAAACCCGGATATAAGAGAAACCCGGATATAAGAGACTTCTTCTCCGGTCCCAACAACTCTCTTATATCCGGGTTACACTGTAATTAATATAAACATTGAACGCTACAAGAAAGAAATTTTGAATTTTCATGATGTGAAATAAGTGGGGTTAGCAGAAGTAAAAAAATATTTTTGCAAGTATTTTCTAAAAAAGAAACATTTCAGAAATAATTTTATTCATTAGTGAATAAGTCCTGAAAATGTAATTAACACCCCACAATTATCTGATTTTTGTCAAAAATTCAAAATCATTTTGTTTTGCGTTTCAAGAAAAGACGTTAAATTTTCCCATTCTAATTCATGGTCACCAGTTGACGTAAGAAAAAGAAAATATTTAAGCAAAATTTCGAAGGTTCTAAAAAGGCTAACAAAATATAATTTAATAATCAAAAAATCCTTTGGCTTTTTTGTTAATTTTGTTAGTTTGCCGCATTTTTTCATTTTGTATGCTCATTTTTCAGCGAATCATTGGAGGTATCTATATATGATATATCTACTGCAGACGTTTATTTTTTATGGTGACTGTAGTGGTAGAAAGTTCTCAATGTCTCTTCGCTATGTTCGTTTTCTTTCTCGTGCAGGGTAGTTAAATGTAATCATCGTATTCTCAAGTCAGCCTTGTGCAGAGTTGGAATGATCAAAGGAAAGTTTCTACTTACTTTATCATTGGAAGATTAAAGATGGTTATTGGATGTCCGTTTTCTTTTTCTTGATCCAGAAAGGGTGGGTCAGTGCAAGCATCGTTACTATGGTCGCGCTCAAGCCAGCCTTGCGCTGAGTTGGAACAACCAGAGAGAATGTTTGACCTAACTTCATCGGTTCTGGCTTTTGGAAGATACGTGCGACTGCCATGCACTGGAAAGTGGGAAGAGAGTTCAGTCTGATGGACCGGAGAAACTTACATTCCCCACTGGTAATTCCCCACGTGGTTCGCACCTTGGAGCAAATAGGAGAAAGAGAGGAAATGTTTGCCTTTTTATCAGCCTCAAAGACGCCACCTAACGAGGTTTAGCGGAACCAAGTGGGGTAATCATATTTTCGGTTCCATTATTCTTAGCATAATGGGAAAATGTATTTCTTTTATTATTATTATTATCATCATCATTACTATTATTATTATTTTATTTCCTTTGATTTCTGATGTGTACTCATTTCTTTGCTGATCTCGCCCAGAGACTTAAGGTTAGAAATGGCATCTTGACGTTTCCCACTGCAAAAAAAAAAAAAAGAAAAAAAAAAGAAAGAAAAGTTTACATAGAGACATCCCTTCATAAGGTGTGGGCTGTACTCGTGAGAACCATTTTTTGTATTTCTTTAAGGCATGGGCTTCCAGGGATCCCTTCAATTAGTCTACTGGAATCTTTTCCAACCAATCCGAGGGCCCCAACTACAACGGGGATTGTTGATGTTCCCATGTCCCACATTTTATTATTATTATTATTATTATTATTATTATTATTATTATTATTATTATTTTTTTCGATTTTATTTCATTTTCCCAGATATTAAATGTTCATAATAAAATAATAATTTTTACTGATAATATATTAAATATTTGTAATATTGTAAACTCGCTAAACAACCAATATCTACCATTATTTATCTTTATTTCTTTTATGTACCTTGTCCCCTTTGGGGGTGGGGGACGATCAAGGCTCTCCTCTGTAGCGCTTAGCAATGCATACCTATTTACTATCGGCGCTGTTCTACCCTCTATTGATAAAAGCTTTTTTTATTAGTTTACTCAATGTTTGTCTATTCATCTTGCACTAATTATGTCCAGTGAATATCAAATTCTCTAAGCCTTCTTTAAACATTATGTGTCCTAGATTCTATTGCTGTTTCCAAATATATCTTTTTTTTTATTCCATTTCCCTTAAGACTTCATCAGTGCTCACATGCTTCCTCCATCATATATTTTTAAATCATTCTACTCTAAAGCAAGGCTATAGAGTCAGTAAGGTGCAAGGCGTTTCTGAATGTGAAAGAATCTGAGAAAAAAACACTTTATTAAAGAAAGAGGACGATAAAAGAACAGGAATTAAGGAGACTGAAGGTGACAATTGACATTGCATTTAAATTTTTGAAGATCAAAATTGATTGGTTAAAAAAAGAAATCAGAAGAGCATTTCACAAGCAAGAAGTGCAAGTAAAGAAAATGTAGTATGGTTACATCGAGTAATTTCAATTGTAAAGTGATAAGACCTAACTGCCAAACTAGAACTGTCCTTAAATTCGTAAAGTCAAGAGGCCAAAGAAGAAAGCTCATCAGAACAATTGTCTTGAAAATGTTAATAGGAAAATGCACAAGGAAGGTACGTTCCGTCAGCAGGAAAGTGGGAGAAGCAGAGATGCCAGGTCAAGACTGCTAACATTGCAGAGAAGTCATGTAATTTTTTTAATTATTCAATTGTGATTACTATTTGTTTTATTTTATTAAATAAGATGTACTTGCAGCTTATGTATTATTTTATTGCTATTAATTTAAAAAAAATGGTAGCATAGAACGCCTGGTTACATCGAGTAGTTTCAATTGAAAAGTGATGAGACCTAACTGCCAATCTAGTACTGTTCTTAAATTCGTAAAGTCAAGAGGCCAAAGAAGAAAGCTCATCAGAACAATTGCCTTGAAAGTGCTGATAGAAAAATTCACAGAGAAGGTACGTTACGTCAATGGGAAAGTGAGTAAAGCAGAGATGCCAGGACAAGACTGCTAACATTGCAGAGAAGTCATGTAATTGTTTAATTATTTGATTATGACTACTATTTATTTTATTTTATTAAATAAGATGTACTTGCAGCGTATGCGTTATTTTATTGCTATTAATTAAAGAAAATGGTAGCATAGAACGTATAGTAACATCGAATAGTTTCAATTGTAAAATGATGAGAACTGCCGATCTAGTACTGTTCTTAAATTCGTAAAGTCGAGGTACCAAAGAAGAAAGCTCATCAGAACAATTGCCATGAAAATACAGGGTGACCCAAAAATTTGACATCATTTCGCACGCCATTAATTTTGGCAATTCTTATTGAAATAACCTCAAATTTTCACAGAACGTATAGAACTAGATCAAAATTTTATATTTAATGTTTAATTTTGGTTCTGTTTTCAAATTGAGCCTTGCCATTCACTCCTAAAAAGAAGTCATTTTGCGTCTTGGAATGTATGCTCGCACACAGTCACCCAACACTGTGCAGCGTGCCTTCAATGCAAAATTTGGAAAAACTTCACCAACTAACAAATATGGACTTGGTACCAAAACTTTAAAGAAGAAGGCTGCTTATGCAGGACTAATAAATCTGGTAGACCATTATCAGCATCAGCGTGTTTGGCAAGAGCTTAACTACCGACTTGACGTGTGCCGTGTCAAAGGCGGTGTACATATTGAACACTTATAAAATAAACTGTCCCCTTGTACCATGTTCAACACCTGGAATAACACAAATAAAAACAGGAATTATACAGAAAAGTAGAAAGTGTTAGTACGAACAACCAGGTTTAGGTTCGACCAGTCTTTTCAATGCCTTGTACTGACAGAACGCGACTCTAGGACTTCAAACTGAACAGTCGCTTTTGACTGACAGACTCACCCCCCTCCCACGAAACTGGCATCCCCCCCCCACGAGGGCATCAAGGCCGGTTTAACGTGGGATTTCCGAGCCCGTGGAGTCGGCCAAAAATATGCCCTTTTGAATCCGTATAAACGGGTTCAGGGTCGGTTTACCTCCCCTAAAGAGACTCCGCCCTTCGGCGTAGCCTCTTTCGGGTTCCTCCCCGCCCGAAGGCAGAGAGTTCAACCGATCAGCCGGTCACCCGACTTCCGACTGAACGATATTCAGTCACCCTCCCACGAGGGCGTCATGTGGCACAAGGCCTTTTTAACGTGGGAACTCTCTGCTTCCTCTTGAGGTGCAGTATTTATTACGTATGGAATAGTCCATTATGTTATTATGGGTAAGGTCCCATAATACTTTTAGATTTCATTGAGCTAGACTTAGTAGTTTTCAAGATAATTGCTTTTAAAATGATGTAAAATTTTTGTGACACCCTGTATTGATAGAAGAATGCACAGGGAAATTACGTTACTTCGGCGGGAAAGTGACTGAAGCAGAGATGCAAGGTCAGGATCGATAAAGTTGCAGATTCTTCTATGTATTTTTTCAAGACTCTCTAGATACATAAGTACCTAACCTAATATTCAATGCATGGATGAATGGTAGGATGGTGCGAAGTAGATTCTGGCGAGAAAAATTCTCTAGCTCGACACAATAAACCAACTTTCCTAGCAGAAGAGCTAGCAATTGGTTCAATATTAACTTTCCACTTCATGTTAGTGGAAAATGGAAATTTATTCACAGCATTCTTCTGTAGAAGTATATTTCTGACGCTTCAAGTCTTCTTCTTGTGTGAGGAAATTATCTAACATGCACTGATCGATGAATAAAAGCTGCACTATTTTGTTTCTACCGACATTTTCCTGTTTCTTAATATTTTGCTTATCTTTTTGAAGACATCTTTCGCTATTCCCTAGATTTTTCGTATTTTGGTCTATAACTTCATCTTTATACCCGAGGAAATTGTCCAGTATACACTGCCATGTACGAAGTTGCTATTACATAGCAGTTCAGCTCACTTTTTTCATAGCGAAATTTTCTACGGTCTCTTTCTGGTTGTAAGTTTACATGTCATTTTGTTTCTATTTTCCTTAAAATGTCTTTGATACTCACACGCTTCCTCCATCATATTCCCAGTAGCGTCGCTTGGCGGGTGGCGCGGTCCGTCCCCCTGGTGGCAGTTTTGGTCGCCGGTGAGTTTCCGGAAAGAAAAACAATAGCATAATTTCAATAATTTTTGAAAAAAAAAAAAAAAAATAAAAAAAAAAAAAGAAAAAGAAAATAAAAAAAACAGCGATAAAGAAAAAGACAGGGTTCAGATGAAGTCAATTTGTCTTTGATATGGCTGGGTCAAAGGTAGCCAGTCAGCAATAAAAATAATTGTCTCCAAAACGCGCTGTCAGCTGGTGAGGTTACAAGACTGTGAGCAAAAGGCGTAAAAAAATTTGAACATTTTAATGGGCTTGACGTGGAGTTGGATCAAATGAATTTAGTGAATCCACAGTTTTTTCACACCTATATCAGAACTCCAGACTTTGACATCAGTTCTTTGATTTTGAATTTTCATGTCTGTGAACTGTGAGTGAAAAGAAAAAAGAAAAAAGTAAACCAATTGTTTTTTATTGTATCATAAGGCGTAGATTTAATACGAATATAAAATCGTTACTTTTAATTTTATCAGATTTTTAATTCTTAGTCTACTACTTTACTAATAATAACTTCAACTATGTAAGACGAAATAATTTGAAAAGACATTGCATTTTTTACATTAATAAAATAAAAAAGAACCGTAGTTTTGTTAACGTGGCATTTAATTTATGACTCCTCACTTGTTAGAATTGAAATATTTCTTTTAAAAAAACATGAATTATGAATTAAAAGTACAACGTGTTTTTTGTTTTTCTTTTTAAATAAAAGCGGGTATATAAACAAAAACAAGTTATCTTTCTTTTAATATCGTAAAAAAAAAAAGCTTTCCCGATTTAGCAAAAAAGAAGTAATGTTTTCGTTTTTTTAAATATATTTCCAATTTTATTTTTTTAAAAAATAAACACAATTGTATTTTTATTTCATAATTTATCAGTGAGGGATTATAAATACCACGTTAACAGAGACACGACCCCCCCCAAAAGGGCATCATACACGCATTAGATTCTAAGAATTGGATAAAAATATTAAAAATTGATGGTGTACGAATCATTTCGTCGTTGACTATATATATATATATATATATATATATATATATATATATATATTATATTAATAAATAATTATATTTATGCTCTACTTTTGTATCGAGCACTATTTTTTAAAAGTAATGACAAAAATACTAAAGAACTTATTATTTACCTAACGAGTTCTTTCCTATTTTCTATATATTTTCACACACACACACACACACACACATATATATATATATATATATATATAAAACTTTAAGCGGTTAATATGCATTGTAATATTGTATTCCTTCTCAGCATCCTTCTGTAGAACTGCATCTCGTTCATTTCAATTCTTCTCTTCCAGTATCTGTCTATATTTCTGAGATGAGGTATTATGTACATTATTTACATTATTCGGACTATTGTCCTCATCTTTGTCGCCATATTTATTACAACGTTTCGGCCGTTGTACTCCGGCCTTCTTCAGGTCGTTGGAATGTCGAACAGAACACTTTATTTAGCTCACTGGGGTAGACTGTTCTAGTTCCACGTGACATGTCTAATAGGTGTCAGTTATCTGTTATAAATACCACATGTTATGTCAGCTATCTGTTATCTCCTGTTAATTTCCCTCTGAAAGTTCTCCACTGCCTTAATCGGGTATTGAACTCACACTCTTTGGGTCCTATCACTGGATCTGACCAACGTCTTTATCCATATTACAGAAATTACATAGCGTTTCGACACTTTTTCTTTGTTTCTAACGAGATGTTCCTGTTTCCTACGACTTTTTGAAGTTTTTGAAGTAAAATAATTTTATAGTTTCTACGGTTCTTTTAAATAACAATAGTGTGACGTCGTCCCCCGGTCGCAGCGTCGACTGTGTCGTTCGATCCCGGTCGCGGCGCCAATTGTGACGTCACGTGCTCCCCAGGCTCTGATATCCTGGTCACGGACAGCACCAACTGTGACGTCTTTGCCGCGGCGTCAGCTGTTCGCTCCTCGCTGCTCCAACGTGACGTTCTAACCCTTTGGTTAGATTGATACCAGCCTCGCCGTTCCCAACCCGCTTCCAACGCCTGGTTACCAGGGTAACTGCACTGATCTCCAGTCTGCCTACCCACGTTGTGAATTGATCTTAGACAGACGAGATCAAATAGGGGTTGGGGCCGTAATGCAAGTTGAGTCTAACGGGGGTTATAACACACAATTATGTATGAAAGAAAAAATAAAAACTCACAAGGTTCAACGTATCAAAGAAAAAGGTAACAAACTTTTTATGTCTATTTGCTCGGTACATAGGACTATGTTTACTTCCCGACCCGTTCTGTGGATTGTGGCACGACGCTTTTACTAGGCAACTTCAAGGCTTCCAGTTGTCTGCTCTCTAAGAAATTTGTGTTTCGGTGTGTCTTTGGACGAAAGTCGAAAAAAAACTTATTTCTGTGGTCTGATTCTAAGTCGCTCTTCAAACTACTTGTTCTTGGTTGAAGAAGAGTCCAGAAGTGTGCGTGAATCTTGGTCAGCTATCTTGACGCGGTTTCAACACTGGGCGCTCATCTCTGCTTGTCGTCCACGGCTGAACTCTTTCGCCGTCCGCTGCTCAAACTCTAACTCAAACTGATTTCTGTCGGTTGGGGTCCCGCTTTTATTGACGCAGTCAAAACTGGGGTGGGCCTGTCGGCGCCAGCGGTTTTTCGATAATTCTAAATACGTATCCACCCTTCTTATTTCTGGTTAGGGATTTTTCATTCCTTTCCATTTTCGGTAACTCACTCTCACTCCCACTCCCTTACTGTGCCTCTGAGGGGCGTGTGCCTGCTTCCCCGCTTCTTCGTATCGGCTTCTTACACTTACACCTCTGACAGGGGCGTCGACCGATTCTCCTCGTGCGTCACGTGACCGCTCTCGGCCAATGAGATCCTGGTCGGGTATCTTTCCTCTTCCTTCGTGTGTCATGTGACCGCTTTCGGCCAATGAGGTCCTGGTCGGGTATCTTTCCTCCTCCTTCGTGTGTCATGTGATCTTATTTAGCCAATGACATCTTTAGTCGGGTGTGGACAATCCGTGGCTTTGTTTTGGGGAAAGGAACACCTTGCTTAAAAAACAAAAATATTAATCTAAATCGCCCCCACCATGAGCGACCGCGATGACACCTTCGGCTTTTTAACACGTGGTATTTGTCAAGCAGTTTATCGCTAATTGGATATGACCTAAGAAAGGGATTTCTCAGACCTGTTGGCGTTTTTTTGAACGAAATAAAAATATTTCATTTTCCTCCGGCCGAAGGTCCGATAATAAAAATCTTTATTATCTCAAAAAAATTTTCAGCGACATCATCTTGTGTGGCTTTTTCCAATTCTAGAGATTGTCTGGGTTTTCGTATTAATGGTTTGCCTTCATATTCTTAGATACACTTTCCCACCCACTTAGACTTTTACTATCATCCAAATGACACACTTTCCACTTGTTACTTATCAATATTTTTCATTGTCCCTAAACTTCGTTTCTTCAACCAATTGATAACAACTTCCATTTTCCCCAGATCTCGGTTAGATGCTTGACCTGGATATTTTTCGACATCTGTTATCTGTCAGCAGAGCGTGTGTGTGTAGTCGTCTATGACCTGTTTTCGTATTATTTTTCTTTTCTTCTTCTTCGTTTTCTTTTCCTTCTTCCAGATCGCTTGAACGTAAAGAAAGAATTATTCTTAAAACCCGAAATATTTTTCGGCCTTAAATAATTATTAAATGGTTGATAAACCGTAAAAAACAAGTCATATATCTATGAATATTTCTTTCAAACCGTCAGTGCTGGGAAATACAATCCTTTCATAAATGCCTTATCTGTGATCAGGAAATACAATAATATCTTATGATAGTCATTTTCTACCGTAGTCTCAGGTTGATGTTCATACCATTTCTCTTTGATAGTGAAGCCAAATTTACGGCATACGTCGTCTCAATTGATTCTCTTACCATTCCAATCAAGTCGTCGCTTGTATTCTTCTGGTGAGAACTTCGTAGGTTTTCCGTGTAAGTGGTTGTCTTTCATCATCATCATCATCATCATCATCATCTATTTCTCTCTCTGTGTCTCTATCTATCTAATTCTGTTCATCTCTCTCTCACTATCTATCTATCTATCTATCTATCTATCTCATTCTGTTCATATCTATCGATCTATCTATCTATCTATCTATCTCATTCTGTTCATATCTATCTAATTCTGTTCATATCTATCTCATTCTGTTCATATATCTATCTATCTATCTATCTATCTATCTATCTATCTATCTATCTATCTATCTATCTATCCTTACATATATACATATGTGTGAATATGTGTGTGTGCGTGTATTTTACTTGAACAAAGTAAAGTCAGTTCGATAACAGACATAAAGATAGAAATAATCATCATCATCATCATCATCATCATCATCATCATCATCATCATCTATTTCTCTCTCTATCTCATTCTGTTCATCTCTCTCTCACTATCTATCTATCTATCTATCTATCTATCCCATTCTGTTCATATCTATCTAATTCTGTTCATATCTATCTCATTCTGTTCATATCTATCTATCTATCTATCTATCTATCTATCTATCTATCTATCTATCTATCTATCTATCTATCCTTACATATATACATATGTGTGTATATGTGTGTGCGTGTATTTTACTTGAACAAAGTCAGTTCGATAACAGACATAAAGATAGAAATAATAATAATCATCATCATCATCATCATCATCATCTATTTCTCTCTGTGTGTCTCTATCTATCTAATTCTGTTCATCTCTCTCTCACTATCTATCTATCTATCTATCTCATTCTGTTCATATCTATCTCATTCTGTTCATATCTATCTATCTATCTATCTATCTATCTATCTATCTATCTATCTATCTATCTATCTATCTATCTATCCTTACATATATACATATGTGTGTATATGTGTGTGTGTGTATTTTTACTTGAACAAAGTAAAGTCAGTTCGATAACAGACATAAAGATAGAAATAATTGTGAATGCGAAAAAAAAAAAAAAAAAAAAAAAAAATCCCCAGAACACGCAATATTCGATTACCAATATTGTAACGTTGGTAAATAAAAAAACCCCAAAGAAACAAAAACAAACAAACTTTAAATAGTGAATTGTGTTAATCTTTGAAGTTTATATGACACCAAAATGATTCATAAAAAACCCAATCTTTATGAACCAATCAGAACACAGACATACACACAGATACGTAAAAGCCGAAAACCAAAAATACATAAGCATGAAAAAACTTGTTCTTTAATATACCAGTTGTTGATTGTTGAATATAAAAAAGTATAAGCTGGATACATAAACAAGTGTTTTCTGCATATAATTTTTTTTTACCTCTTTCAACATTCCTGTACAACCAAGCGTGCATTTTAAACTATTTTCTCAAACCAGTTAAGACAGAGATTTGCTGGTGTACATGACGATGGCTGATAGCAGTTCGGAGTCAAAAGGTATTTATTTATTTTATTTTATAAATACATTAAATGCTTCCTGAATTTTGGTGTGAGTGTTCACTGAATATAGAGTAGACATTTGCGGCTAGCCTTTATGAGAGGTAACCCTTAGTGATTTTTTTACGGTTTATCAACTTTTTTTTTAAAGAAAATTTTGGATTGTAAGAATATTTATTGCGAGTGAATATTGCATTATTTTTTTTTTAAGAACAGCAATGAATTTTCAGATACAATCACTACCCATAATAGGGTTGGGGAACAGAATTTGCACGTAAATGAATAACGAACCCAATTGAACTCTTAAACAACTATACTAATTAAACGTTATAATATTAATTATTATTATTTTTATTTTCTTTGATTTCTGGCGTTTACACATTTCCCGCCTAGGGACCTAAGGTTAGAAATGGCAGCATGACACTTTCCACTGACAAAAAAAAAAAAAAAGAAATTACAACGATAAAGACCTTTGTAAAGTGTGGGCTGTACTTGTCAGAGCAATTTTTGTAAATGGAAAAAATTAATCTACTGCAATCTTTTTCCAACCAGTCCTTCCAACTACAAAGGGATTGTTGATGTTCCCATATGCCACATTGTTGGGGCGCACCCACCTTCTAACTAGTAATGGACTGGTCCCTCTTATATAAGTCAGCTCTAGAGAGAGGACGGGGAGAGAGTGACAGAGCGTCAGCAGTCCAGATAAGCTTACCCGGTACATACCGTTGGACTATAGACTTTGATATTGTTTCTACTAACCAACCTTCGTTCTACTAATCACTCTATTGTTAATTGCTTTTATGAATATACCAGTTCCTCTATGTTTGTCTTGATTCATACACCGACACGCGGGAAACTCACAACATCTCAACACACATTTTCGAGATTTCTATTTCAAGGTCCTTGTATTTTGACAGCTTTTTGAATATCTTCAAAGATACATTGCAGTCAGCAAGGACTGCCATATCAATATTATTATTATTCTTTGTGTATGTTATGTTTCCTGTTTTGTATCCTGTATACCCGGGTCCAAACTATGGTCCTTAGGCCTTATAGAAAAATTTTAATTTAATTGATAGCACTTTTCTTAGTATATGGGATGTTCCTAGTAGGGCTATCTTTTGGGCAACTTGTATGTTGATGTTACCTGGGACAATGTTAGTAAAATTGTCCATTCCTTTTCTCACGAGGCCCGGTGCTCCGATTACTATTGGTACAATCTTAGTCTTTATTTTCACATCCTGTTAATCTCGATCTCCTGGTGCTTGTATTTGGACAATTTCTCGATAATTCTCATGTAAGTGTTTCTCTCAGATGGTACTGTTATGTCAATACGCATAGACTTCCTGAATTTTTTGTCGTTTATGATAATATCAGTTCTGTTAGCTTTTATTTCCCTATCAGTTTGAATTGGCATGTCCCAGAGGATAGTTACATCGTTATTTTGGGTAACTGTGTCTGGCTGGGGCTCATACCATATCTCAGTGGTTTTTGATTTTGTGCTTCTTTATTATGAAAAATCCAATGCGTATTTATTATTAAAATTGTTATTGAAAGGGTTTACTATAAAAATGCATTGGAAAGTCATTTTTTATGAAAATGCAAAAAGATTTTAGCAGAAAATGCATTGGAAAGTTTTTATTATGAAAAAGCATGGGAAAGTTTATTTTATTACAAAATCCATTCAAAGTGATTTTATTATGAAATGCATTGGAAAGGATTTTATTATGAAAATGAACTGGAAAAGATTTTACTATGAAACATTGGAAGGGATTTTATTATGAAAATGCATTTTGGGTTTATTAAAAAGCATTGGAAAGGACATTTATTAAAAATTATTGGAAAGGGGGATTAATTATCGAATTTTTGTAAAGGGATTTTATGAGGAAAATGCATTGGAAAGTGATTTTATTCGAAAATATTGGAAAATGGACTTTACTATGAAAACCCATTGGAAAGTCCATTCATTATGAAAATTACAAAGGAAAGTGATTTTATTATGAAAATGCATTGGAAAGGATTTTTATTATGAAAATGCATTGGAAAGGGATTTTATTATAAAATGCATTGGAAAGGATTTTATTATGAAAATGCATTGGAAAGTGATTTTATTATAAAAATGCATTGGAAAGGATTTTATTATAAAATGCATTGAAAGGGGATTTTTTTGGCCTAGTCTACGGGCTCGGGAACCCCACATTAAATCCGGCTTTGTGCCACATGTAACTGCGTGGTCCAGTTGCTAGATAGCGTCTTGCTGGGATCTGTTGAGTACGAAGACTTACGCAAGAACTACCGACCTTCCAATAGCAGCACTCACTACTGGATTGACTTGTGAGGATCGTGCGCATAACTCTTACCTTATTTCTTATTGAACTGGTTTTTACAATAAACCTCATTTTAACCACGGTGTTTGTCAAGTATATATTCCTAGGAGCACGGAATATAACACGAGGGAAGTAGGTTCACTATTGCTTTACTGTGTCGTACGAGACAATTTGAAATCACAGGTTTCTGCTCAGTGGGTTCGATGTATATTGATATCTAATCAAAAACTCACCAGTCTGATCACGTCATGAGAAAATCTGACATTGTTTGAAGCAGATCCTGTTATTAGTTTTGTTTCGTTTGTATATTCTGTATGCCTTTGTTCTTCTATCCAAACATAACAACATTGAACCTACAATAAACCTCACTTTCGAAACTGAAACCAACTACACTCTTCCGTTCCTGGACATTTTGTTAATTAGAAATAACAACGAACTCAATTTTGACGTTTACAGAAAGACTACAAACAAAAATGATCTCATCAGCTTCTACTCAAACCACCCTTCAAAAATTAAATTTGGAATTATTATAGGTTTCTATCTAAGAGCATTAAGAATCTGTAGTCCTCAATATTTATTTAAAGAAGAAACATACATAGAAAACACATTCAAAAACCTACAATACCCATATCATTTCATCCACAATGCAAGAAGAAAGGCATACAAAATATACAAACGAAACAAAACTAATAAAACAAGTAACTAATAACATAATCCGCAATAGTAAATTCCATGAAAACAGATACATAATACTACCGACCAATTCTGTCACGTCCACGATCCAGAATAACCTATCCCATCTAAATAATCTTGAAATAGTCACAAACACTTCAAAATCAATTATGGATATACTAAGATCTCCAAACATTAATAGCAATAATATTTCTGAAGCAGGCATTTATAAAATAAATTGCCAAAACTGTTCCTCCCAACATATTGGAGAAACAAGTAGAAATTTGCAAAAACGCATTTATGAGCACAAAAGAGACCTCACAAAAAACAACTTAGATAATGCACTAGTCATACATAGAAATAAATTCAACCATAATTTTGATTTAAAAAATGCCACACTCATAAAAAAAGAAAATAACTCACTCAGAAGGAAAATTCTGGAGAGTGCCGCCATAGAAAATTACCCAAATATTAATCTACGCCCAGTTTTTTTTCCCCATTTCATCTTTCTTAACAAAATTACTGCTCTTACAAACAAATGTACACAATAGATTCATAAAATCAAAAGAAAATGGTTGAATACATCAACTCAGATATAATGACAATATTCTCAACACTTGACAAATACTGACGTTATTTTCAGTTAAAAATATGAAAATAACGTTTCTCTATATTCCAGTTGCTAGGTACATTCTGTTTTTATTAGTTACTTTGTTCAATTAATTTCATTTTCGTATTTAGCTTTGATAAATTCCACATTGGACGAAACGCCTCAGCAATTACTAGTTTTCCTATTTTCATTTTTATTCATGAATAGAATACTATACCAACTTGCTGAGGCAGTTACCAAAAGCCTATCAAGACCAAACGCCGAGGGAAACTGATGAAAGTAGTCTTGTTTAATCAGTACAATGTTTCAGCACAAAAGTCCTTTGTTTTAATGGCTTCTGTGCATGACTGTGGCTTTGAACTGATCACCTTCCCTATTCTCCTGTTCTTCAACGTGTGAAAACATTTGACTGGGAAACAGTTTCGCAGTGATGATAACGTCATATCTGCTGTTAATGACTTCTTTTTGAATAACAGGATGAACAGTAAGACACCTGTTTACCTGGAAAAAACAAAAATTAATAAGAAGAGTTTCATTTAAGACATGCAATATTTCACAGCAGTATCAACACTCCTTCAATATCATGAACTTTTTCGCCCACCATCGTATACTCATAATTGCTACATTTCAAAGAGTATTGTAAACAGTTTAAACGAGCTAATTGAAGAAGCAGTGTGCGCCAAGGCCAATTGAGGCATTCAAATATTTTTGGGAAAAGACTAAATACATCAGGGATAGAAGTGCCGTATATAAGACTGAAGACCTCCTGCCTTTGTAAATTTTACTGTATATATATATATATATATATATATATATATATATATATATATATATATATATATATATATATATATATATATATATATATATATATACTGTATAAACAGACCAACCACATCAATAATTCTCAATTCTTATTATGTCTCATGTAGCCGTAATTTACTTGAAATGTACAGTATAAATATATAATATAAAAGAATGACACTCGCCCACAATTTATTCGAAATCCACACCGTTTCTTAAAATTCCATGATGGCAAACAATGAGAAATTAATTTTTATTGATATTGATATTATCTTAAAATGAGATTTTTTTAAGGTAATAAAATATATCTTATCCAGTTTTATACAATTTTAATTTCTGCCCAGTTGTCTGCCTATCTTTACGCGAACTTTAGCTACCAAACGCTATGATAGAAATCAAAGAAATATTTCTATAACAGAGAAGCCTAACTTTTGTTTAGATGGTACAATTTAAACTGGTAGTTTGCCGTTATCTTATACGCTCACTTTTCACACGAGTTCAAAGCTAGTACTATTCGGGATCGTTTTCGCACAAAAATCCTAAAGCGTGAATCCATCATTTCTCCCCACACATAGGGGTTAAATAACAGGATAGGTTAAGTGGTAAACAATCTAAGAGATGGAAAAATTTAGAAACTAGACTGTAGAGAACCAAGAAGGGATGGTAATCCATAAATAATAAATAAAAGAAATCAGTAGAGAGTCATGATTGCCTACGCCCTGAAGGGACATGATATTTAAAAAACATCAGAAGGTAGAACGATTTTTGTAATTTTGAGAAGAGTAATTAACATTTATTCCTGTTCTTGTTCATTGTAATTTCAAATTAAGTCATCATAATTTATCCTGCGGTTACGAATAAAAGTCACTCCTCACTTAACGACAGTTGGAGTTTTCGTTAAGTGAGAAGTGATAACTGATCGCTATTTCAGGCATGTCTACGGTGGGTTTTCACGATTACATTCGCCAGTGCGATTATGTCCACTAATATTGTTTAGTCTCAGAAGGCATCTTTCGTTATTTCTATGCAGTTTTAAACTTATAAACATATAACCATACCTATTTAACAACTCAATTATTTACGACCAACTATAAAATCTCATAATTATTTTTAAAAACCTAAAAACTGTTTTTTTTAATACAATTAATACATTGCGTTCCATATCTTCATCTACATCTATAAGGAAATTCTCCAGAATCCACTGCCATACAGAACTGATATTACATAGCAGTCCAGCACTCTTTATTTCTAAGGAACTTTTTCCTGTTACGTATTACAGACACATCTCACTTAACGACCTGATTGCTAAACGAGATGGTCGCTAAATGAGAAGACTGCACTTTTTAGCCATGTTACGCGTGTAAATGGGATTGTGTCAACCAGCTTCAGATAGCATTATTTTATCTTTGCACGATTTGTAGCATTTCTAATTTTTTTGTAAATGTTTATACAGTACAGCAGTGTACTGAGCAGTACGCTTAAGAAACAAATTCGAAAAGCAGTTATCATTTCTTAACTCGGTAACTATGTTGATGACACAACCATTTATTCCTGTCTAAATAATAATTTACTGCAGTTCGAAGAGCTCAAATTAGCTACTGATATAACAAAATGATATACTTTCTGTTGTTAACAGGGCCAAGGAATGGCTTGTTAATTTTAACGCCTCCGAAATTAAACTAATCTCTTTTAATCAAATTGAAATTCTTTTTACCGCCCATCAACATGGCTGATGCTAGCCTTCAGAAGAGTGATTCATCGCGCCTTTTCGGACTAATGTTTTCCGCTGAACCAAAGAGGAAGAATTATATGGAATCAGTTGCTGCTTCTAGGAAAGTTAGTTCATTGTACCTCTTCTATAAATAATTATAATAGTAATTTCTCTGTTGAGAATTCTGCAAAGATACGTGGAATTTATGAATTAAAGTGCAGTATTAGATTGGCAACAAGGATTCATTAGTTTACAGTTGAAATGGAGAGATGTAACAGTAAGTTCATTTCGCCTTCCCAGGTAAACGTTCTCTGTTGACATGCAGTTGAAAGATTATATTAAATTAATTTCTAGGTCTACTGCTAGGAAAGTTTGTTCACTGTGTTGTGCTAGACTAGTCTCCAGAATCTATCTTACATATTTATAAGTCTACCACTCGCACTAGCTTTGAATATCGCTGCCCAAATCTGGTCTGGTGTACCTGTTATATATTTAGAAATTCGTAATAAAATCCAAAGAAGAATCTGTAATGTTATTGGTTCTGACCTGGCATCTCGCCTTCAGACACTTACACACTACCGTAATGAAGCTACCCTGTGCCTTTCCTATAAATAATTTAATGATAATTGTTCTGAGGAACTTTCCTTTATAGTACGTATGGAGACTAGTTAGGACTATATAGAGACCTCGAGGTATTATGGCTGCTGTAGTAAGAATGGTAAGTAAGAATGTGTTGTTTTGATGTAAGAAATACTGTGGTATGTTTGGGTCAGTGGCTAACTAAGTTTAAGATAAAACATTTTGAAGATCAGCCTTCTCATATTCCCTTTTTTGGCCTTGTGCCACATTTTTGTATTATAACAAAATACATGTTCCTATCAACTATGGTGCCTACACTTTATCAATTTAAGCACTGTACTAAATTGGCAGCAAGATCTCATCTTTTTATAGCTGAAATTGCTAGATGTAACCGTAAGTTCTATGTTAACAGTTTCTTCTCTTGCTTACGGAAATCCATTTCGGCTCCTTACTTCAATCAACTTTGACTTTCAAAAATTTAAATGCAATGTCAATCGATATCTACTGTCTTTTTACTCCTTCTTTTATTGTTATCTCTCATTAATGGTACATCGTTTTATTCCTGGAGCCTTAGTGGCTTTATTGCCTTGCTTGGGGTGGAATGATTAAAAATACAGTACAAGGAAATTGATTTATTTTTACATGTTTTACTTTATTTATGCACTAGATTTATTTTGATTCCTTTCGAAGGAAAGAAAATTTGTAAGAAAAAGAAAATTTGAAGAAAGTGTAAATTTGAACGAAAGAGAAAATTTGAAGAAAGAGATAATTTGAAGAAAAAGAAAATTTGGAATAAAAAGAAAATTTGGAAGAAAACGAATAATTGAAAGAAAGAGAAAATTTAGAAGAAAGAGAAAATTTGGAAGGAAGTGAATATTTGGAAGAAATAGAAAACTTGAAAAAAAATATTGGAAGAAAAAGAAAATTTGGAAGAAAAAGAAAATTTCAAAGAAAAAGAAAATTTGAAAGAAAGAGAAAATTTGAGAAAAAAATTGGAAGAAAAAGAAAATTTGGAAGGAAAAGAAAATTTGGAAGAAAGAGAAAATTTGTAACGAAAGAGAAAATTTGAAGAAAGAATAATTTGAAAAAAAATTTGAAAAAAAATTGGAAAAAAAAAAATTTGGAAGGAAAAGAAAAATTGAAAAAAGAAAATTTGAAAATAAGAAAATTTTAAAGAAGAAAAAGAAAGTTAAAATTTGGAAGAAAATGAATATTTGGAAGAAAGAGAAAATTTGGAAAAAAATTGGTAGAAAAAAAAAAATTTGGAAGAAAATGAAAATTTGGAAGAAAGAGAAAATTTGGGAGAAAAAGAAAATTTGGAAGAAAGTGTAAATTTCAACGAAAGAGAAAATTTGAAGAAAGTGATAATTTGAATAAAAAGAAAATTTGGAATAAAAAAATGGAAGAAAAAGAATAATTGAAAGAAAGAGAAAATTTAGAAGAAAAAGAAAATTTGGAAGAAAGTGAATATTTGGAAGAAAGAGAAAATTTGAAACAAAGAGAAAATTTGGAAGAAACAGAAAATTTGGAAGAGGAAGAAAATTTGGAAGAAAGAAAAAATTTGGAAGAAAGTGAATATTTGGAAGAAAGAGAAAATTTGGGAGAAAAAGAAAATTTGGAAGAATGGGAATATTTGAAAGAAAGAGAAAATTTGGAAGAAAGAGAAAATTTGGAAGAAAGTGAATATTTGGAAGAAAGAGAAAATTTGGAGAAGAGTGTAAATTTCAACTAAAGAGAAAATTTGAAAAAAGGGATAATTTGAAGAAAAAGAAAATTTGGAATAAAAAGAAAATTTGGAAGAAAACGAATAATTGAAAGAAAGAGAAAATTTAGAAGAAAGAGAAAATTTGTAAGAAAAAGAAAATTTGAAAGAGAGTGTAAATTTCAACGAAAGAAAAAATTTGAAGAAAGAGAAAATTTGGAATAAAAATAATGGAAGAAAAAGAATAATTGAAAGAAAGAGAAAATTCGAAGAAAAAGAAAATTTGGAATAAAAATAATGGAAGAAAAAGAATAATTGAAAGAAAGAGAAAATTTGAAAGAAAAAGAAAATTTGGAAGAAAGAGAAAATTTGGAAGAGGAAGAAAATTTGGAAGAAAGAAAAAATTTGGAAGAAAGTGAATATTTGGAAGAAAGAGAAAACTTAAAAACATATTGGAAGAAAAAGAAAATTTGAAAGAAAAAGAAAATTTGAAAGAAAGAGAAAAATTGGAAGAAAGAGAAAATTTGGAAGAAAGTGAATATTTGGAAGAAAGAAAATTTGGAAGAGAGTGTAAATTTCAACGAAAGAGAAAATTTGAAAAAAGGGATAATTTGAAGAAAAAGAAAATTTGGAATAAAAAAATGGAAGAAAATAATAATTGAAAGAAAGAGAAAATTTGAAAGAAAAAGAAAATTTGGAAGAAAGAGAAAATTTGTAAGAAAAAGAAAATTTGGGAGAGAGTGTAAATTTCAACGAAAGAGAAAATTTGAAAAAAGGGATAATTTGAAGAAAAAGAAAATTTGGAATAAAAAAATGGAAGAAAATAATAATTGAAAGAAAGAGAAAATTTGAAAGAAAAAGAAAATTTGGAAGAGAGTGTAAATTTCAACGAAAGAGAAAATTTGAAGAAAGAGAAAATAAGGAGGAAAAAGAAAAATTGGAAGAAAGAGGAAATTTGGAAGAAAATGAAAATTTGGAAGAGAGTGTAAATTTCAACGAAAGAGAAAATTTGAAGAAAGGGATAATTTGAAGAAAAAGAAAATTTGGAATAAAAAATGAATGAAAAAGAATAATTGAAAGAAAGAGAAAATTTGAAAGAAAAAGAAAATTCGGAAGAAAGGAAATTTTGAAGAAAAAGAAAATTTGGAAGAAAGAGAAAATTTGGATTAATGGGAATATTTGGAAGAAAGTGAAAATTTGAAAAAAAAATTTGGAATAAAAAGAAAAGTTGGAAGAAAATGAAAATTTGGAAGGAAGAGAAAATTTGGAAGAGAAAGAATATTTGAAAGAAAGAGAAAATTTGGAAGAAAGAGAAAAATTTGAAGAAAGGGATAATTTGAATAAAAAGAAAATTTGTAATAAAAAAATGGAAGAAAAAGAATAATTGAAAGAAAGAGTAAATTTGAAAGAAAAAGAAAATTTGGAAGAAACAAAAAATTTGGAAGAAAGTGAATATTTGGAATAAAGAGAAAACTTAAAAAAACATATTGGAAGAAAAAGAAAATTTGGAAGAAAGGAAAAATTTGAAGAAAGAGAAAATTTGGAAGAAAAAGAAAATTTGAAAGAAAAAGAAAATTTGAAAGAAAGAGAAAAATTGGAAGAAAAAGAAAATTTGGAAGAAAGTGAATATTTGGGGGAAAGAGGAAATATGGAAGAGAGTGTAAATTTCAACGAAAGAGAAAATTTAAAAAAAGGGATAATTTGAAGAAAAAGAAAATTTGGAATAAAAAAATGGAAGAAAAATAATAATTGAAAGAAAGAGAAAATTTGGAAGAAAAAGAAAATTTGAAAGAAAGAGAAAAATTGGAAGAAAGAGAAAACCTGAAAATTTGAGGAAAAAGAAAATTTGAAAGAAAGAGAAAAATTGGAAGAAGGAGAAAATTTGGAAGAAAGTGAATATTTGGAAGAAAGGGAAAATTTGAAAAAAAAATTGGAAGAAAAAGAAAATTTGGAAGAAAAAGAATATTTGAAAGAAAGAGAAAAATTTGAAGAAAGAGAAAATTTTAAGAAAAATAAAATTTGAAAGAAGAAATAAAACTGAAAGAAAGAGAAAATTGGAAGAAAGAAAAAAATATTGGAAGAAAAGAAAAAAAGAAAAATAAAATTTGAAAGAAAAATAAAACTGAAAGAAAGAGACAAATTGGAAGAAAGAGAAAACTTGAAAAAAAAATTTGGAAGAAAAAATTTCAACGAAAATTTTGAAGAAAAATAAAATTTGAAAAAAAAAATTTGAAAAAAAAAATAAAATTGAAAGAAAAGAAAAATTGAAAATTTGAAGAAAATTTGGAAGAAAGTGAATATTTATAAGAAAGAGAAAATTTGGAAGAATAAGAAAATTTGAAAGGAAGAGAAGAATCGGAAGAAAGTTAAAATTTGGAAGAAAGAGAAAATTTGGAAAAAAATTGGTAGAAAAAGAAAATTTGGAAGAAAATTTGGAAGAAAGAGAAAATTTGGGAGAAAAAGAAAATTTGGGAGAAAAAGAAAATTTGGAAGAATGGGAATATTTGGAAGAAAGAGAAAATTTGAAAAGAAATTTGGAAGAAAAAGAAAATTTGGAAGAAAATGAAAATTTGGAAGAAAGAGAAAATTTGGGAGAAAGCGAAAATTTGGGAGAAAGTGTAAATTACAACGAATGAGAAAATTTGAAGAAAAGAAAATTTGTAATAAAAAATGGAAAGAAAAGAATAATTGAAAGAAAGAGAAAATTTGAAAGAAAAAGAATATTTGGAAGAAAGAGAAAATTTGGAAGAAAGAGAAAATTTGAAAGAAAAAGAATATTTGGAAGAAAGAGAAAATTTGCAAGAAAGTGAATATTTGGAAGAAAGAGAAAATTTGAAAGAAAGAGAAAATTTGGAAGAAACAGAAAATTTGGAAGAGAGTGTAAATTTCAACGAAAGAGAAAATTTGAAGAAAGAGATAATTTGAAGAAAAAGAAAATTTGGAATAAAAAAAAATGGAAGAAAAAGAATAATTGAAAGAAAGAGAAAATTTGAAAGAAAAAGAAAATTTGGAAGAAAGAGAAAATGTGTAAGAAAAAGAAAATTTGGAAGAGAGTGTAAATTACAACGAAAGAGAAAATTTGAAGAAAGGGATAATTTGAAGAAAAAGAAAATTTGGAATGAAAAAAAATGGAAGAAAAAGAATAATTGAAAGAAAGAGAAAATTTAAAAGATTACTTGGAAGAAATAGAAAATTTGCAAGGAAGAGAAAATTTGGAAGAAAAAGCAAATTTTGAAAGAAAGAGAAAATTTCGCACAAACGTACAGACTGGCCAGACTAAAAAAAAAAAAAAACCAAAAAAAACTCGTTATTGCTCGTCTGTGTTTTTTTAACAGCTAAGTCGTTAAGTAATGAGTAACTGTATGTAACGTCACTGCAATTGTTAATTTTTAGTTCACTGTAAATGTTTTTTCTGACGATGGAACGTGAGAAATAACATCCTGATAAAGAAAAACACAGCTATTTATACGGAAATAAATTAACTTTTCCTTTAGTTCACATGCGAGGTCCAGCAGGAAATGAGAACGAATATTTAATATTTAAGAATAAATGCAATAAGGAAGTCTGTTGAAAAAACACATTTGTTTTTAAATTTCGCTTCAAGCAAGGCGATATTGCCTCTAAGATGCAAGGTGTTACTGTGAGTGAAAGAGAATGAGACGTCTATAATGTGGAGAAAGGACAATAAAAGGACATGATTCAGGAAGATAGATAATGATGTTTAATTATTTAGCAGACTGTTATTTTTATGGGGAATTGTATCTCTGCTCTGACTTTATCTGTTTGATCTTAGAAATCAGAGATAAGACAAAATAAGGAAGTCGATTTTGATTGGCTGAACGAGCGTGGAAATGATAGAGATATAGAAATGTTTTTCAACGAGTCGAGTTTAAACCGTCAAACAATGTAGACGTGTTTCCCTTCGTGTCTGGAACGGCTTCCCAGTTGGGGAGAACAACCCCACTGGATAGATAGAAATATATACATTGACGTAGTTAAGTAAAATTTACTGTGTTGAAGTTCTTTTATCTCTGGACTCACCGGCCGAGAGAGAAGAATGTAACGATGATGATTGGTGTTACATTTAAATTTTTTCAAGACTGTAGTTGGTAGAGAAGCATGAAACCAGAATGCAGTTCATCAGGCAACAATTGCGAGAAAAATAAATTATTAGAATAGAACTTATCGATTAGTTTGATTTTTTTTTTTTTTTTTTTAATTCATAAGATTTTAAAGCTGGTCGTAAATCCGCGTGTCGTTAAACAGGTAAATCGTTAAATGAGAAATGACTTTACTGAAACCTTTACACCAGTTAATTTTTTTTTTTCTTAAAAGAGTTGTTGATTGTTAATGACAAGCTAATGTGAACAGAACATATCAGGTGTAATATTGTTCGTGGGAGATCAGAAAGGAATGACAAGCAATATTGTATATTTAACAACAGCAACGATATTCTTATGGCTTTGACAACCTGAATAGAAAGATAAGCAACGTCGAGTCTGGTCACTATATAGATGGGTGACCGCTTGGGACTACCAAGTGCTGTAAGCTTGGATATGCGGGTAGTATAATGGCTCGGAGAACCGAGTTCCAATTCTAGTCGGGTTCGTTATATTTACTTACGCTTGGGAAAGGCATGAATCCACCCATTCTCCCTCCAGCTATGGGTTAATTAGTAAGACTTGTATCAGTAAAACTATTATTAACTCTCCCTAAAAAAAATAAGATTGCGTACAAAATATTTAGATTTCGGCATTAAATATGATATGCTGCAAAACAAAACCAACCAACCAATATAAAAAGAAGCACATGAAGGCGTTTCTATGTAGGTTTACTTTTAAGTATGTACATTTGAGCAAAATAATATAAAGCATGTTTCTAAATTTACATTTAAGAAGAGTTCCTTTTTGGTTTGGTCAAATGAGGTAAGTTTGTATACAGTCAAGGAATCCTCAGGGACTGTATGTAGTAGAGCTTTGTGTTGTGTTCAATGTTACATTAGGTTTGCTAGCGGAGAAAACAATACTTTTACAAGTGGGGAAACGAGACACGTCCTATATCTAACGCATGCTGTGGCTAAAAGAGGCAAAAAAGAAACATGGCGCCTTTTTCTTCGAAATTACATTTTGGCAACATTATTAAGTGGTCGTTAGAGGAAGTTCTTCGCTAAACAAGTGGGGTAATTTCAATTAGTCATCATTCAAAAGCTCTTAGTAATTTTGCACGCAATGTGCGCGTTCTTTTTATGATGCCCCTAACATTTCTGTTGATCGTCTTTTCTTCGGTGTACATCAGTCGAAAACGATACATTTTATATGCTCTACTAATCAATATAATATCTTAGACCAATCCTCAATATATCGTTATGTGACTTGAATGATATCGCATCGCATTCATATACTTACTAATCAAGAAAGTACAGGTTGAAATACTAACGCACACCTCATGCCTACAAATAGTTTTAAAGAGTAACTTTCTGACAATGATTCTTGCTTTTTAATTAAGCCACATTCACACAAAGAAATGCCGAAAAATAAGTTAGAAGGTACATTGCTCTTCTGCCGCAAACTATTCTTGAATTTATTATGAAAATACATTAGAAAGTGATTTTATTAGGAAAATACATTGGAAAGGGATTTCAATATGAAAATGCATGGGAAGGTGATTTTGCTATGAAAATGTATAGGAAAGGGATTTTACTATGAAAAAGCATAGGAAAGGGATTTTATTGTGAAAATACATTGGAAAGGGATTTTATTATGAAAATGATCTGGAATAGGATATTAATATGAAAATCCATAGGAAATGGATTTTATTATTAAAATGCATTTGAAAGGGATGTTAATCTGAAAATGCATTGGAATGGGATTTTATTATGAAAATACATTTGCAGGGGATTTTAATATGAAAATGCATAGGAAAGGGATTTTATTATGAAAATACATTGGAAAGGGATTTTATTATGAAAATGCATCGGAAAGGGATTTTATTATGAAAATACATGGGAAAGGGGTTTTACTATGAAAATGCATTCGAAAGCGATTTTTATTATGAAAATACATTGGAAGATGATTTTGCTATGAAAATGCATAGAAAAGGAATTTTAATATTAAAATGCATTTGGAAAAGCATTTTATTATGAAAATACACTGGAAGGGGATTTTAATATGAAAATGCATAGGAAATGGATTTTATTATGAAAATGCATTGGAAAGTGATTTTGCTATGAAAATGCATAGGAAAGGGATTTTATTATGAAATCCATTGGAAAGGGATTTTATTATGAAAATCCATTGGAAAGGGATTTTATTATGAAAATGCATTGGAAAGGGATTTTATTATGAAAATACATTGGAAAGGGATTTTACTATGAAAATGCATTCGAAAGTGATTTGTCTATGAAAATGCATAGGAAAGGGATTTTATTATGAAATGCATTAGAAAGGGATTTTATTATGAAAATGCATTGGAAAGGGATTTTATGAAAATGCATTGAAAACTATGAAAATGCATTGGAAGGGGATTTTGCAATGAAAATACATAGGCAAGGGATTTCAATATGAAAATACATTGAAAATGGATTTTATTATGAAAATGCAATCGAAAGTGATTTTATTATGAAATCCATTGGAAAGGGATTTTATTATGAAAATACATTGGAAAGGGATTTTACTATGAAAATGCATAGGAAAGGAAATTTATTATGAAAATGCATTGGAAAGGGATTTTATTATGAAAATGCATTGGAAAGGGATTTTATTATTGTTGAAAGCTTGAATAAGGATTTTAATAATAATAATACAACGCAAAATGGACGTAAACAAAATGTATTGAAACAAGGAAAAGGTACACAATATTTACAGTTAGTTTTGGTATATTCTTGGGAAGACTGTTCCTGTAGAATGGGTTGACTTAATCGCAGTCGGGCAGAGTCTCTGGATTGGATCTCTTCTTCCTCCCCCGTCTTCCCGGTACCAACCCATATTTATATGGTCGGTACTCCAACTATGTAAATTAGGTGGATCCTACCACAATAATTATGAAAATGCATTCGAAAGTGATTTTGCTATGAAAATGCATAGGAAAGGGATTTTAATATGAAAATGCATTGGAAAGGGATTTTATTATGAAAATACATTGGAAAGTGATTTTGCTATGAAAATGCATACGAAAGGGATTTCAATATGAAAATACATCGGAAAGGGATTTCATTATGAAAATGCACTGGAAAGGGATTTTGATATGAAAATGCATAGGAAAGGGATTTTATTATTAAAATGCATTTGAAAGGGATCTTAATCTGAAAATGCATCGGAAAGGGATTTTATTATGAAAATGCATGGGAAAGGGATTTTTTTATGTAAATGCATTGGAAGAGGATTTTGCTATGAAAATGCTTAGGAAAGGGATTTCAATATGAAAATACATTGGAAAGGGATTTTATTATGAAAATACATTGGAAGAGGATTTTAATATGAAAATGCATAGGAAAATGCACTGGAAGGGGATTTTAATATGAAAATGCATAGGAAAGGGATTTTATTATTAAAATGCCTTTGAAAGGGATGTTAATCTGAAAATGGATTGGAAGGGGATTTTGCTATTAAAACGCAGAGGAAAGGGATTTTATTATGAAAATGCATAGGAAAGGTATTTTATTATGAAAATGCATTGGAAAGGGATTTTATTTTGAAAATACATTGGAAAGGGATTTTAATATGAAAATGCAATCGAAAGTGATTTTGCTATGAAAATACATAGGAAATGGATTTTATTATGAAAATGCATTGGAAAGGGATTTTATTATGAAAATACATTGGAAAGGGATTTTACTATGAAAATGCATTCGAAAGTGATTTTGCTATGAAAATGCATAGGAAAGGGATTTTTTATAAAAATACATTGCCAGGGGATTTTATAATGAAAATGCATTTGAAAGTGGTTTTGCTATGAAAATGCATTGGAAAGGGATTTTATTATGAAAATGCATTGGAAAGGGATTTTATTATGAAAATGCATTGGAAAGGGATTTTACTATGAAAATGCATTCGAAAGTGATTTTGCTATGAAAATGCATAGGAAAGGAAATTTATTATGAAAATGCATTGGAAAGGGATTTTATTAAAAAAATGTATTAAAAGGGATTTTGCTATGAAAATGCATAGGAAAGGGATTTTATTATGAAAATGCATTGAAAGGATTTTATTATGAAAATGCATTGAAAAGGATTTTACTATGAAAATGCATTCGAAAGTGATTTTGCTATGAAAATGCATAGGAAAGGAAATTTATTATGAAAATGCATTGGAAAGGGATTTTATTAAAAAATGTATTATAAGGGGATTTTGCTATGAAAATGCATAGGAAAGGGATTTTATTATGAAAATGCATTGGAAAGGGATTTTATTATGAAAATGCATTGGAAAGGGATTTTATTATGAAAATGCATTTGGAAAAGCATTTTATTATGAAAATACACTGGAAAGTGATTTTACTATGAAAATGCATTCGAAAGTGATTTTGCTATGAAAATGCATAGGAAAGAGATTTTATTATGAAAATGCACTGGACGGGGATTTTCTTATGAAAATGCATAGGAAAGCGATTTTATTATGAAAATGCATTGGAAGGTGATTTTGCTATGAAAATGCACAGGAAAGGGATTTTATTATGAAAATGAATTGGAAACGGTTTTTATTATGAAAATGCATTGGAAATTAATTTTACTATGAAAATGCATTGGAAAGGGATTTTACAATGGAAATCCATTGGAAAGTGATTTTACTATGTAAATGCATTGGGTATTTCTTTTATGTTAGGCTATTTGAATTCATGACATGCTGAACCATTTTATTTTTTAATGTTAAATTTTTTATGGGCCATGCAGTAAACATCGAACTTAATAGTAACGTTCGAATAGACTTTACCCTCGCCGGGTAACCCTTCCGGTTATCGTCGTCGGAATCGTCGCACGTTTAAAAAATATTTGGATTGGGAGAAACTAAGGGTAAGTAGAAAATGAGTTGGACATTTTGAACAACAGCATATGATAATTGGTTTGTTCTTTTTTGTTTCGTATTTAGGTATCCTGTTTATTTACGATTTAGACGGAGAGGCCTGGATAAATTACTGGATAGAAATACTCACAGGACCTGAATATTCGATTCCATGCACTTCAGTTCTTTGGTCTAAACTTTCTGAAGATTTAACATCATGCCATACTGTCCATATCCTTTTTCTGACACCTGATATGGAATGTCATATTTACGACATTGAACACTCAATTCTGAATTATTCGTCTCAGACATCTTTACTCCTGGAGTGCAATGTTGATTCCAGTCGTCTTGACATGATCAATTGGGCCGTCAAACAAAAATTAGAAGATGATATCGAAAGCCAGCGGGTCTTACTAAGCACAATCGTTCAGTTGTACGAAACTGCTGTCAATGATGCCATCTATGACCACGTCGTTCCTGATGTGAATATTATACCATCTACGATTTTCCCGGTAAGTATTAACCCACATCACATTCTCGTCATGAAGTCAGCCAAGACATAGAGTTAGCTCGTGATTTTAATTAAGTATATTATTGTATACTAGAGTACTTGACAAGAAGAACATCAAGTGTTAGAAAGTTTTCAAGTGTTATGAAGTGTTATTAAGTTATAGAAAGTAAGATGAAATGAAACAAAGTTTTGAAAAAATGAATTCAGACTCAATAAAGCGGATGTAAAGAATTTACAACTAAAATAGAATCCAATCAAACGTTTAATTAATCCTCCCCCTTTATATTTTTTAAGCATTAAATGCTATCTACGATTCATTGATTATTCCTGATCTCTAACTATAAAAGCAGGATGTGTGTGTGTGTGTGTGTGTGTAACGAATGCACGGCCGCAATTTTCGGCGGACCAAAATTTACATGCACATGCTCCAAGTTAGTGGGAAGGCCAAGACTGACTTTGCATTTCCCAACTCCCATCGATAGTGGAAATAATCGATTTTTTTTCAAGCTTCTACGGCACTTTTCATGTAGTTTGCGATCATTTTGTACTGGCCAGAGTGAGAGCTAATAGCTGGCTGCCACAAATAGGCAGGAAGATTCTATTGGCCAGCGGGAGAGCCAACAGATGACTGACACAAATGTTAAATAACATTCTCGCATGTAAAAAAATCTATAGCTGCATTCGTCACAAGTGGGGAAAATTTAAATCTGCATGGCACTTTACTCCAATTGGTTCATTCGCTTGCTTAAACTCAACGTTGATTCTGATTCCGCAGAACTGGGTTTGGTGTGAAAAAGTATTTGTTGTTAACATTCTTTTTTCATTCGGTTTTTCCAGTTACGAGTCCGTTTTAAAGTTGATCGTTTTGTGTTCATTTTGTTTAGTTTCTTTTTCGTAACAGATTTAATGTTTAGTATAGAGCTTAGAAAATATTCGCAGTGTGAGATAGGCAAGAAGTAAGGCATGTAGCAACATCAGCACGGAAAAGGGCAGTCCTTTAAAGGCAAAGAAGGGCAAAAATATTTTAAGTCAAATGATAGCGATTGCTGTATGAGTCGTACGATTTTTGAATCAAGCACGTGAAACGCCGGGCCATGATGCTATTATTATATAAATCTCTTTATGCTCAATATAGTTTCATATTAAAACATTTATGTGTTTAACATTAATTAATCCTCTCCCTTTATATTTTTTAAGCATTAAATGGTATCTACGATTCATTGATTACTCCTGATATTATATAAATCTCTTTATGCTCAAAATCGTTTCATATTAAAACACTTATATGTTTAATATAACATTGAAATAGAAATATCTATCGTAAGAAAAATATTAGCCACAGAACGACAAAGACGACGACCACAAAGCCTATTTCTAGCGCTTGTTGAAACAAGTTGATCACTTTATAAACAAAGATATCTGACTGCCTCACATGAAAAGCTTGAACTAATGAGACTGCAATGCAAGAAACAGCGGTATAAAGGAACTGATTAATTAAAAGGTTCATTTTGCATGTGAAAGTAATTTTGAATAAATGCGGATAAATATTTTATTTGTATAGATTGTGAAAATGGCAAAGAGGAGCAATCACTCATAAATTTATCAACTTAAGTCGATTTACCTCTCTCCCTAGTAAGATGGGAGGGGAAATATGTAAATAAATACACCGGAAATATATAAATAATGTACATTGATAATAATAATAATAATAATAATAATAATAATAATAATAAACAATTATTATTATTATTATTATTATTAATAATGATGATGGCAATAGTTAGAAAGTTTTAATAGTGGGATGCAACGTAAAAAAGGTCATGAAACAATGTCTTGAGATTCAATAAAACAGAGATAAAGAATTCACAATTAATATATCTTATATAAAAGATAATTTTTTATTTAATTTAATTTAATTATGAATACTTTATATAATTATACAATATACACGATATAATATATAATAATATATCTTATATAAAAGATAAAGATATTTTATTTAATTGTGAATACTTTATATAATTATATATAATTCTCTCTATATTTTTAGACATTAAATGGTATCTATGATTCATTGTGATATTATATAAATCTTTTTATGCTCAATATCGTTTCATGTTAAAACATTAATTTGTTTAATATAACATTAATTAATCCGCTTCTTTTATATTTTTTAGGCATTAAATTGTATGTACTATTTATTGATTAACCTTGGTATTATATAAATCGCTTTTTACTGCGTATCTTTGTATGTTATTTTTTTAATCATTTCACCCAGGGGAAATAATAAAGCCGCTACGACGCAAGGAGGTTACTGAGTGTGAAATTAAAAAAAAAAAAAAGAAGCATCGGAGTCAAGAAGACAAAAGACAACGATTGACAGCATTTATATTTTTGAAGATCAATTTTGACTGTGTGAAAATCCATAATAAAGTTCGAAATAATAATAATTGTAATGGCCTGACGATTGTGTTTAGCATGAGTGTCGCCTTTGGGCTTTGACTTCAATGCTCATATTTATATTTACATACGCTTTATCTCTGATATTGAACACTTTAGTCCATAAATATATCTTAAAAAACAATATTTTATCATATATATATATATATATGGTTAAATTCCCAGATGAATTCTGTGGACAAACAAATTGGTATCAAATGACAATTGGAAAAAAAATACATTTTGCCGACGCGTTTCGTCTTCCGACTTTTTCAAGGCAAAAAAAATCGAAATGTTTTGCCTTGAAAACCTCGGAAGACGAAACGCGTCGGCAAAATGTTTGATTTTTTTTCCAATTGTCATTTGATACCAATCTGTCTTGTCCACAGAATTCATCTGGGAATTTAACTATATTGTCGACATGGAAAAAGAAAAAAAAAAATAATCCCTTACTATAAAGGTAATTTACATTAACCAGAAAAAAGGCTTAAACACAAGCGTCTATCTTTTTAATTTTGAATTTTAATGTAACTATAACAACAAAAACATTTCGATTTCATTTTGCCTTGAAAAAGTCGGAAGACGAAACGCGTCAAACAAATGTATGATTTTTTCCAATTGTCATTTGATACCATATATATATATATATATATATATATATATATATATATATATATATATATATTTAGGTAAAAAACCGTGGGTACGTAATCAAGTAGATGCTAATAATATAAAATATATATTTGCTTTTTTTATTTTATTAATATCTACATGTTAATTGCTCTGATATTCTTCATTGTTTAAAATCTCGATTGTACTAATTTAAGGTTTCATCATTTTACGGTTGAAATTGCAAGATATTACCATAAATTCTAAGCTGATAGTTTCTTCTTTCGCACTTCTCTCTTGTGGATCTCTCTTTCGTATACCAGCTCTCCTATCAATTACGACCTTCAACAATGTAGACGTAACATAAAGCGTCGTCCTCTTTCTCCATAAAATCCCGTTCTTTTATTGTCTTCTTTCCTCAATTATGTTTACACAGGTCAACAACAAAAATTTTTTAAAATGCACCAAACATCTAATTTTAGGGCGTTGAATCTTTTTCTTGGTTAGCTATCGTTTTTGCTGTACAAAAATGCCTCATTTTTGGGGAAAAAAAAGCATTTTTTTTCATTTGTCTTCTGTATATGTGATACTGAGCGATGGCAATATTTCTCAAAATAAAATCGTAGAAACCTCTCAATGGGTATTTAATCCAACATATATTGTCTGCTTATTGGGAAATACTATTTTTGCAATAATAATCAAACCCTAACTTTTTAAAAATAACACGATTGAATATAAGACCAACAAATATTTTCATTAAATCATTTAATAAACTAACAGCAGAAATAAAACCTTCGTGAATATAACAACTTTGGTAAAATTTTAACTTTCTTAATTGTCTGTCATGTTTCACTGTTAAGTCTCTTTTGATACTCCAGCAGTATCATGTACAATGAAATAGGTGCATTCAATTGGGATGTCTTTAGTTCGAGTTTCTTTCCAACTGTGAAAACAAAATGCTCTCAATGTACTTGGTTTCCTTCCGTAGTGTGGGATAAATTTATGAATATCAAACAGATTTTAGGGTTTCATTTTTTGATGTCACCTTAATTATCAGGTTTGCTAAAGTGTATTACTAATAACGTTTATCAGTTAATTTGAATTTTGGCGATAAATTGGAAAGCTTCGTTACTTGTATTTTAAAATCTTTGACTCAAAAACACTTTTTTTTTATAAAGATTATTTTATTTCAGGTGGCTGATATAAGTTGCTCGGCCTACCTGAAAACTTATAGGTTTCCACGACCTTTATTAACTACATTTTGCGATCATCCAAGATGGTAAATTGATCTTTTTTTGCAAAAATGAGCAATTTCAGTAAAGCAAAAATGGTAGCTAGCCATGAAAAACTAGGGCCATTTTCTAAAATCAGCACCATCAAATTAGCCAAAAAATGTGTTTTGTTTCTTAGCACCCAAAATTGTGTTGATCAGTGTTATTTATCTCTGCGCCGCCATGCTACGGACATTGTAGTGAACCATCCTCCTTCCCTTCGTATTCTATTGGTGAGATGTAAGTTCCACTCGAGCAGCTTCTTCCTACTGTGTAGAACTGGCTCCCAAATGGATGCTCTCGCGATCACTACCATCTTAACTTATTGAAGTCTAGGTCAACCATTACATTCACCACATATCTCTATAAACTGTGCCTCTTACTCTGAACCCCCCACCGTCAAATACATTGTAAAAAATTAAAAAGTAGTAATTTTTTGCGTGTTAGTAGCTTTATTACCTTGCTTGGAGTTAAATGATAATTTTTTTTTTTCTCAAAAAATGTTTATTTGAATTTTTTTTAAATATTTTTTTTCATGGAATATTTGAATTGAAAAATATGTTATCTTTTTTTTTTTTAGGGACAAGAAGAAGTTTATATTATCTTCAGTAAAGATCCAAATAGTGAGATCATTGTCAAATTGGCTGGCGAAAAACTTAGAACAAGAAAATGTTCTGACCGTATCTATGCATGTGACTTGCCCAGTAAGTAATTGTTTACTTATTTACTGAATCAGCGAGGCGCAAGGGTTTTAAAGACAGAGCGCATTATTATTATTATTATTATTATTATTATTATTATTATCATCATCATTCGATTTCTGCTATGGACACACTACCTACCAAGTCTGCGGAAAGACCTAAGGCAGGTCGTGGTGTGTTGTTATGGCCACATTTCATTTTAATTTTTTTTTTTTTTTTTTTTTTATCTCCGATGAAGTTGCTAGCGTTACATAGACAAAGTTCTCCTTAGTGTGTGTGCTGTACTTAATAAGACAATTTTCTGTATGTCTCTTAAGCTGGGGTTTCATGGGATTCTTTCAATGTGTTGTTTTGTTCCATTTTTTATAATTCCAAGTGCACCTATTACCACTGGTATTATTCTTGTTTTCAATTTCCACATTTTTTCTATTTCAATTTCCAGGTCTTTGTATTTTGATAGTTTTCAAATTCCTTGGTTGCTATGTTACAATCCGCTGGACAAGCCATATCAATTAGTAGGCAAGTTTTTTTTCTTTCTGGTTTTTGACAATAATGTCCGGCCTATTTGCTTCAATTTTTCTGTCTGTGTGGATGGTATAATCCCATAGAATGGTGACATCTTCTATTTCTGTAACCAACGCTGGCCGATGTTCATACCAGTGTTTGCTTACACATTTTCAAAGTGTTTGCACATTGTCCAGTGTAAATTGCCCCCCCTCTATCGTGACGATTTTTATATTCATTTGGGGCAAGTATAGAACATCCTGAGATTAGATGGTCTATTGTTTCTTGGTATTTGTCACAGAACCTGCATTTTGGATCCACATTATTATATGATATTTGCCTGAAAATTCCTAGTGAAAAGACTCTGGTCTTGCGCTGCAAGAATAAAGCCTTCAGTTTCAGACTTTAATCCAGATGCTCGTAACCATCGATGAGTATTAACTTTATCAACATTGGGTTTATTTGCACGTTCTGGATATTGGCCATGCAGAGGTTTGTCTTGCCAGCGTTGTTTCATCTGTTCAAGGGCTTTATCCTTGGCTTTCTTTTTCATATCTTTTGCTGCAATAGTTGGTTCTTGGCTTCTGTTTTGATTTACTACAGAATCTACTAAATGTAAATGTTGTTTGTATTTACTGCCTTCTTTTATTATTGAATATTTTTTCTTTCTGTTTTCATGTTGTTTCACTAATTTTATCATCCAGTCATTTGTTGTTTCCATGTAAGTTAGTAAGCCAATAGTTGTTGTCTTGTATGACAATTCTAGCTGAATAAGACCTCTTCCACCTTCTTTTAAAGGGTATGTATAGACGGTCTACATCAGCCTTTGGATGATGCATCTTATACTAGAAAGAAGCTTTCTTGTTTTAGAATCCATTTGTCTGATGTCATTTAGAGTCCAGTTCAAGATGTTGAAACTATATTGGACCACTGGGATGGCAAGGTTATTAATGGCCATAATTCTGTTCTGAGAATTCAATTCAGTTTTTAATACCAGTCGTACCCTTCTATAGTACTCTTTACGCACTATTTCTTTCATTTTCTTATGGTGAATTCCTTCACTCTCATTTACACCTAGGTACTTATAAGCTTCTCCTTGTTCTAAATCTTTTATTGTTACAGCAGGGTCTAAACTAATAGAGGAAGTTTGTTGTATATCCTCGTAAAACTGTAGCTTTAGCACATTTATCCAAATTGAATTTCATTCCAATGTCTTCACTGAAGCATTTTTTTACAGTTTGCAGAAGACCTTCCAGCTCATTGTCATTCCTAGCATACAATTTTTTTATTTTTTTAAGTCATCCATGTAAAATAGATGGTTTATTTTCTTTTGAGCTATTTTTGTAACCGCATTCTGTCTTGTTAAGTTGGCTGGTTAATGCTATAAGTGATATGCAAAATAATAAAGGAGACAAAGAGTCACCTTGAAATATTCCTCTATTGATGTTTATTTCGCCAGACTTATAGGTTCCATTTTTATGATTGAGGTAAAAGTGTAGTTTTCCATATCGACATACATTGTTTGATGAAATTGATGATAACGGGTGATACCTTGTACATACTTAAAGACTTTAAGATCCAGGAATGTGGTACACTATCAGATAATTACGATAATCTATCCAGGCAATACTAAGATTTTTTTTTTCCACGGAAGCAGTTTTCCAGGATCATCCTATTAATAAGTAATTGGTCTTTACATCCGTAGCAGCCTCGTTTGCACCCTTTTTGTTCAAGTGGTAGTATGTCATTTCTTTCCAAGAAGAAATATGTCTGTTTTGTTAAAATAGATGTTAACAGTTTGTATGTTGTTGGAAGACATGTAATTGGTCTATAGTTTTTCGGAATATTTGTGTCACTATTTTTGGGTAGAAGAAAGGTAACTCCTTTGGTCATCCATGCAGGAATTTTGGGTAGTTGGATCGGTAACCATTTCTTGAAGTTCTTTGGCGAGTTTTTTGTGTGCTGTATTTAAATAATATAGCCAGAAGTTAGAATTTTATCTATTCCTGGAGATTTCCAGTTGTGTGCTTTTTTCAACATTTAACATCTTCTTCTGTGATTCCGCCCATGTCTGTTCTGGTTTATTTTCATTCGTTCTAACTCTTGCGCAATCCAATCTGCCTCTTCGTTGTGTTCTTTAGGGCAAGCCCATATTTTTCCCCAGAACTGTATAACTTCTTCCATTTTAGGGGGACTGTCACTTCAATTCTTTGTTTACCTATTTCCCTGTAAAATTTCTTTGCATCGGTTTGAAAGATCTTGTTCTGTCTATAGAATCTTGATCTTTTCTCGTAGCGTCTTATTCTTTGAGCCTTCAGTTGTATTGTTTGCTTTATTTTTTCTTTTTAGTTGATAGGACTTCATTTTCATTCCTGATATTGTATTTTCTTTTCGACTCTTCTGCCTTTTCTAGTTCTTACATTTACTCCTCTTGCTAGTTCATCAGTACTGATAATTCACTTCTAAGGTGTTCAATTTCTTTTTTTATTTTTCTTTTTTCAAGGTGGATCTTCATGTCTGTGAGACTGCCTTTTTTTTACTTTTGATGTTCAGTTTATTTGTTGCTGCTATTGCTGATGCATATATTGCTTCATTGAATTTATATGAAATGTCTTCTTCATCCAGAATCAATTTGAGTGCTGCATTATAGAGCTTAATAGTTTTGAGGTTATGCTTTGTTGGTTGTAATTTTGGGAGTTGTTCTCGTTCCTCCATTGCAATATTCTGTATCTACTTATATGGCTCATGATTTCATCCTTGGCTTCTTGTATATTAATCTTGTTTTCTGTGAAATAATTCTGTTCGATGAATTTTGAACTCGTTTTATTACCGTCTTGTGACTGACTAAGATCATACCTTTCCAACATTTCTAAATTTTCAGCATTATCTTCACAGTGATTTGTGTGTATTTCGGTTTTTTCATTATGACCTGAGGCTTGTGTGATGTTACTACTTTTTTTCCCGATTCCGGTTCCTTTTCATGTTTTGTTGGTTCATCTATTCTTGTTGCAATTCTTTTTATTTCATTAATTTCAGCCTCTGTCAATCGGTTATTTCTATGATGTCCCTTCTTACATTGGCTAGTTTATTTTTGTCTATGTACTTTCTAATTGTTTGCTAACCTTCTCTCGCCAAATGTCATATGTTTGGCGAGTGATGTTTTTCTGAGGTTTGAGTAACGCTTCATGGAATGCAGTCATAACAACTTTGTACTCCTCACGAGACCATTTTATTTTTCTTTCCTTAAATTTACGGTTATGGATCTAGCTGGAGAATTTAAAAGACCATCATTAGGATTATCCTGGTTGTGGGGACCTGAAGATTCATTCTTTGTGTAGGAGTTTTTTTCCTATGGCAGATTTTTTTTGACCTCAGGTAGGTTCCCTCCTGAAGGACGGGCTCCCTGTTTATCCACTGGAAGAGCCATACTGGACGTTTTGTTTCTATTTTTTAATTTTCATATTAATCCCACGAGTGACGCACGGGTCCAAAGTCCACCCAAAGTTGCCCGGCACGTTGAGTAACGGTCTTTTACAGACAGGGTTCCGAAGCCTGTAGGGGATCGTTCGCGACCTCCTAACGCAGTAGCCATTCATCCTCGGCACGATTAACACCTTGAGTTGCGGGTTGTTGTTCGGAGTTTTCCTTCTCCTAAATGGGTTGCAAGCAACAATAGACAGAGACACGATTGAAAAAATTATTATTATTATTATTATTATTATTATTATTATTGTTATTATTATTATTCTTTTGATTTCTGTTCCTTCAGGTTCCCAAGCATAGTCCTAGGTCAGAAATGACTTTATGACATTTTTCACATTATTTTTGTTAAAGAAAAATAAAAATGGATCATAGACATTTTACATAGATAAAGGTTTTCGTAATGTGTGAGCTGTATTTTTGAGTACATCTTTTTTAAAGTTATTGTCTACCAGGAATCCCTTCAATAAATCCATCAGAACTTTTCCAATTATTATTATTTTTATTATTTTTATTTTCTTTGATTTCTGGCATTTACACATTTCTTTCCGGGTCCCACCCAGGGACCTAAGGTTAGAAATGGCGTCATGACACTTTCCACTGACAAACAAAAAAAAAAAAAAAAAAGAATTGAATTACATAGATAAAGCCCTTCGTAAGGTGTGGGCTTTAATTTTTCAGAACAACTATTATTATTATTATTATTATTATTATTATTATTATTATTGTATTTTGCTTGTACTTTGCGTAGTATTAATTGTCCCCAAGTCTCAACCAGAGACTTTAAGAAACATTTTACATAGATAAAGCCCTTCGTATAATGTAAACTACTTGTGAGAACATTTTTTAAATTACTTTAAGACTTAGGCTATCAAGGATTCATTCAATGAGGCTATGGGAACCTTTTCCAATCAAACCGAGGGATCCAATTGGAATTTTTGATGGCCTTATGTGCCCTATTTTTGAGATTTTCATTTTAATGCCCTTATATTTTGATAGTTGCTTTTGAAGATTTTCAAAGATACCTTACAGTTTGCAGGGACTGCCATGTCAATAAGAAAACACATTCTGTTTTTTCAGTATTTGGTTACGATGTCTGGGGCAATTACCTTTGATTGTTCTGTCTGTGTGTATTGTAAAGTCCCATATAAGTTTTACAGTTCCTATCTCTGTTACCGGGTTTGTGTGATGTTCATACAAGTTTCTTCCAATTTTCCCTACCCACAAAAGTTGCAGATTTCCCAGTAATAAATATTGGTCAAATCTGTCCTGCTGCACTTTTTACATTATTCGGATTATTTTCCTCATATTTGTTGCCATATTTATTACAACGTTTCAGCCGTTGTAAGCTCCGGTCTTCTTCAAGTGGTTGGAATGTCGAACTGAACCTTTTATTTCGCTCGCTGGGGTAGACTGTTCTAGTCCCACGTGTCATGTGTAATGGATGTCAGTTATCAGTTATCTCCTGTTTCTCCAAGTTCTCTATTGCCTTTACTAGGTATTGAACTCACAACTCTTTGGGTCCTGTTACTAGATCTAACCAACGCCTTTATTCACTGTGCCATGTGTCCTTAAGGACTTGGAGAGATGAAGTCTTTGATCACGATGTCTGGGCAATTACATTTGATTGGTCTGTCTGGGTGTATTGTAAAGTCCCATATAAGTTTTACAAGTCCCTATCTCTGTTACCGGGTTTGGGTGGTGTTCATATCAATTTCTTGCAGTTTCCTTTCCGTAAAAATTGCAGATTTTCTAATGCGGATATTGACACATTTTATCATGCCCATTTTTATATTCAGCGGGTGCCAATACTGTGCAACTTATTACAATATGGTCAATACCTTCTGGTTATTTATCACAGAATCTGCATTTTGGGCTAACACAATTTTTCAGTATTGTTTGGTAATTTCTGGTTAGCAAGCATTGGTCCTATGCAGCAAGAATAAAACTTTAACCTTGCGCTAAGTAACCACTGATGGGTACGGGGTTTCGGTAATTATCTGGCCTGTTTTACCTTCTTTTGTGGTAATAGCAGATCCGGTAATCTCCCTTAGACTGGGTGATCGGTTTTAGTTGAGTTTATACTGTCAAAATATAGCCGCTTGCGCAGTTCCGTTTCTATGTTCTTTCCTACCTAGTGATGACTATATTTATATTTCTTCTCGGACAATTTGCTAAACTCCCGTTCGGTTTTTATTCCCACGTAGCTTACAATTGCTTTCGCCGATGTTTTATCTTATTCGGCGTCTTACATCATTTTTCTTTCTAAAAAAATTTCAGAAATCTCTTCCGGTCAAAAGAGTATCAGCGTATACAAGAAAGATAGCTCATATCCGATTTCTACAACAAGAGTTGCTGTCGTTACAGTGAAAGCACTTTTGCAAAATTTGATTGACAATATGGAAAGTGCACTTGGCGTATCCAGCAATATTATGGAAAGCAATCAAGAAACTACCGAAAAACGTTTGACAAGTGAGTCAATTTCTACGATTTGTAATATAACACACAAACACACGCACCACACACCACAATCTGGCCTCCGGCGGAAAGATGTGAAACCTAAAAAAATACGATGAACAGATTAACCAAGAGATTGTAGGAATTGTCCTCTTAATAGTGAATGCCTAGTGAAAACGTCATATATAATCTAGAGTAAAACTCTGAGAAAGTGTAATCAATTTTACAGAGGAAAGATTAAAAAAATGATTTTACAGTGATAAAAAGTCCTTAAACTTGGATAAAATATAAAAATAGTACTCGTTTTGCGATCAATATCTAGAAAAATAATACAAAAATAAAATAAAATAAAATAAATATAAAACGTGTTATAATGAAAATGACCCACAGGTTTTTCTTCGGAGGCAAAGTTTGCAGACTATACCAGAAGATTGTGTTGGTATTTATAATAGACAAGAACGACATGCCAAACGATAAAAATCCTGTCAATGAATCGCTAGCTGACTTGGTGGTTAATCCCCAAAAGGGGCTGGCTATTTATTTGGGGTGTATTGTTACCTAGAGAAGAATCCTGTAGCCACATGACAAACAAGGATTTGATTATCAAAGTTTATTTTATCCGAAGATAGTATATAATAAGGAAACGTGTCTCTGTAGCAGTATACGATGTCCCACCTATGTGTCAAGGGAACACTTAGGTGTATATCGAATGCAATTTGGCCACAAGTTGGTGTTTTTTCTGATCCTATGCGTAGAGAATGCAGATTCAACAATCGGTTAACCTTCACTGACGATCCCAACGACCTGGATGTAGAGAGGCGGAAACTTTTGCTCATTGTGACCGGTAGGAAAGCAACATGTGGAGTGAAAGGCGAGACTGCTCACCGCGCCATCAGATGTCCCGAGATGACCAGAATACAACGGTGGTTGGAGCCAATAGTACATTGAAGAATGCTGTCAGGACAAAGTCGCCCGAACGTCGGAGGCTTTTCACTCGATGGCTCTATTTGAGTTGTGCCAAAGGTCGATGGCACAGTCAGCGGGTGTCTTTCACTGACCATATTTAATCCAATTAACCAACCGTAACTTTCTGGTTGGCGAGTTTGATAACTTGAGAATCGGAGTCTCGAATAGCAAGACTCATAGGCGTATATATCTTCAGCATCTCGTGGGGAGATCTCTGTTGTATTCAAGAGATCAATCTTCTTCTGATAACCATGCGAGAGGCATTTCTTGGCTAGTGAGCTGTTCTTTGATGTTGAAGTTTACATTTCTTTTCGTAGATCTGGTGGGCTGAATTCGTGCCCTCCATGTGACCATAAACGATAAGGCACTTCGCTCAATGACCATACGTAACAGACTGGCGTTTTCGGTGGGTCTGACCATTTTTGACGACGTCTCGGTTGATAGTCTGGCCGGTTCTTAGAACGCCGCCCAATATAGAAAGGGGGTTTAAAAATACAGACATGAAACCAATTCATAATTCTATCGAGATGTATGATTTCGTCGATAGGTTTAGAAATGAGCACTCCCAGAAAGTAGTGTGGACTTTGACTAATAGGGGAAGACATGATACGGTGGTGCATTTTAACTAAGTCAACCTGGTGTTAGTCAAGAATTTCGATGTAGAGCTTAAGGTATCCAAGTTTTTATTCGATAGATTACAGGAATCCTAGGCCTGTCCAGGTTCGTGTGAACTTAGACAAGCCTAAGCTTAGAACGATTGTTTATTGGAAATTAAAAATATCGTTTTTGGATGAGGAGGATTTCCGGGAAAAGAATTGATTTGGGCTGTGGTTTAGAATACATTGCAAGAACATCTTAAACTCTTCATGAGTTTGGTGCTGACATTTACAGGTAAGTTCACTGTCATCAATTCATCACAGGAAAGGTCTACGCCATCAAATCACCGCGGTGAAAATTCACCGAAATGAAGGTTCACCGCTCGGAAAGTTCACCGTGAGTAGGTTGTACCACGCGGAAACTTCATCGTATAAATTCATTAGATATATACTATATTCATATATTAATTTCAAAATTATTAATTATAAAATCTAATGAATTCACACGGTGAAGTTAAACTTTTCTCACGGCAAACTTTCTTCATGGTAAACCTTCCTCGAGGTGAATTGATGGCGATGAACTTTACTGTGGTGAATTGATGACAGGTAGTTTTAATCATTAAATTAATGAAATTAAAAACTAATTTCAATTATTATTTTTCTTTTGTTATATTTCAAAATTATTTTAGATACGTTGATCAATAGAATTTGAATACGTTAAATATTGTTTAGTGTTTATCCGTTTACGGTGGAGATTTTTCTCAGTGAAATTTTCTCATGGTGAACTTTTTTCTTGGTGAACTTTTCTCGTAGTGAATTTTTCTCACGGTGAAGATTCTTCCCGGTGAAATTTCCCCGCTGTGAACTTTCCTCGCGGTGAACTTTTCTCACGATAAACTTTTCTCCCGGTGAACTTTCCTCACGGTGAACTATTCCCACAGAAAACTTTCCTTGCAGTGAATTTTTCTCACGTTGAAGTTTCTTCACGGTGAACTTAACCCGTGGTGAACTTCTCCGCGGGGAAAGTTCACCGCGGGGAAGAACTTTCCTCATGGTGACCTTTCCGCACAATGAGCTTTCCTCGCGGTGAGCTTTCCTTGTGATGACTTTCCTCGAGGTGAATATTTAACACGGTGAAATTTCTCTGCGGTGAACTTTCCCCGTGGTGAACTTTTCTCATGGCGAACCTTCATCGCGATGAACTTTTCTCATGGTTAATTAATGACGGTCAAATTACTGGACACGGGTACTTGACTTTAGTTTTTGACTCAACCAAAATTTTTGTGTAATAGAAAAAAAAAAGGAATCTTTTCTAATATAATCATTCTATTCTTTTTCAGCTGTATTTGAAATAGGATTTAATTTTAATCCATTTCATAAAGCATCTGACGATACATTGAAAATATTTGCCAAACAAATCCATCAGATGTACGACAAATCGGTAAGGTTGAGATATTTTATAAAAAATACAACAATATAATGATTTCTTCATGAAAAAATGCAAGAATATTTCAGTGTCACCCATTTTTTTTGGTCGGCCGGGGGGACACAAAATATTAAGAACTATCAGTATTTGTGAAAATATCAAGCATTTTTATTTAAAATTTTCGATGTATCATATTTAATGATACCAAAAGCTCCTTACGAGTTCCACGACCATAAAATACCCATAAAAACCACCTATTGCAACGTTACATATTTGGTTTCAAAATTCAAAATTGACAAGATTTCCATTTCACTGAAGCAGACGTTAAATATACTAGAGCGTTATTGCTTTCTCTATTTTCTCTTTCTTTCTTTCTTTCTTTCTTTCTTTCTTATTATGCATGTTTTTGTTTCTCGCTAAAAGAAAACAGTATCTTTTTTTCTTCTGTCTTTTCTTCCATTATTTATCTGCGGTAATGAAAGAGCGTAACACACTTATTGACTTATCAAAATATAAAGGGAATTACAATATGATCTTTTCATATGAAAACCATCTAAATAATTTTGCTTGATTTTCAATATGAGAAATTATCAATATACCTAGATTTATTCGAATCATAGTTCTCATATTGTTATAAACACAACATTTCGGTCAAGTATCATTTGGTCTTCTTCAGATGTCTATTATTTTGACTGATATGGAATATCATGTGTGCTGATTAGACACTGATAGTTGTTCATTATTGCTGAACAGGTGTATTTTATTTAATTATTTGATCCATTAATTGAATCCAAGATAACGAAATGATAGCAACCAAAGTTCATATAATTATGGGGATTTTTTAAGCGTAGTGGCACACGGTTGAAAGTATGGAGCACCCTGTAAGGATCGAACTCACTACTCAGTCGTAACTGATCAAGGGAGACAAGCTTGTTAAACATTACACCACATCGAAATTCCCAAGTTTATATTTTTATGTTGATTAAACAAAGTCTCTATACACTACACCATCGCTCCCAAAAGACATTGTAAGCAATAATAAGGAAAACTTAAAATCTTTTTTTTTTTTGACTCGTCACGAGGGTTTCTGACCGCTTGTTTGAGAATCATTGTTTTGGTTTTAGAGATGAAGAATTGTCACTATACTTTCAATTATTCGATTTAGTCAAACTTTCTATTTTTTAATTATAATAGACACGAAGCTTCGGTCATGTGATCTTTAGCTATCTTCAAGAATTCATCATTATTTTTTTTTATTTTAGAGATGAGGAAAGTTCAATATACTTTGACATTCGATTTATTCGATCTTTTTTTTTTCTCATTTGGATTATAATAGATGTTATAGATATGGTGTTTCGGCCAAGTACTCTCTGGCGATTTTCAGATCGCTAGATGATATTGAATGTAAAGGCTCCAAACAGGATACCACCGATAGCTAGATTGATACTTTACCCTCCATCAGACAAGCGTCTATATACCTATACCTCTAGATAAATATAGAATTCAGAGAGTTCAGAGAGAGAGAGAAAGAGAGAGAGAGAGAAAGGGAGAGAGAGAGAAAGGGAGAGAGAGAGAGAGTTCAGAGAGTTCAGAGAGAGAGAGAGTTCAGAGAGTTCAGAGAGAGAGAGAGAAAGAGAGAGAGAAAACTACTGCATAAAAAAAGAATCATTTAACGACTGGGTTTCGTTTCAACGGCCTGGTCACTAAGCGAGTCAGTCACTAAGTAAAGTTATATCTGACCCCTATTTCAGACACGCTATAAAAATGTAAAAAACATAAAAATGTATAAAAAAAGATTATCAAAGTTACAAAAAGAAATACTGAAAAGTTAGGCATGTTATTTTTCATTTTTATTTTATGAGATATTAATATCGGGTCTAATGTCCAGGATTGTTAAAGTCGTTAAGCGATGAGTTTCTGTAATGATAATACATCATCCCAGGAGTTCAGGTAGGAAGATCCTCTTCACAGAACTATTGTTATTGATGTTTTTAAACTTGGATGATTAAGATTTAGTTAAAAGAAAGAACGAATCATCAATGTCTACTTAGAAAATTAATATCGCATATATGATGGAGATGAATATAACAATGGCATATAGGAAGAAAATATAACGATATCGACATAATGCGTCACTGTTTTCTTTACAGTTGCAGGGTGAAGAAAAAAGAGACAGCGGTTTTGCCCAGGAGTACAAATGTAATGGTAGGTATGCTCCTTCTGATGTTAATCATTCGGACAAAGGAGATGAGAGAAAATATATAAATTTAAATATTCTTTCTATGCATCTTCTTCTACGTACGGTGCTGCTTCAGGATATTGGTGATCAAAACTGTCCACAATTTTCTATTATTTGTAGCTCTCAACTTTTAATGAGTTATCAGTTTACAACCAAAACCGGTGTAACTTAAAATCTTTCGCTTTCACATAAAACTCTCCCAAATCAACACACGGATAACTACGAAACAGGCGAATGCTTAGTTAACGCACAGAAACGAGTACACATACGAATGATACAAATACACGCATGAATTATACACACAAACGCTGCTTGACAGGACAGATACACATGAAGTCTGCTTAACCAATGAAAGACAAACAACACAAAAAATCGAAATATTAGAATTTTTCTTGTCCATAGTACATTGTCTGATGAAGCTTTTAAAAAGCGAAATGTGTAAAATTTGTAAACGCTTCCTATTTGTTCTTTAATCTAACTTAATATTAAAATAATTATAATAATTATTTTAATATTCTAACTCAATTTGACTCCAATGTGTGTATATATATATATATATATATATATATATATATATATATATATATATTTTTATACATACATACATACATATATATATATATATATATATATATATATATATATATATATATATATATATATATATATTATGGACGAAGTCCGACAATTATTTTAAGACATTTTATGTTTATACGTTCTTTTATAGATACAAGTATTTAAATAAATGCTCTGTTTATAATAAACAGTATTAAACAACCTTTACCGGCCTGAATATTTTCTGTGAAAATTTCTCGGACATTCAGGCCAGTAAAGGTTGTTTAATACTGTTTATTATAAACAGAGCATTTACTTAAATATTTGTATCTATAAAAAAGAACGTATAAACATAAAATATATATATATATATATATATATATATATATATATATATATATATATTTACGAGGTGGTATCAAAAATTCCTGGACTAGTTATGTTTAATATATATATATATATATATATATATATATATATATATATATATATAAATAAAAAAAAAAGAAGAACAGTAAGATATAAAATCCGGTGTTCTTATAGATATTTTTATTTTTACAAAATAGTGCTCAATGTAAATTTACAGAGCATTAATATTATAAATTGAAACATGGTTGGAACTGTGTAGCGAAAAAAACCATATTTTAAATCAATTAATTTATAATATATACATACATATATATATATATATATATATATATATATATCTAAATTTAACATCGTCTTTGAAATAGTCAGCTTGTTCATCAATACACAGGTGCCGGCAATTCTGCTTCTTTGGAATAGGCCCTGACGTCGTTTTCCATGAGATGATGACCTTCTGCGATTCGTTCTGGATCTCGGCAGCGTTGTTAAAACAACGAGACCTTTGGGCGACATTTCAGGTTGGAGATAAGATGAAGTCCGCATGAGCTAAATCTGGCGAAGAGAGCGGGTGTGGAAACGATACAATGTTGTTTTTGAAACATACACATAACGCACACTGAAAAATCAAACTGAAAAAAAAAAATAAACTCATCCTTGATAATGGCTAAAAGTATAGACGAAAGCGCTCGGAACTATAGAACATTTGGACAGTTTCTATTCACTCTGTGTCCAGAAAAGAATCTCTTGATTGAACGCAAGGAAAACTAAATAAAAAAGCTTAGCCGTAATACCTTGTCTGTCGTTTTTAATGAAATATGCTAATATATATATATATATATATATATATATATATATATATATATATATATATATATATATATATATATATGTTTGTGTATATATATATTGTGCAATCCCTCTTTCATGCACATTTCATTGAATACGACAGACAAGGTCCTTTTATTTAGTTTTTTATACAATTTCTTATGAGATCTAATAATTTTTTTTTTTTCTTTTTGGATGATAAATTATATAAAAACTGTTCGAATGTTCTTTTTTTCGAGCGCTTTCGGCTATACATTTAACCATTTTCAAGGATTAAATATTTTAACTGTTAATAAAGAAATAGTCTGTTGTATGTATGTTTTATAAAATGTTTTCATTTTTCAAAACACGGTCAGTGTCCATGTTCAAAGTTAATATTACTAAGTGTTGGTTCTTTGCTTTTTATTAATAAGGCTTCCATTATTTTTAGCCTTTTATTTTTCTTATTTAACAGTTAAAATATTTAATTCATTGAAAATGGCTAAGTTTATAGCCGAAAGAAGCTCGGATAAAAAAGAATATTCGGACAGTTTTTATATAATTTATCATCCAAAAAGAAAAAAAATATTAGATCCCTTGAGAAATTGTATAAAAAATAAATAAATAAAAGCACCTTGTCTTTTCGTATTCCATGAAATGTGCATATATATATATATATATATATATATATATATATATATATATATATATATATCGTTTAATAAAAGGCGGGAAAGTGAGGATTGAGAGATTCAGTCGAGATATTACAGCAGTACTTTATTTGTCTCTTGTAAAGCAGGAATCATGTACTTTTTGCAGTGTTACGAGGAACGGGCCATTTTTTTTAGTATCTTTAGAAATGAATCATATATATGAGATCCAGGATTGGTCTTGAGGGGGACTTGATATTTAAGGCAAAGGGCCTCATTGCGAGTACCACCGTTCCGCATGGGTGGAAAATATTCAGGGGTTGCTCGGTGATAATGTAATGCTACTAGTTTGGTTTTGGAGGTCTTAGCCCTTTTGTCATTTAGGAAGATATGGAAGGTCATTTAGCAATTCAGCGGCTGATTCAGGTATAAATTCTTGTGAAGAATTTTCGTAGACTGCAAGTTTCATTGAACATTATTTGTCTCTCTTACAAAACTTAGAAAGTTAGATATTTTCTTATTAACATCAGGAAGAGACGGTTGAAATTTCTAGGGCACGTAATGAGAGAGGAGAGCTTGAAAAATCTGGACAGATTGAAGGAAAGAGAGACAGAGGAAAGCAGCGTGCAACATTCTTGACGGATGGTAGAACACGGTTTAAGAAAAATAACAAAACGACAAAACTTATTAACCGCTATAAAGGACAGGAGGATGTGGAGAGCCATGATCGCCTACTTGCTGAATGGACAGAGCACATAAAAGAAAAAAAGTAGTGTCGTAATTCCTTAGGTCGTTGGAGCATGAAATTTACTGCAGCCATAGCAGCAGTAGAGTGTCTTGGGCAAGATAACCCGACAGAGACCATTTTTATACAGGTTGATTTTGAATCCAGAGGTTTCATTCTTTTAGACAAGTTGTCACATCAAAGCAAGAGAGTCCAGTTAGCTCTGTTATTTAACCTATAGTTTGAGGGGTGTGAGAAAAATGGATTCATATATTTCCCAAGAGTATATTTGAGAAACTGAATACAACGAACTCGGCTGGAAATCGAACTTATGGCTCACCGATTTCCATTTTTCGCTCGTTAACCGTTACACTACCTACACACCCAGAGTAATGATTATCTTGTTACAAAGAATTACTTAAATATTTATTCCGCTTTTTTTCTTTTAAAGACACATTTACGCGCATGGAAGGAATGGAGTTTTCATTACCTGAACTTCCTGTCCGGATTCGTGGTGAGTATTTGATTTTCAAATGAAGCTATTAAATGTGCATTGTAAAGACTGGCATAATGTCATAGCAGTGGATAATCTGTGTGGGTCAAATTAAATATACTTATTGATTGAGAAGAAGGATTTGGTTTGGTTTGTTTTATGGCATATCAACCTCAATGAGTTATTTAATGCCGCCAAAATTTTTATTGCTGGTAATTTTTCTTTTTTTCAAAAATGTATTTCTGGTAATATTTTTTCGTCAAAAATGTATTGCTGGTAATAATGTTTTTTACAAAGTATTTCTGTTATTAAAACCTATTTTTATACTATCATTGTGTTTTGAGTCAGGTTGGTGGGTCAACTATTAGCCCATAGCTGGAACCCTAACAGGTGCTACCACCCCGGGTAAGGGCGGACCTAGGAACACCAGCAATTAAGAGGTGGTTCCATGCTCCTCAAAACCTCTTGATCAGAGGCCTTGCTGCCGAATGTAGTTTATCGTCTTACCCAGGACATGGATGTAGTTTATCGTCATATCCAGGACGGAAGAGAAGGATAAATAACGATTGATCGTTGAAAAGGTTAAAATTGTAGGGAAGCATATACAAAGTGGGGGATCACCCATATAGGTACTTCCCTAAACTGTAAAATCTTAACCTCTTCAAGTCAAGGATCAATCGGTATCTATCCTCCTTATTTCCATAATCTTCTTAACACCTCTTCTTTCAGTCATATAGTACGACTAAATCTCAAGATTGTAGGGAGTTCTCCAATGGGGTTACTTACTAAATACTACAATCTTAACCTCTTGAAGTCAAGGATCAATTGTTTTCTGTTCTCCTTAATCTTTCTAATACCTCATCTCTCAGTCATATCTCACACCTCAATCTTCATAACAATTTTAACAGTAACCCTCTACAGTACAAACTTAATCCATTCAAGTCAATCGCCCTGGGTAAGACGACAGACTACATCGAATAGCAAAATGTCTGATCAGGAAGTTTTGAGAAACGTGGAACCACCTCTTAATTGCTGGTGTTAGCTAGGTCCACTCTGATCCAGGCCTGTTAGGGCCTAGTTATGGGTAAATAGTTAACCCCCAAACTGGGGTCAAAACGTGTAAAAATAGGTTTTAAAACCAGCAATAAATTTTTGTCAAAAATTATTACCAGCAATAAAGTTTTGAAGAAAAAAATGATTACCAGTAAAACATTATTACCAGAAATACCGTTCTGAAAGAATATTACTAAAAATACTTTCTGAAAAAATATTAACAGCAATAAAAAATGTTGTTAGCATTAAATAACTCATTGATGTTGATACGCTATAAAACAAACCAAACCAAACAAAACCTCAAGGGTCAATCATTATCTATCCTTTAATCTTTACATCCTGTAATCTTTACACCGTAGCATCTTCTCTTATAATCATATCACAATAATCAATCATCATAACCATTTTATCTGTAGCCCGCTACATTATAATCTTGACTTCTTGATGTCAAGAGTCAATCGTTAACTTTTAATCTTTACTTCCTGTAATCTTTACATCGTAGTTTTTGTACTAAATGCGGAAATTGCAATGCGTGAATGGGTCGTGAATCTGATTAGCCAGGTATAAAATAGCTAGTGAAGACCAGCCTCCACCCCTTCCCAATTTCGGCCTTGTGTCATAATTCTGTAATTTTCACAATAAATCTACAAGAAGACGCAAGAAGGCAGCCATGTTAGCAGGTAAGTAATTTGACTTCTACATAACCCATTGATGTTGATACGCTGTAAAACAAACCAAACCTTCAAGGCAAGGGCCAATCGTAATCTATCCTCCTTATTCTCATACTCTTTACATCGTAGCACCTTTTCATTCAATCATATCACAAAACTCAATCATCATAACCATTTAAAAAGTAATCCTCTTCATGTCAAGGGTCAATCGTAATCTATCCATCTTATATTCATACTCTTTACATCGTAGCACCTTTTCATTCAATCATATCACAAAACCCAAACATCATAACCATTTTAAGAGTAATCCTCTTTATGTCAAGTGTCAATCGTAATCTATCCATCTTATATTCATAATATCCACTTCCTAACGCCTACTGTTTCAATCATATCCCACGCCTCTTTCATTATTATCGTTTTTAAAGCTCTACCTTGAGAACCTTGTGCTTTGTATTGGAGGAAGTAGTAAAACAAAGACAATTTCTTCGCAGATGAAAAGGACAACAGAAATGTGCTTCTACAGGAGAACCATGTGAATACCATGAACGGAACGTGTTAGCAACGAAAACGTTTCCAGCAAAATGGAAAAAAAGGGTCCCTTACACGTAGAATCAGTCGAATGTCTCGGATGCATGACGAGGAAGGCGGGCTTGGGGAAGTTAACACTCGCAGGAAGGCGAAAGGGACAGCGGGGGGCAATAGGTCACAAGGAGTGGGAGAGGTTTTAAAAAGGCAGGGATACAAAGGTGTGGTGAGCCATAATCCTGAAGAGAAATTGTGGAGAGCCATGATCGCACACTTCCTGAAGGGAAACAGCAGATAGAAGAAAAACGAGCTTGTGTTAATGGTTTGGTAGAACAGGTATTAGGAGAGAACAAGAAGAATTACTAAGAGTTAAAAGAACAGGAAATTGTGGAGAGCCATGATCGCTCTCTTCCTGAAGGGAAGCAGCAGATAGAAGAAGAACGAGTCTGTGTTCATGGCTGGGAAAACAGGTATTAGGAGAGATAGCAAAAACATATTTTACTAAGTGTTACAAAGAACAGGAGATTGTGGAGAGTCATAACCGCCCACTCCCGAGAGATACAGCATTATAGAAGGAGGACGATCCTGTGTCAATGTTTTGGTTAACAGGTATTAGAAGAGACAAAAAGAATTCTTAAGAGTTACAAAGGACAGGAAATTGTGGAGAGCCATGATCGCTCACTTCCTGAAGGGAAACAGCAGATAGAAGAAGAACGAGTCTGTGTTAATAGCCGGGAGAACAGGTATTAGGAGAGATAGCAAAAAACATATTTTACTAAGTGTTACAAAGAACAGGAGATTGTGGAGAGCCATAACCGCCCACTCCCGAGAGATACAGCATTATAGAAGGAGGACGAGCCTGTGTTAATGGTTTGGTAGAACAGGGGATTACGAAAATTAGCAAAAAGACAAATATTACTGAGAACTGCAAGGGGACAAGACGTTGTGGAGAGCCATGGACTAAATCCGTGAATGGATACGACACATAGAAAAAGTAGCAGCAGCAATCGAAGCTCGAAATAAGTACAGAAGTAATGGAATACATGTCTATTTAATTCAATCTGTTCGTATGTAACTCGGTCTTTTAGTATCTATGAAATAAGAAAAGCTTTATAAATTCGGCATATTTGAGGATATATTTAGCTTCATCGGAAATTTTGGGGGAATTGGGGCAGCGCGATGATGTGTCTAGTGTTTTGAATTCTATGGTGATTGTTTTCATTGGTCAAGTAGATGTCATATGTTTTACCTAATTTAATCTGTTCATATCTACCCATCTCTGTTCGGAATTCAGTCTCAGCCTTTTCTCGCGTGTCTATTATATCTGTTTTATTTATTAATTTAATCAATGAAATA
>CAHIKZ030003908.1:1535000-1565000 GCA_903632075.3 Acanthosepion pharaonis | reverse complement strand
CGTATATAAATGAAATGGATACTGAAGTCAACACCAAGCAGCGACAGTCTGTTTCATGCTTAAATGCAATCGCCAGGCCATAACGAGTGCGTTTCACAGTCAGGTTTTGACTTCAATGTCCACTTATATATATATATATATATATATATATATATATATATATATATATATATATATATATACAGTGTCGAAAAATATTTGTATTTATGTAGCGGTTTTATAACATGTTTTTGTTATAATTATTAATATTATATATATATATATATATATATATATATATATATATATTTTTTTATCACTTTTTCACAACTATGAGTTTCATGTACGTTGGAATCATTAGGTGCTGATTGTAAAATATATATGTGTGTATATATATATATATAATATAATATATATATGTATGTATATATATATATATATATATATATATGTGTATATATATAATATAATATATATATATATATATATATATATATGTAGAAATTTTGAAAAACAAACAAAATCCATAAATGTAGTTAAAAAAAAAGATCGACGTCATCTGTTTTACTTTTGATAAACCATTTTTAAGACAAAATTCATTAAAATTGAACTGAATTTGTATTTTAATGAATTTTGTCTTGAAAATGGTTTATTAAAAACCGAAACGTCTGACGTCGACAATTTTTCATTTTAACTACATTTATGGATTTTTGTTTGTTTTTCAAAATTTCTACATTCTGTCGGATTTTATCCATTTACACTTGCTTATATATATATATATATATATATATATATATATATATATTGACATCAAGTTCGTTTTGGCTTATGTGTTCATTTCTATCTATCTATCTATCTATCTATCTATCTATCTAAATGTGTTCATTTCTATCTATCTATCTATCTATCTATCTATCTATCTATTTATCTAAATGTGTTCATTTCTATCTATCTATCTATCTATCTATCTATCTATCTATCTATCTATCTATCTTGCGTCAGTCTTTATTTTCCGAGAGTAAAATTGGTACAAACCAATACTTTAATTACAGTTACAATTAATTATGTTAACTTTAATTATTTTTTCCTTTACAGCTCTACCTCGCAGATTATCATTGCCGGAACCGGAAGGTAATAACAATTTTTTATTTGTCAATATCTACATGGGCCCTCAGATAAAAATGTATTTTCCTAAGATAACTGAAAGAGTAAAAATATTTTGAATAATGTTTTGAAGGGGAGTCAATACTTAATATATTTTTGGACGTCCGTTTTAATTAACCGAAATTGATTCGCTATAAATGACAAAGATCAGCGACTATGATTACTTGGTGTTTTCTACTTTTTTTCATCCGCCGAGTTGAAAACCGACTTCTTCTCGGCCATTATATGTTTTGCACATTACATAATCCAGGACAATGAATAAAGAGGAATGGTGCCGGGGCATGATCTTGAAACATGCCTGGTTTGATTTCAGAATCCACAGTTTCTCCATCAGGCGTAATCATTTTTGCTCTGGTGTTTTGTAAATTTTCGGTCCAATACCATATGCTTTGAGAATCAACATCATTTTTCATCTACGCATAGAGTCGAAGGCTTTTTGTCCCTTAATGAATTCCATCTTAACTGCAAGAAAATGATTAGAGAACAGGAAAGGATCTGTATAAAAATAAGTAGACACAATTTATCTATTTTCTATATTATTCAATGAAACATGTTTGAATGAAGATATGCTGACTAAATGTACACACACACACAAACACAAACATATATATATGTATGTGCTTGTGTGCGCGCGTGTGTGAAAGTTCTCAGAATATACTGTAAAAAGACAAAAGGATTCAAATAGCCAACAGCAAAACAAAGCAAATCGAGAATTGAACATGAAGAAAAATTAATTATTTTTAATAATATTATTTTTAATAATATGTAGAAATCTCCACTTTTACCTGAAGACGGTCGCGAGACCAGAAACACGTGTCGTAGTAAAATTATGTAAAACAAAGCATAATATTTTTTCTAAATAAATCCACATTACAACCAAAACGTTTGCGGCACCTCTCTTCTCTTCTTTTTTATATATATATATATATATATATATATATATATATATATATATATATATATATATATATGTGAAAGTGTATATAAATATAAATAAATATATATATATATATATATAATTATTTATATATTATATGCGCGGTATTTATTAGAAAGCGCTCAATATCAGAGATAGAGCTAACATATTTGGATGGATAGATGTGAGTTTGTGACCCTCAACATACAAATGCGTATGTATAGACATAACACCACCCGTATACATACATGTGTCATAGCCGAAACAGCCCACATACGTTTATATATGTATGAGTCCCGACGGACGACCAAGTATGTATATGTGTCTGCATATATCGATGTTTGCGTTAGTACGATGAATGACAAAACGACGAAATTTCCCCCACCACTTCTACAATAACACCAATACACGCAATCTACATAAACCCAAATTTTTTAAAACATTAATCAGTTTGTCTGACGATCGCTAAAGCCTGAAACCCAGGGTCACAAACTCACATCTATCCATCCAAATATATATATATATATATATATATATATATAAAAGTGAACATAGAAGTCAACATCGACAGCAATCTGTTTCATGCTATTGCATATCATCAGAAACAGACTGTCGCCTCTAAATGTTGACTTCTATGTTCACTTTATATTTACACACGCTCTATCTCTGATATTGAGTACTTTATCCCATAAATATAGCACATCTTAAGACTATATTTCTATAATACGTTTTCTTGTGCACAGTGAAGTAGAATGGGAAAGTAAAATGGGGGCAGAGGAACGAGAAAAATAGAGCGAAGGAAAAGAAGGAAAGGAAAGAGAAAGAAAGGGAACTAGAGATACGGCTTGAAACCAGCAAGCTTCTGTGTGCAATTGAATAGATTTTCTTCTTAATGCATGTAGTCATTCACGATTTTGAAACTTTGGTATTTTAAAAAAATAATAATAGTAATAATAATATTACCGAAAAAAATGAAAAAAATTAATATATATATATATATATATATATATATATATATATATATATAAATTTTCACCTTTTTATCTTCATATATATATATGTATATATGATTTTATCATCAAATAATTGTTTTTCAAATAGGTTATAATAAATAAAGATATTATTTAAAATGAGTAAAAATACAGATAAAAATAAACGTAATAATAATAATAATATACATGTAAAATAAGCAAAAATATCTAAGTTACGAAGAAAAATATGCAATTCTATAGTTACATAAACCAAACAATCTACATACATTTAAAAACATATAAACACACATAAATACCATATAAATATGGCACCATATTTAGAAAAAAATATATATATCGTCTATTTCTAATCATATATAGTATGATACTAACTCCAACATAAACAGAATATGTCTAATTATGCAAACAATATAACAGTCCATATATACACACACACAAATACACCCACACCTGTGTAGAAACACAAACATATATACATATCCACACAAACATATATACATATCCATATATATATATATATATATATATATATATATATATATATATATATATATATAAATGCATAGACACATTCCATATTCGCTTAAATACATACAATAAACACATATAGATATAGACAAATACACAACATGCACACATATATATATGTATATATACATATATACACACCCATAAAGACATACAGATACATATATATATATATATATATATATATATATATATATATATATATATATATATATACAACATACATATATATATATGTTCATCTATATATACACACATATACACCTATACACATAGAAACATATATGTACACGTGTATATATATTTATATATATATACATACATTTATATATACATACATGCATACACACACACACACACACACACACGCACACACACACACACAGACACACACACATATATATATATATATATATTCATACACATATGCATCTTGGTGTGGTGTAATGGTTAGCAACCTTGTCTTGCTAGGTCCATTACGAATGAAAAGTGAGTTCGATACTCACTAGTTGCCCCATACTTTCGGCCTTGTGTTATACTTAGAAAATAACTACGCATATACACACACATATATAAACACATACATCATATACATACATATCCACATAGATACACACATAGGCACAATATATATATATATATATATATATATATATATATATATATATAGATATATAGATATATATACATTAAATCATATATGAATATAGTGACCATGTGTATTAGTACATGTTAGTGTTATATCAGATATTTTTTAAGGATGAGATTTTGAACCTATTTTTGTGTCTGCATTTGAAGATTTAGTAATTCTTCCGGGTTATTATCTTTAGTTGAATAAAAAATATCTTTAATACAAGATAACATCTGTCTCTTAAATTGTTAGGAGTTCAAGCCCTAGATGTGATCCTCCACTCCAATTGTTAGGTGAAGACATTATCAACAAGATCCCAATAATGTTTAGATAGTGTTGTTTGTTGTTTTCAGGATAAGTTGTTGAAGGAATGCCGCTGGTTATACAGACGTTGCTTTCAACATCCTGCAGAGATTCCAATATAAACCGTTTTAAGGCTTATATATTTCCATGGGGAAGATAATGGCTTCATACTCCACATTTTTCTTGATATAAAATAGAAGAATAAAAAAAAGAAAATATAATATATACACTAATTCAAATCCACATTGTAGACAAAAACGTTTGCGGTTTCACTCTTTTTTTAAATATGAATTTTTCTTTCGTTGTAACAATTATAACCTTTTCCATATATATATATATATATATATATAATTTATCGTTTTGCTTATTTTTCAGGAAAGCTAAAGCGAAAAGATGTAAGTAATACTACGTGTAATTTCTAATGGCTTTGTCCAATAATACGTTTTACTGTATGAAATATATATGCAAGTATAAAAACAATTTTGGAATAGAGGTAATATATAATGTTCAGGAAATAGTTTACAACATTTTACAACAAAACCTTTTATTCATATAATATCGTAAATTGCGGCGTACAAGCCGACCTGGCGTACAAGTCGACCTCAAGATCTTTAGCTCAAATTTACGAGTTAGGCTTATGCCTATCGTATAGTTTAACTCCCAAACATGGGGTAGGCTACCAGTGGCCCTAAACATACCAGTAAATGAAGTTAGGCTATAGTGTACGATAACGTGTGCCAAAACTATGTAAAACCACACCATTTACTTGCATATTGAGACATTAGCCGTAATGGAAATAACCAATAGATATTTATTGCAGACAGTGTGCACCCGCGGAAGTAGCTTAGGAGAAAGGCGTCCGGCTAGCATGTTAATAGCTATTGTTGAAGTAGAAGTTCCTTTCAGTGATTGGATAGCTTCTTTAAATAGCTGTAATTTTTCTTCTGGTTGCTGGCATTATTCCGCCCAAACATGATGCCACTGACCATTGTTGTGGTATGGGAGCAATGGTACATGCTGATAACTGAGCTACTTGATCTGATGGTTCGAATTTATCGAACAATTTTAATAGTTTTCTTTCTTTTTCATTATAGAAATTTTTTAAAATGTTTGGCATAAAACGATCAAGCTTTGATAAAGAAAAAACCACAGAAAAAATGGCAAACAGAGTAAGTATCCAGTTTTCGGTTTCACCTTCATCATCTATAAGTATCCACCTTTGGTTTCACCATCAATAACTTTAAGTATCCATCATTGGTTTCACCATCATTATCTTTAAGTATCCACCTTTGTTTTCATCATCATTATGTTTAAGTATCCATATTTGGTTTCTCCATCATTATCTATAAGTATCCATCTTTTGTTTCACCTTCATTATCTATAAGTATTCACCTTTGTTTTCACCATCAGTATCTATAAGTATTCACCTTTGCTTTCACCATCATTATATTTAAGTATGAAACTATGATTTCGCCTTCATTATGTTTAAGTAGCCACCTTTGATTACAACATCATTATCTTTAAATATCCACATTTGGTTTCACCATCATTATCTATAAGTATTCACCTTTGCTTTCACCGTCATTATCTTTAAGTATCCACTTTTGTTTTCACCATCATTGGTTTTATGTATCCACCTTTTTTTTCACCTTAATTATCTTTAAGTATCTACCTTTGGGTTTCACCTTCATTATCTCTAAGTATCCACCTTTGGTGTCACCATCATTATCTATAAGTATCTACATTTGGTTTCCCTATCATTATCTATAAGTATCTATCTTTTTTTTCACCTTCATTATCTATAAGTATTCACCTTTGTTTTCACCATCATTAGCTTTATGTATCCACCATTGGTTTCACCATCATGTTCTTGAAGCATCCACCTTTGTTTTCACCTTCATTATCCATAAGTATCCAAGTTTGGGTTCACATTCATTATCTTTAAGTATCCACCTTTGGTTTCATCTTCATTATATATAGGTATCCACCTTTGGTTTCACCAACATTATCTATAAGTATCCACCTTTGGTTACAGCATCATTATCTTTAAGTATCCAACTTTGGTTTCACCATCATTATCTATAAGTATCTACCTTTGGTTTTCAACATCATTATCTTTCAGTATCCACCAATGGTTTCAACATCATTATCTATAAGTATCCACCTTTGGTGTCACCATCATTATCTATAAGTATCTACATTTGGTTTCTCTATCATTATCTGTAAATATCGCCCTTTGGTTTCACCTTCATTATCTTTAAGTATCCACCTTTGAGTTTCACCTTCATTATCTATAAGCATCCACCTTCGTTATCTATAAGTATTTACATTTGGTTTCTCTATCATTATCTATAAGTATCCTTTTTTGGTTTCACCTTCATTATTTATAAGTATTCACCTTTGTGTTCACCTTCATTATCTATAGGTATCCACCTTGGTTTTACTATCATTATCTATAAGTACTTTCATCATTGGAGTCATAAAAAATATTCCAAATTTACGCTAAGACAAAGTTTTTAATTAATATGTACCTTCTATAAGATTGTGTAAAAAAAAAAAAATAAAAAAATGTTTGATCCTAACATAAATTAAATTCACAAAAAATTGATTCGCACTGTCGAAAGAAAAAAAGAAACATAAAATATCTATTCGTTTTGGTAAGACTTCTTTTAAATGATAACTGCAGTAAAATCTTATAGAAACTATGATACAATCTCTTTAATCCGGCATTCTTTGAACCATTCCGCTGCCGGACTACAGAAATGCCGTATGACAAAAATAAGGCCAAAACAAGTAAATGTAAACCCAGTCTTACCGCTCGTTCCATATATCTATATATATTTTCTCGTTATCAGTTATTAAAGGTTAAAAAAAATCTTAAAAAAGGATATAAGAACAATTATTTATGTTTTTAAATAATTTAAAAAATTTTTTCATGCAATACAAAGACTAAAAAAATGCCTAAAACCAAAAGATAATATATAAACCTCTGTGGAAATTAATTGAAACATCTGCTTTAGTTTCTTTTCTTTCACAAAACGGTCAGGTTTAGGTCACTAGAGTGACAGTGTAATCGATTTCTATATTTTCTCAGATTAGGTCATTTGCAGTGGTGTGCAGTAATATGAATCTATTTTGGGGATGTATATTGAAATTTGTTTGGCCTTGGAAAATATTGCGTCATCCGTGATCGCATCAGATTTTCATCACACTCAGACACTGTTCTCTCGACTGTCGATTAATTGTCCTACAGTCATTGTCTGCGATGGAAGTTACTCCTAGAAAGCGCAAAAAATGTGTAACACTGCACGAAGACACTGAGAAGCATTACCAGTGAGCAAATAAAAGTACTATACACTGGGCCGGAAACACTCCCGATTTAAATCTAATCTAGAATCTGTGGTCAATCTGCAAAGAACAACTTCGTGGAATTAACATACGAAGTACTAACATGTGCACTGGGTCACGTTTCGTTGAAAAAATACGAATACGTTTTGTTTCAATTAATTTAGACAAGAGTGTAGTTACTATCCTGATTTGGTAAATTTGCATATATATATATATATATATATATATATATATATATATATATATATATATATATATATATATATATAGGAAAGAACTCGTTAGGTAAATAATCCAAAGTTCTTTAGTATTTTTGTTATTATTTTAAAAAAATAGTGCTCGATACAAAAGTAGAGCATAAATATAATTATTTACTCAAAATATGATTGCAACATGCTACATAAGAGTTCTCATGTTTCAAAACAAGAGCCAAAAACTTCAATATAATTATTTGAATTAAATTAAAGTAAGCTCTGTTACATCTTCAAGCGAAATTTTTTTGGAATCAAAAAATTTGGATTACAAAAAAATTTCGCTTAAATTCAATTTAAGTCAAATCATTATATTGAAGTTTTCGGCTCTTGTTTTGAAACATGAGAACTCTTATATAGCGTGTTGGAATCATATTTTTCAATAAATAATTATATATATATATATATATATATATATATATATATATGAAATGAACAAGACTGTATCACTAAAACACTGTCGGTTGCTGTGGAAAGTTGTAAACAATCTGTGAGTGCGTTGTCTTTGCAGCCGCAAATGGTGGGTGATTAAAAAAACACATCACAATTACCAGAAATTGGAATGCCGGATTAAAGCGATCGGATTTTGTTGAAATGTGTGTGTGTCTAAAGATCTCTTGTCTTTTTTTTTATATAGAAAACAAAAATTATTGAATCTTTTACGTGTATAAAATCTATTTTGATTGATCGCACTTTAATAGCAATGAGTAAATATTAAATTTCGTTTTAATTTCTTTCAGCGAATGTCGAAACGGATGGTGAATGCATCACAGCAAATTATAACTGATATGCCACAATTACCTGTAAAGAGCTACAGGAGAATGTGACCCTAAAAGTACCTTTTCTTCATGCTGTAACATAAAAAATACAACCAAAAAAAAAAAAAAAAGAAAAAAAAATCATCAGCAAGCAGTGGCTGCTTGTTTCCCAAAATCTTGATTACCAAATACAAAGGACAATAATTTTTTTAAAAATGTTATATGTGATATTTTGACAAATTTTGAACAATTTTTAGACGCTAATCTAAAAATAATCGTTGACCTGGTTCTCCTACTTTATATCTCGAGATTCTTAACATCATTCAAAGAAGGGTCTGTAATATAATCGATCATGACCTTGCATATCGATCTAAGTCACTTCCCTTTGTCTTTTCTACAAATATTTTCATAGAAACAGTTCTGATGAGCTTTCCCACTAGATAGCTCAAATGCAGGAATTTAATCAGGCTACTAGATAGGCAAATAGGTCTCACCCTTTTACTGTTCAACTAGCTTGGTGCAACCATCTCTATTACTATTATTTCTTTTCTCGCACTTCTCAGCTGTGTAACTCCATTTTGATTTTATTTTGCATATATATAGATTCAACAGAACCATTAATCAGATAATTCTACTTTTTCCCCTCAGTAGTATTACATACTTTGCCTATTGTCCAATGCACACCCTCCCCTGTACATTGAACTGGATTAGAGGTTTATCCCGTGTTACCGGTTTAGAATTGGGCTCCCTGTTTCTTCTAAAAATAAAGTAGTTATTTACGGATGGAGCTGACTTAAGGTCTAGGATCAGTTTACTGTACCATGAATAAAAATGCCGGATGAAAATTAATAAGGTGATAAACTACATCCGGAATCTGATGAAGATATTTGAGCATTAGATTAGCGTAGAACCACAATTTAATCGCTATTGTTCCCAGCTGCACCCTGAGTCGGAATAGTAGGACTCGTTAGAGTCCCAACTATGTGAAAAATAGTGAACCCTTAAACAAAACAAAACACTATGAAAGTCTAAGAATGTATGTTTATAGTAAGAAATAACAGCAATACATTTTGATATGAAAGAAAAATGACCAACAATGACTATTTATAGTAAAAATAAATTCTACATGTAGTTGAAGGCATACAATTGCGTTCAAAATATATTTAGCTGAAGTCATATAATTGTGTTAAAAATATTCAGATTTCAGCATTAAATAACCCATAGAGGTATCGATATACCGCAAAACGAAATCAACCAACCTTTCAAACAAACAAAATGACCAACCATGCCTATTTATAGTAAAATGACCAACAATAAATTTTATATGTAGTTGAAGGCATACAGTTGCATTCAAAATATATTTAGCTGAAGTCATAAAATTGTGTTAAAATATTTAGATTTCAGCATTATATAACCCATAGAGGTATCGATATGCCGCAAAACGAAATCAACCAACCATTCAAACAACCAACATGAAATGACTCTTTCATGACATCAATCCATATAATATCCTACAATTTCTTAAAGAAATCAAACTTTTTTCCAAAATAGAACTTGATCAAAACTTCAACATAAAACACACATATCACTACCTCTAGTAATTATGTCCACTTAAACATGTATGTGCACAAAAGCTGAGTATCATCTACCATGTATTCAATTGTGAAAGCAGAATAACATATATTTTTGTTACTTCAAATCTCCTCAGAAAATTAAATTTCGACATTAAATGACCCATTAGGAGTTGATATCCCGTTAAACAAACAAATCAAACAATCAAGAATTCTTAAATAGAATCGTCAGATCGAGACATAGATATATGATTTTCATGTATGGCGACCCACCCGTCCAGAAATATCTGAACTGTCCCCTGTACACAACCACTTTCTCAGGTCAATAATTAACAATGGGTTTTAGCGAATCAACCCGATAGGATTTCAGTGAATCTCGGTAATTGGTACCAGTGAATCGTAAAGAACTGTACCTAATAACAGAAACATATCGACTTTCAACAGCAATAACAACTGAAATCACATTTAACTGACGAGAAAATAAAAACATAATACCTTCTAAAATGGATACAGCACTTCAAACTAAATGTTAAGTAAGGAATCCTACGTTGTTAGCAGAAAGAGCGATAATAGAGGATTTGAAAAACCTATTTTCCTGAAGAACTGTTTGAAGAGAAAGATTTCCTGAATTTCAACCGAGAGTAGCACTGGCTGCTTGGTCAATGGATGCCGAATGTTTCCTTATAAGGAAACGGCTAATATTACCATTACTATTAATATTAGCAAAGCTAAGTGAGAGTTTTTACTCATCGTATTTTGCCGGGGTGTCAACTCGGCACCGCCAACGCAACACCACCGACTCAACACTGCTGACTGAGCGCCGGGATTCAGTATTGAGACAACTCAAGACCGAGACAACTCGGAACCAGAAAAAAATTAACTTTTTTTACAACCGAATAAAAGTAATTAGTGAATATTTCAAATAAGACATTTGAAAAGGATTTATGCAAAATATGAAACAGTGTTTTGTTTTAAAGGTTTATTTTTTTTATAAATTAAATCCTAATGTAATTTATTTTTAACAAAGTAAATGGGAATTCTAAAATTGTTTTTAAAATGAATTTCTGTATGGTTTATACATTTCTTGATTAAAAATAATTAAAAACAAAAACTGCTTCATTTTGTTGTGAATTTTTTTAATTTACTCTATTAAAAATAGTGTGTTTTATTGAATTATGTTTTTTTATGCCAATTTACAATAAAAAATAAATTTCTTTACGATTTAGTTTATGTCTGTAACCGAGTCTGGGTTTTGTTCATACCAGTTTCTTACAGTTTACTTTCCGTAAAAGATGCAAAGTTTCTAGCGCAGATATTGGCCCACATTGTCATGCCGAATTTTATATTCTGTGGATGCTAATACCGTGCAACAAATATAAGTACAGAGTGGTCAATTATTTCTGGATATTTATCACAGATTCTGCATTTCGGGTTAACCCAATTTTTCAGTTTGTGTGCTTGGTAATTTCTAGTTAGCAAGCACTGGTCAAGTACAGCTAGAATAAAACATTCAGTTTCAGCTTTTAACCCTGCGCTATGTAACCACTGATGGGTACGGGATTGGAGTACATCATCTTGTTTAATACGGGAAGAGTATTGACCATGAAAAGGTTTATCTTTCCATCGTTTCTGCATTTGGTACATTGCATTTGATCTTGCATTGTTTTTTTTTTTTAGGTCTATTATAGTTTATTGACACTTCTTCACCCACTCGAAATTTACTTTTAAATTTGTTGACTTCATTTATTACTGAATAAAATTTCTTATTTCTTTCATGTTTTTTGATCATCATTTAGTCTTCTTCTTTTTGTTGTTATTATTATTATTATTATTATTGGCTGAGAGCGATTCATGCCAACAAAATAGCGCTTGGTTTCAAATATACGAAGCCCATTAAAACTATGCTGACGGCCAGTCGTATAAGGGTATGTCAAGCACACTATCATTATTATTATTGAGTGTGCAAGATGCACAGTGATAAGAAAGCACATTCTCTTTTTGTGGTCAATAAGAAAACACATTCTGTTCTTGTGGTCTTTGATCACGATGTCAGGGCGATTAGCTTTCATTGCCCTGTTTGTGTGTATTATAAAGTCCCATTAAAATCGCTACAGGTCCTATCTTTGTAACGAAATCTGGTTGATATTCATACCAGTTCCTTGCAGTTTTCTTCCCGTAAAAGTGACATATTTTCCAATGCAGATATGGTCCACTCTATCATGCCGGGTTTTTATATTCAGTGGATGCTAACACTGTGCAACCTGATAGAAGATGATCGATCGTTACTGAATATTTATCACAAAATTTGCATTTCAGGTTAACACAATTTTTCAGTATGTGTGCTTAGTAATTTCTAGTTAGCAAGCATTGATCCTGTGCAGCAAAAATAAAACCTTTACTTTCAGCTTTTAACCCTGCGCTATGTAACCACTGATGGGTACGGAGTTTGTCTAGGTCAGCTTGTTTTGGTATAGTAATAGTAATGACCAAGAAGCGGTTTACCTTGCAAACGTTTCTACATTTGGTACGTGGCATTTGATTTCTTTTTAGGTTCTTTGCCGCTGTAGTGGGTGTATTATGTTTATACTCTAACCGTTTAATTTCTCGTACTCCCCGCTCGTGGAACTCCCTTCCGTTTACTTGCTTTCCTGATAAATAAAATCTTTAAAAAATGTAAATGCAAGGTCAATCACCATCTTCTATCTTCTTGAATCCCGTTCATCTTTTGTCCTTTCTTCAATCCTCCCTGTTCTCGGATTTGTGTCTCATTTTCACTCCCTGTAGCCCTCCGCGTACTAGAGGCATTCCTTCTTTACTTGTACTAGAGACATTCCTTCGTTACTTGGGATGAAACGATTAAAAAGATATATATTTGTATTAAATAAAAAATATTCACCATAAATGAGAAATCATGTATGCACGCACCATGTGTGCTTGTAGGATGCATAATGGTATCCGAATAAAAACATTAAGATAATGAGATAAAAGAGAAAAGCTACAAACGACGCGTTTCACCGGGAATTGTTGCTGCTCTCGGCTTCTTCGATTAGTATGAAAGACAAGACTGAATGTAAGGAAAATGCATTGGATCTATGAAGTTGAGAGGGTGCCACAAACCAAATTACCTTATCACATCCGATGACCAGAAACCAGAAAGTGTCTGTCTGCCAGTTTGTTTATATATATATATATATATATATATATATATATATATATATATATATATATATATATATATATAAAAAACGTTGTTGTCTTTTGGATTTTAAATCAACCACTGAAAAAATCTCTCTGGTTATGATGGGCTGATTTAAAGTCCAACTGACACCAAGGGTTCTAATATATATTAATATAGATACTAGAAAGGCGCGTGAAAAGTTCACGGTTTTCCTGTTTGAAGTTTCTGTTAAATCTTAATTCTTCAGGTAATGATTGAATGTGATTATGGTGAAAACTAAAAGAATAAAATATCCGTAGAAATTCTCCGATCTTATTTACGGTCTGCCTTGGAATCTCATAATTTTCTTCGATCCAGTAAGTTTAGTTTGTTTGCGATGTCGATATCTGTGTGTTGTCTAGCGATTTTGTTGTCTGATTCAGCACACGGGGCTCGACAGGCCAGGGGTGTTTCCTTGCTGGGTACCCTGAATACGAGTGTGGTTCTTGTCCATGTCGATTTCTGGGGTGGGGCAGATATTGCCGTAAAAATTAGTTCGTTTCGTCTCGGTTTAGTTTATGCGCTCAAAGACCAGGCAGAGCGTGTTTCGTTCTTCCATCACTTGGAGCCGTTCCTGGTGGATCCGGTGCGCCTTGCCTTAATGAGGGACTTGAATGCCATCCTAGACCCCAAGTTAGACAGAGGTTAGGGTGCTAGCGGGAAGTTGAGTGATCGTAGTCTGGTCAATCTGATCGACGTGTTTCGTCAAAAGATAAGGTTTCGATCACCTGGAGTAGGAGATGTATACGTACGCTCTTAAGTGGCTGTTTAACCGGGTAGATAGCTCCCTTGATAGAATATTAGTGAGAAGGGTCGATCTAGATTTGCTAGATTTCTCCATGTTTTACTGGTTAGGTTATTCGTACTAGAAACTCGTTTGTACCCGGATAACAGGCTCTAGCTGGCATTGGCTGGAAGTTCGATGTATACTTATTGGACAGGAAGGACTTCGCACTACAGCTGACTAGATTAGTGCAGCGGGAGTTAGTGGGTAGGGGGGCTTATTGGGAATATGATGGGAGAATCTTAAGGTTAGGATTAGGCCTTTCACTACAGAATTTACAAAGTCAAAGTTAGTCTGGCACGAGCGGAAGTTGGGTGGGGTTCACCTAGAGATAGCCACAATTAGACAGGCCCTGTGGTGAGCGACTTGTGAACGCGGTCAATTACAGTGTAACCCGGATATAAGAGACCCGGATATAAGAGAAACCCGGATATAAGAGAGATTTTCTCTGGTCCCAAATTAGAGCCTGTGTTAATGTATATAAAATAGACCAAACCCGGATATAACAGAAACCCGGATATAACAGAAACCCGGATATAAGAGACTTCTTCTCCGGTCCCGTCAACTCTCTTATATCCGGGTTACACTGGTTTGACAAGTTAAACAATATCTAACGAAGCCGTGAATATGGGCTGAAAATTGCGCAAGAAGGAAATTAGTCGATATTTCGTTCGTTACATTCGGCATGTTGCAACATGTGCGAGGCGTTTCGGGAGCATTTCCTGAATAGGTTTAACAAGGAGCCGGGTATCCGTGACGAAGAGTTTGTCAGTTATTTTGCCAACTTACCTCAACTCTCGTTGACTGCAGTTGCTGGTTGCGACGGGGTGATCATAGAGGGTGAAGTCCTCTAGGTATTGAAAAGGGTTGGCAGTGACAATTCTCCGAGACTTGATGGTATGCTCTACGAATTTTACTTGAGGCTGTAGCAAATGTTTGTTCCGATTTTGAGAGTCGTATTCAACAAATGCTTCAGACAGTTCCCAACCGAATCGTCAGGAGCGTGATCACACTGTCCAGAAAGGATAAGCATGTTCGGGGTGGGATTTAGACGACTATAGGCCTACAATTCTACTAAAAACAAAGTTAAAGATTTTGTCCAAAATCCTGACGGAATGTTTGCAGTCAATTGCCGAGATTCTGTTAGGAGCGGAGCAGACTTGAGCGATGAAGAACCGGACAATTCAGAGCAACCTGCTTCTGATCGGGACGATCCTAGAGGCTGTAGAAGACGACGATGAAGCCGCGTTGATGAATTTGGATCAGTCCAAGGCATTCGACAGCGTCGACCATTAGTATATGGCGACTCTCCTGCAAACCATCAGATTGCAATCCGAATTCTGCAAGTGGAACAGCCTGCTGTATCGCTCCTCCAGTGCCAGGGAGGGACAGGGTGCAGTTCGGCTCTGCGCGAGATCGGTGAGACTGGTAGAGCTCGAACCAGCGTTTCCGGAATTAAAGCTAAAATAAAAGTTTCAAGAAAATTTTACATTTTTAAAAATGCATTCTTTGAGGCCTCTAAAATATCAGGTCATCCCATAAGTTCTGTCCGAATTTTGAATAAAGAAAACAAGTGACCAAATGTTACATTTAAGTAGATTCAATCAGCAATGTATTTTCCCTGAATATCTATGACTTCCTTCCATCTATTAACAAGCTTACTAATTTCATTACTGTAAAATTCTTTTGGCTTTGATTCGAAGAACTCACAAATGTCAGTTTTAACCTCTTCCTGTGTTACAAAAGCTGTTTCTTCCAAATGATTCTGTAAGCTACGAAACAAATGGTAGTCTGAAGGAGCAAGATCGGGAGAATAAGGTAGATGAGGAATTTTCTCCCAACCAAGTTCTTCGATCTTTTGTGACGTGATTCTTGCTGTGTGGGGTCGCGCATTGTCCTGATGAAACATCACCTCTTTTCGATTCACTAGAGCAGGTTTTTTTTCCTCAAAGCTTGGTTCAAACGCTCTAATTGCTGACAGTATATTTGAGCATTAATTGTTGCATTAGGTGGTAAGAATTCAAAGTGGATTATTCCTTGGCGATCCCAACAGATTGAAAGAAGAACCTTTTGCCCATGAAGTTCCCTTCTCGGCTGTGGCTGGGGTCCTTCCCCTTTACTAAGTCACTGTCTACGACGCTTAACATTTCGATAAAAGATCCATTTTTCGTCACCAGTCACAAGTCTATGCAAAAAAGATGAAACAAGTTGGCGAGAATGGAGAGAAGAGCAGATGTCAACTCAGGATTTGAGGTTGTTTTCAGACAATTCATGAGGCACCCATTTTCCAAGTTTAGGAACTTTTCCAAGTTGTTGAAGATGACGATGAACAGTTGCATGGTTTGAACTGAGAACCACTGCCAATTCCTCAACTGATAAAGCAGGATTTCAAGGGCTGCTTCAAGAAGCTTTTCATCACACTCAACTGGACGTCCGGTTCGATCTCTCATCTTCAAGGGTGAAATCTCCACCTCTGAATTTTGCAAACCATCTTCTGCAAGTTCTTTCATTCACACATTCCTCTCCATAAACTGAGTAAATGTTTCTAGGCGCTTCGGCTGCTGAGTTTCCTTTCTTGAGCTCATAAAGCATTATGTGCCTCAAATGATTCTTGGGTACTTCCATGTTAGCAGGGTTTTAATCAAACAAAATTTGATTTTATTGTTCTCTGAAATAAAATTTGATCAGTTTAAATGCATCTAAACATAAAAATAATGTTCAGCTCAATTAGACATTATAAAATACTCTTTAAATTTCGTTCATTTTAACAAAAAGTTAAAATTCGGACAGAACTCATGGGATGACCTGATAAATTATAACATTTATTTTATATATTCATTCAGCCCCAACGTAGATATGTAACGTGTTGATATGAAGAAATGTTTATAATTAAGAAAAAAAAGTATATTAGCTGATTTTCCTTTCTACTTTACCGACATTTTGCAACAAGAATCTTCGAGGTGAAGAAGGATATTATCATTCTTGGAATAGAGAAACCAAAGCTTGAACTCAGAATCAAAACCAAATTTGGCAGCAAGAGATTTCTTCAGTATCTGTCTGAGATGAGGTATTATGTACACTGTTTACATTATTCGGACTATTGTCCTCAGATTTGTCGCTATAATTATTACAACTTTTCCGCAGCTTTAAGCTCCGGCCTTCTTCAGGTGGTTGGAATGTCTAACTGAACCCTTTATTTCGCTCCCTGGGGTAGACTGTTCTAGTTCCACGTGCCATGTTTAATGGATGTCAGTTATCTCCTGTTAAGTCTCCTCTGAAAGTTCTCCACTGCCTTAACCGGGTATTGAACTCACACTATTTTGGTCCTGTCACTGGATCGAACCAACGCCTTTATCCACTGTGCCATGTGTCCTTGAGGTCTCTTCGTTGTTATTATTATTCCAAGTATGAGTGGATGACGAGATCTTCCATTCTCAACAAATTATTCCATTTCCCATGTTTGATATTTTGTCATCATCAGAACACATTGACAGCTACTGGCTACTAAGATGTGAATAATTTTATTAAAGCACTGACAAGACTCAGAAAATTCCATAACCATTTGCATCCCATTATTACTTTGAAAAGCTTTAACCGAAAAAGTAATTGATACAGCGATCGATTACTGGAAATCAGCTTCGATTCGGTTGTATAAAAGACGGGGGAGCTCTTTTTCTCATATTAAAATTTGTTAATAACATTTTCACAGATATGGGTGGGTCAATAATATTCTATTACGAGATAGGATTTCTTTGGTAACAAAGAAAAGTGTACTTAGCTGCTATCTGCCCTCCTATATGGCAGCGAATGTTGGACGGTCTCCTCAAAGATGAAGAAGAGACTCGAGGCAGCGGAGGTATGGTTCTACAGAAGGATGCTAAGGATCTCGTGAACCGGCGCATGAGCAACGATGAGGTTTTGGTGAGTATGCAAACAAGGAGGAAGCTTATACTTAATATCAGGAAGAGGCAGCGGAAATTTCTGGGACACGTAATGAGAAAGGAGGGCTTGGAGAATCTGATACTCACAGGTCAAATAGAGGTAAAGAGAAACAATAGAAAGCAATGCGTGACATACCTAACGGGCTTAAGCAAGTAGATGACAGAACATGGCCTGGGGGATTTAGCAAAGGGACAAAACTTATCGAGAGCTACAAGAGATAGGAGGAAGTGGAGAGCCATGATCGCGTACGTCCTGAAGGACACGACACATAAAAAGAAAGAATAATAATATCCTAGTGGGGAGAGAGTAAGTTCCCACTACCCACGGTCAGTCTTGGCGAGTTAACTGTATCATGAACAGCAGGCCCTACTTTCAAAATTACCCTTCGCTATTAACATTACAGCAGTCATGTACAGTGTAACCCGGATATAAGAGAGTTGTCGGGACCGGAGAAGAAGTCTCTTATATCCAGGTTTCTCTTATATCCGGGTTTGGTCTATTTTATTTACATTAACACAGGCTCTAATTTGGGACCAGAGAAAATCTCTCTTATATCAGGGTTTGTCTTATATCCGGGTTACACTGTATTTGAAACTTTATATTCAACTGGTCGCTAAATTTCCCCTTTTTTTTAAAATTAATAACTGAACTGATTCATATAACAAGTCCGTGAATCTTTAGTCTTTTCGTAATATCTAATCTTATATCTATTTTTCTTGGCGGGTATTTCCACTTGTAACAGTAAGTACTTCCTCGACGTCACAGTCTAAATATCTCCTGCCTTCTGAAGTAGTAACACATATGCATTTGAACAAACTAACCAACAATGGCCACAAGCAATGGTAAGTATCAGTTGATATATTTAATACCCTTTAAAATTTGTACATACATGTTTATACATACACGCATATATATATATATATATATATATATATATACACACACACACACACACATACACTTTGTCTTACACGGAGACATATTTTATATAATACATAAGTAGAATATACGTTATCATATCCCGAAGACTGATAGTAGGTTTCTAGGTTTATTTACCCTATGTATCAAGATGTTATATATATATATATATATATATATATATATATACTTTCTTTGTTCACAATCGGCCATAATATAAAAAAAAAGAAAATCTGATAAAATATAAACGTTGTAATAAAGTTTTAAGTTTTTGGTTAAGTATTCTATCTTTCTGTCTCTCAATCACACTAGTTCTCTGTCTCTCTCACTCACTCACTCACACACACACACACGCGCGCGCGCATATATATATACAGAGAGAGAGAGAGAGAGAGAGAGAGAGAGAGTTGTGAATTTTCTGAGCATTCTCTCAATAACACGTTTAATTAAATACGTTTAACAAAATACTTTTGCTAAATTCTTCTTCTTGTGAACGGACAAGTTATTTCTTTTTGGATGTCGTATATGTAAAAGTTCAACAAAAGGATTTTTCATTGCGAGCACATTCGGACAATTTATTAACTGTTGTGTAAAGTGTGCCGGTTGTTGGAATATAGACATATATTTATTTTTCGAAGGAACTATTAAAATTAGAAGGAAAGCATACCATCTTCGATACTTAAAATACTTGTGCAAGCCAAAAAGTGTAATAAACATGTATATCAAAAACAAAAACTAACCCTTAACAACATCAGCTACAAAGATGACCATCATATATTATGGGCATTCGAGAATTATAAATATGTTTAATTATCTGAAAATGACAGATCTATCTTGTAATAATAATAGAAGCAGCGATCATTAAAAACAAAAACTAACCCTTAACAACGTCACCTACAAAGGCGAACATCATGAAGTGTGGGTATTCGAGAATTATAAACATATCTATGTATCTGAAAATTACTTATCTATCTATCTATCTATCTATCTATCTATCTATCTATCTATCTATCTATCTATCAACCTTTTCATTATCTATTTATGGCAGTATCTATCTATCTATCTATCTATCAACCTTTTCATTATCTATTTATGGCAGTTTCTATCTATCTATCTATCTATCTATCTATCTATCTATCTATCTATCTTTTGTGATGTCAACAAACACTCGTTGCCACTTTTGTAATGTCAACGTATAATCTTTCTAATTTATTAAGTATCCTGGATCTTATCTCCGCGTTCTTATGAGAAGTTAAACCCGGTACAAATAATCTTCATTTCAGTGTATTAATATCTATCTATCTATCTATCTATCTATCTATCTATCTATCTATCTATCTATCTATCTTTTTCGATGCAAGTCAAAGTGCATCTTGTATACTGATTTTAAAGGTAGAAATTCATTCTTTCTTTTGTGAAAACTGATGCAATAATGTGATTTTCAAAGCGTAGCTTAGATGTGGCCCAAGACCGAAATTAGGCGGGGGGCACCCAGTGAGAATCGAACTCACTACCCAGTCGTAATTGTTCTAGCGAGACAAACTTGCTAACCATTACAATATTCATTTCTGTAAAATTACAGAAATGTGGCACAAGGCCTAAAAGAAAATGGATAGGAAAAAGGACGGTCTTCATCTGTCTTAATTTTAAACTTAGCTAGCCAGAAGCACTGACCCAAGCATAGAGACAATATTCCTAACACCAAAACAACACATTATTACTAGCCTTTCTTACTATATCCACTATAATACCTAATTGTCTCAATGAAAATCCTAAATACTCCCCATTTGTACAAATCGTCATATGTGGTGGTGGGGGATAAAACAACAAATTAAAAAGATCCCCAATGAGTATATACAACATGAATTAATCTATTTACAAGAAACTAAACAAAATCATTGTTAGTAATAAAACTCTCCACAATACTTAAATGCGGCAGAAGCATCAGTTCACTGGACGAAATCAATGCGGGCCTACAAAATATAAAAAAAAAATCATCCATCCCTAGCACTCACACAGACATGCACGACAACAGAAAACGAAAAACACATACAGGCGAAAAAAAAAAAAAAAAACGAATATCGCCCCGCATCCACCAGAGAACTGACATCACTAATCACCTAACGAATGGAGAGGATGGGGAATTAAACTAAAGAAAAAAATAGGGACAGAAATAAAAGGGGCCAATGAGCAGACACACTCAAGCTAAGTTTACTGGGAAAAAAGGAAAAAAACTAAAGATTCAAAAACAAAACCTACACTAACCTAATTTCGGGATGGGTTGCCCAATTGATTTTCTAAGCGTAATTTAGATATGGCACAAGGCCGAAAGTATGGGGCACCAAGTGATGATAGAACTCACTTCTCAGTCGTAATTGTTCTAGCAAGACAAGCTTGCTAACCATTACTCCGCTTTGAGGTGCCCTTTTTCTAAGCGAGGCCTACTTGTGGCACATGACCGAAAGTATGGGGAACCCAGTGAGGATCGAACTCACTACTCAGTCGTAATTGTTCTAGCAAGACAATCTTGCTAATCTTTACACCACGCCGAGGAGCCCAATGATGCAATGTATATTACCTAGAATGACTTGTATTTATCTGTCCTTTGTCGAATTAAAGTAAAGCATATATATTACTACGAGCATACTGTAAATATCTGTCTGGTGTCGTCATTTCTCAACCTATTTAACTTCGAGCCGATTTAGTTTCTTCAGATATTTCAAATGATTCGAGGTCAAGTCAAATATATGGATTCCTACTGCTGTTTTTTTTTTCTTTTTTGTTGACAGCTGATATCCCTAAATAAAAACAAAATGTTGGCTGGGTTTGATATTTTCAACGAAAGTAACATGGGCATAAAAGGAATGATGATCATTTATCTAGAATTAAGTACTCAAGAAGTTTACATTAACTTTGTCTTTCTATCATTTTCACTTCCTATTAACACGCTTGCTCTTTATTGTCATAGTTTCTAGCTGTAAGATTTAAGTCAAGCATTATCGAATCTCCTCTCTAATAAAATATAAAAGTTGTAATAATGTTTAAATAAAATTTAAACCTTGTAATAAAGTTTATATATAATATAAAGGGATAATGATTTTAAAATAAAGTATAAACGCTGCCATAATGTTTAAATAAAATGTAAAGTTTATAATATTAATATATAATATAAAGGGGGTAATGATTTTAAAATAAAATATAAACCTTTTAATAATGTTCTAAAAGGAGTTTGCCTGCTTTGTCGACCTCACAGCAGCCTATGACCACATCAATTGAAACTCTCTCTTCGCATCCATTAGAAACCGTCTTCCATGTTTTGAGTCCACTGAATATATCGATCGACAGAATCTTACAGTTTTGTCGAGGACCCCAATGCGGAAACATTTCAGAACTTCATCAGGAGGACAACAAGGAGGAAATGAGGGTCTTAGTCTATTTAATCTCTTCCTAGACTATGCCCTTTATGCATTTATAAACACAGATGTGATGAGATGGGCACTGATCATTTTAACACTTCATACTGCATTCCAAACGAATCTACCAATAGAAGATAACGATCCTGATTTCCCTCACGGTAATGAGATGGTTGTGGTGGTGGTGGTGGTGTGGAGTCTATGCTGATGACATAGGTGTTCATAGTTGGTATAAAATGATCTTGAACAGAAAATCAACATCGTCTATCAAGTGTTTCAAGAAATGGGACTCGATAAACCTTTCCAAACTATAACCTTGAGTTGGAATAGAAGCTTTGATGGCACCCTGAATCAAGCATAAAATTCGGGATGTGGAATTAGTAACTACTAAACAATTCAAACACCTCAATGTATGGATCATCTATAACAAATTAAGTATAGGAGAGAAAGAAACTGAACGTAGAATGGGTTTTGTCAGAGTTAGTTTCACCCATCACCACCAATTGCTACAAAACTAAAACAACAACCTGAAAACTCTAGTCATGTCCGTTAATAACCTCGTCAGATCGTTATGGTGCAGAACCTGTTCAGAAATATTTAAACTGTTAGCTTTATAGAGCAAGCTTCCTTGGATCAATATTAAAAATATTTTGACCATTGTGGATTGTCTTTACAGAATCACAAATAAAGAACTGTTCTACATAACAGACACCACATCTGAAAAGAATAGCAAACGCAAATCAAAGCGAAAATAATATCATAATCAAGATGTTAACCTTACACACTACTTAAATAAAAGGTTAGGAAGGAAACTCCCATCAATACTGGAAAGGGCGATAACACCTACTGGACTTGAGAAACCTGATTTAAGAGAAAGATTTGATAAATTTCAACATAAAATAGTACCTAGCTACTCGATCAATGAATGTCAAATATTTCCTTGTAGGGAAACGGCTAATATTGCCATTACCATTCCCAAGAAAGACTACATGAAAAAAATGCCAAAAACATAATAGGGACAACATTTTATCGTCGTAATTTCTGTGTCATTATTAATAGGAAAGATCAAAGGTTGATTTGGTGGAAAACTTATTTTATTTTAACTCTTTTTATAAAATTGGAAATCTTTGAAAAATGAAAATCTATCTATCTATCTATCTATCTATCTATCTATCTATCTATCTATCTATCACTATATATATATATATATATATATATATATATATATATAGGAGATTTGATAATGCTTGACTTAAATCTTACAGCTAGAAACAATGACAATAAAGAGCGGGCGTGTTAATAGGAAATGAAGATGATAGATAGACAAAGTTAATGTAAAATTCTTGAGTACTTAATTCTAGACAAATGATCATTATTCCTTTTATGCCCATGTTATTTTCGTTGTTAATATCAAACCCAGCCAACAATTTTGTTTTTATTTAGGGACATCGGATGTCAAAAAAAACAAAAAACAAAAAAAAAAAAAACACTTCAGTAGGAATCCATGTATTGACTTGACCTCGAATCATTTGAAACACCTGAAGAAACTAAATCGGCTCGAAGCTAAAATTTATGGCAGTTTCTATCTATCTTTTGTGATGTCAACAAACACTCGTTGCTACTTTTGTGATGTCAACGTATAATCTTTCTAATTTATCAAGTATGCTGGATCTTATCTCCGCGTCCTTAGAAGTTAATCCCTGTACAAATATTAGGCACTTAAGTAAATACGGAGTTAATTCCTTTAGCTTGAACTTTTCACATTCTCGATTCACGACTCTTGCATGAGTGACAAAATCTTTCATCTTCAGACTTTACGAAGTTAAGACATTGCCATAGTGTATTAAATAATGAACAAAACTATCACCAAAACCTTTTGATAGAATAAGAACAGTTTCATCAAAATTTATCTCACCTGGATTTTTCGGCAAAATATAATACACATAATTTTCATGTTTCATTCAAATGCGAATAATCCATTTTGAAGATCCATTCGTATCTTCTAAAATAAGCTGGAAAAGTTATCCCTTCCTCTGTATTGTACACAAATTCGCTGATTGAATTAGCAACAGCATTTGGAGTGAAAGAATCTGAATTTTTTCCTTCCATGGTTTTGGTAAACAACTCAAAAAACTTCTGCTGCTGTAGTTGTAATTATAATTACTGTTTGTGCAATTGTTTTGTTGCTGCAATTGTTGTAATTTTTGTTGCTGCAACATTTGTTCATGTTGCTTCTGTAGCGCCAACATTTGAACTATGATAGATTTTAGTTCTTGATTTTGCCGTATTCTGCGGAACGAATCCTCGTGTAAGTCCAAGCAATCCTTGTGAATCTTTGCGAATTTTTGTCGCCACTTTTGTGATTGTCAACGAACACTTGTTCAATAATACTCGTTTGACAAGTAACCCGTATATTGATCTGAATAGAGACATAGTATAGTGAATAGATAAAGAATAGTGGTCCCCCTTTCATTAATGCTTCTTAATCGTGTTTACAAATTGATTTCGTGCAAAAACAATTGTTTTTTTCCAATTTTTGGCGCTGTCAGAACCACCGCAGGGTAATTTTACGTAGTCCTGTGAAGTTTTGTTGAAATCAGTTGAAAAATGTAGGAAATCCGATCCAATATATAAACGTACAGACACACACACACAATCTGCGTTTTATAATAAGTAAGATTCCCGACATCTGCATAAGTGACAAAATCTTCATCTTCAGACTTTACGAAGTTAAGACATTGCCATAGTGTATTAAAGAATGACCAAAACTATCACCAAAAACTATTAATAGAATTAGAATAGTTTCATCAAAATTTATCTCACCTGGATTTTTCGGCAAAATATAATACACATAATTTTCATGTTTCATTCAAATGCGAATAATCCATTTTGAAGATCCATTCGTATCTTCTAAAATAAGCTGGAAAAGTTATCCCTTCATCTGGATTGTACACAAATTCACTGATTGAATTAGCAACAACATCTGGAATGAATGAATCTGAAGTTTTTCTTCCAACAGAAGAAACTTTTGTTGTAGTTGCAATTGTAATTGCTGTTCGTGTTGTCGTTTTTGTTGCTTCAGATGTTGTTCTTGTTGCTTCTGTAGTGCCAACATTTGAACCAGGATAGCTTTTAGTTCTTCCATTTTGCTGTACTTTGCCGAACGAATCTTCGTGTAAGCCGAAGCAATTCTAGTGAATCCTTGTTGCCACTTATGTGCTGTCAACGAATACTCGTCACTTTCGTAATACTTGTTGTAGTAGAGACTTTGTAATTAGGCTGAATTAATTACACTTCGACAAAATAGATATTCTATAAAATTAAACATCCAAATACTATCCATTTTCATAAAGGTAGAACGAAAATATATTTGCCATATTCCCAGAAAGTAAGCCACAAAGTTATGAGATATCAGTTATATTTCGATAAAATAGAGCAATTCTATAAAGTTAAACATCGAACTACAATGCATTTTTTGAAGGTAAGACTAATTTATATGCAGTAAACCCTTGACAAAAGACAAATGTTGTGATATCAATGACACTGCAATGAAAAATAACTATTTCCTGAACTTAAGACTAAATTTTATTAAGAATTTTCCTAAAGCTGAGACTAAAATATATAAAAAAATATTCTATAATACTAAGCATTTTACTAAAGCTAAGACTAAAATACATGCGATAATCCTTGAAAGTAAGCCAGAAAAATATGTGACATCGCTTTCTCTTCGAAAAGAAAGCAATATTCAGTAAAATTAAGCATCGAATTTATATGCATTTTCTTAAACTTAAGACTACAATATATTTGATATTCCCTGAATATAAGCCACAGAGTTATGTGATATCAATTACACTTCGACAAAAATAAGTTATGAAATTAAACATCGAAAGAATATGCATTTTACAAAGGAGAAAACAAAAATATATCAGATATTCGCTGAAAGAAAGCCACAAAAGTTTCAGATGTCAACAAGCACTCGGTTGACATTTTGTAATGTCAGCGAATACTCGTTGTGACTTTTGTAATGCTCGTTGTCGTACAGACTTTGTAATCTCAGATACAACTAGAGTAATGCCGTTGAACAATGCTGGTGTCTGATGCTTTCGAATATCACTCGCACTTAAAGTACTTGCTCGATAATACTCGGTCGAATAGTAATCCGTATAGAGATCTGAATAGGGACATAGTATAGTGAATAGAGTAAAGAATAGTGGTCCGTATATTAATAGTGGGTAGTATAGAAGTGACGATAATACTCGGTCAAATAGTAATCCGTATAGAGATCTGAATAGAGACATAGTATAGTGAATAGAGTAAAGAATAGTGGTCCGTATATTAATAGGGGATAGAATAGAAATGACGATAATACTCGCTCGAATAGTAATCCGTATAGAGATCTAAATAGAGACATAGTATAGTGAATAGAGTAAAGAATAGTGGTCCGTATATTAATAGGGAATAGAATAGAAGTGACGATAATACTCGCTCGAATAGTAATCCGCATAGAGATCTGAATAGGGACATAGTATAGTGAATAGAGTAGATAATAGTAATAGAGGATAGACTAGGAATAATAATAAACGACCTTTCTTCTCATCCTTTTAATGCGAATAATCCCTTTTGAAGATCCCTTCGTATCTTCTATATGTAATCCCTATAGTGATCCGAATAGAGAAATAATATAGTGAAGCGAGTAGAGAATAGCGGTCCGTATAGTAATAGAGGATAGAATACGAATGACGATCAATTAGACGTCACGCCACTTCCTACTTACTTTTCCTCTATGGTCACGTGATCTACTTAATTCAACAATGGCATCGCCTGCGGTTTCTCACTAGCGATCTATGTTCAAACTCAAGTATCGGTCGCGACATTTTATTCTTATATAACACTGTCTATCTAAATCAGTTTGTTCAAATCTATGTTCATTTCTTTCTTTCTTTCTTTCTTTCTTTCTTTCTTTCTTTCTTTCTTTCTTTCTTTTATTTTGTCATTACGAAGAAATGTTCTACCATTGTGCTCTTACTGTTCTGTTTTCTCTCTTTTGTAGATACGAATGGAATCCTTTTCGTCTTCGAGTCAGACGGCTATGACTGGGCCAATCATCTTTCATCACTTCTTATTAACGAGTACAACATTCCATGTTTCATAGATCACTGGTGGAATCTCACTGAACAGATTGCATCATCCTACCAGGTGCATGTACTTTTGCTCTCACCTCTAATGGAACCCCAAACCAGACACAAGAAATTCTCCTACCTTAGAAACGAGTCACAATCGTCGTTACTCTTAGAATGCAATGTCATCTCGAATGAACTTCAAATGTCTCGGTGGGCCAGAACAAAAGCGCTTGATGTCACTTCGGAGGTACAGCGGGACATATTAGTAACACTTGTGGAAATGTACGAAATGGAAACGAATGACCATGACGGTTTTAATTCGGAAGAACTTGTTCACATGGATATTGTACCAACGCATTTATATCCGGTAAAATCGATACTTTGTTCTTGCAAATGCTTCTACGGTTTGCTTTGCTGCTTAATTTTTGCTTAAATATGCTAATTTCTTTGCCTGTTAGCAAAGAGTACATTAATTCTAAATTGTAACATAGAATTACAACCATTAAGCTGTTATATATTTAGAGATTCTTGATAAAATCCCCAGAAAAAACAGCAATGTTATTTGTCCTGACCAGGCATACCGATCACAGTCACCTTCCCATCGTCGCAATGTGGCTTTCTTGTGTTTTTTTCTATAAATACTTTCATGTTAATTGTTCAGATAATCTTTCCTCCATATGGGGCCTAGATTTATGAATTTGAGCGCAGTACTAGATTTGCGGCGAGGTCTCATCATTTTACATTTAAAATGGCTAGATATAAACGTAATTTCTATGCTAACAGTTTATTTTCGCACATTTTTCGCTTATGGAACCCTCTTTAAACTTCTTGCTTTCCTTTCAACTTTGATCTTCAAAAATTTAAATACAATGTCAATCTTCTGTCATCTTAGTTCATTTATTGTTCTTGTTCCTTATTAATGTTTACTATTCTTTTATTCTTTTATATTCAGAAACTTCTCATGTCATAGTGGCTTTCTTGCCTTGTTTGGAGTGAAATCAATAAAAGAAAAAAACGAAAAGCTAGGGAGAGAAAAACATGATGCATTTTTAGATTAGAAGAAACATATGCTTTTTTGCTTTTAACTGATACCTTTAGTGAAGACATTAGGTTGGAAAGAAAGTTCTGTCTCATTTGATGATGAGAAGATACAAATGCTTCTTTGGTCTTAATTGATATCTTTAGTGAAATTATTACGTTGGAAAGAAAGTTCTGTCGTATTTGAAGATTGGAGAGGAAAAATGATTATTTGGCCTCACTCGATATCTTTAATGAAGTCATTTGGTGGTGTACTAGTATTTCCACTTTCATAATATCTATTCAGTTAATGTTTCCTGTGAAAAAATGAGTCGACAACAAACATTGGTAAGTTGATATATTTCACATACTTAAACATATTATACATAAATACACGCACACACACACACACACATATATATATATATATAATTATATATCAAGTATGTGGTGCAGTTCAATTTACATTACATGAATCATTATACAAAAAACAGATATAGAAGTTAATGATTTAAATGAATCACTATGAATGTTATGATCCCTGTTTATAAAATAACTGATCCGACGTGCAACTTTCGGATAATAACTGTGACATTCCTGTATTTATTGAACAATTGAGTTCATGCCATATTGACTGAAAAACCTACCAGTACAAAATAATTCTCCTATTGCCATATTAGTACAAAAAAAAAATCTTAAATTTAAAAATTAAACTTCAGCGTTGTGACCGCACGCTCCCAAAAAATTTTCTTGCAGTTGGCAGTAGCACATTTCTAAAAACATTTTTCAGATTACATCTATATTTTCGTTGTCCTCTTATTACCGAGAAGTAAAAAAAAACAAAAACAAATCTATTTCCATACCTGAAGATGTCTGTATGAACAGACGAAAGCTTGTAAAAAACAAAAAAGACCTTATGAAACTGCAATTTATAAACAGGGATCATAACATTCATCTACAGGTTCGGGGTTAGTGTACTTCATTAAATTTGTTTGCGAAGATGTATTTTCGCCATTTAAATGATTAACTTCTATATCTGTTTTTTTGTATGAATGATTCATGTATATATATATATATATATATATATATATATATATATATATATATATATATATATATATATATATATATATGTTAACATACATATA
>CAHIKZ030003908.1:1515000-1530000 GCA_903632075.3 Acanthosepion pharaonis | reverse complement strand
AGACTCTGCTTGCCATGTTCTATCATTAAAAGAACCAGATCAAACCAAATATAGAGTATCTAGATTCAAGTGATGCTAAACTTTGTATTCTCTCACAAAAAACATCCTGATTGCTTTGTGAACCAATACCGTTGTATAACAGATTCAAATTTAAAGCTGTGTGTTATTCCTTAAATTTGAAACCCAAAATGTATTCTTTAGAATTATTTTCCACCCGACAAACTTCGCAGGCCTTTCGCTACTCCCCACCCCCGCTATTTCCATGGAATATGTTTAGACGAAATATATTTCTTAGTTTTACCACTTCTAAAACTTCATGGCTAAGACTCACCATTCCACTCACATTGTAACGAATCACTCTCATTCCTTTTATATTCCATTATTGAGTTCCATTCGACCAGATTCTTCCCACGAACTGCTGCTTTGTATAACCGACTCCCAAGAGGATACTTCCCCGATCACTAGAATCTTGGCCTGGTCAATCGTTTTCTTCCACAAGTATCTCCGCAAACTGTGCCTCTTACTCTGTAACACTCTACCTCGGGGTGCTCTTAGGCCTTTTACGGGGTGAACATCATTGTAAAAACATTAACCAACAAAGAGATATTTTCTCCAAGTAATAGAGAACATTGAATGATACACGTGTCTGTACAGCAACTTTTATTCGAATCAGCTTGTCACTAAGATTTTCTTTATTTCAGGGAGAGAAAACAGTTCACATATTGTTCAGCACACTACCTCAAGGCGACGTCACAATTAGGCTGGAAGGTATACCGAAACGCTTGCCAGCAAAGAGGTACACACAAAACACGTATACGTGTGAATTGCCAGGTAAGTAAAAACCGGTATATATATATATGAAGTGTGTAGAAACTGTCCAAATGTTCTGTTACTCTGAGCACTTTCGGCTATACTTCTAGCCATTATCAAGGATGATGTATTTTTGCTTTTTAACTGGGTGTAGGTTTTGTGTGTTCATTTCTAGAGTTATAGGGATGTTTTAATTTTTAAACACAAAAGAAGCATCTTGTTAGCAAGGTCGATTTTACTGCTTTTTTACTGCTTTTAAACTACAAATTTCTAAGATTTCCCTCGAACGTTCTTATCTGCTCGAAGCGTATCTTAACTAGTCTAGCACGTCGGGCTATATGAAGGTTCCGTGTGGGATACAGGTTCGATTCCTATCAGAAGACGCATATTTTCTATGAAATTTCTCGGACATTCAAGTTGTTAATGCTATTTATTATATACAGAAAATATTTGTGTTTATATAAATAACGTATAACGATAAAATATATAAAACTATGATACGAAAAAATTATTTATGTTATAGAAAATATTTTTTTATTCAGTCTTTAAAAAATAAACTTCATTGTTTTTTTGGTTTGTTACTAACATGAAAAAAGTAAATAATTTAAAATTATATTTTATTAAAGCAAAAACTGTAACGAGCCTTATTTTTTTTCAAAAATTAATTTAAATAAAATATAATTAAATTCATAAAACAAATATTCAACTTGACTAATGTTGACTGTAACTCATGTCTGTCTCTCGTAATTTTTCTTTTTTTTTTTTCTTTTCAACATTTTGGGCGGGTGGGTCATTGTTATTTTGCACACGTTCCTTCAATTTTTACACGCAAAAAAAAAAAAAACATTGTACACTGCCTCTCAACTGTCATACAGAAAAAAAACGTAAATAAATATATGGCGTATTAAATATACAGAGTATAATAGCCAATAAAACGCTTGAGTGTCAATCAAGGTAGCGGGTTACTCTTAAGATGGTTATGAAGAATGAGGCTGCGATGTGAATGGCAAGAAGTTAAGGATAAGCAGGATAAGAGGATAAATCACAGTTAACTCTTGCTATGAAGAGGTTCAGATTGTAGTACTCAGGAAAGCACCCACGTGGGAGTCTGTTAGCCAAAGCTACTACTTTGGAGAAAATGAGGGTGATTTGACACCGTGGAAGAAGCATGGTATGTCCTAGCTGTAAATGTCTGAACTGGTGGAATGGAGTTTTTTTTTAATCATTTCACCCCAAGCAAGGCAATAAAGCTACTAAGATGCAGAGTTACTGAGTGTTAGAGAATCTTAAAAAAATACTATTAAGAAGAGAATCAGAGTTAAGAAGACAGTAGCTATCGATTGACATTGTATTTAAATTTTTAAACATCAAAGTTGACTGGGAAGCAAGAAATCGGAAGAGTGTTCCACAAGCGAGAAGTGCGATAGAAAAAAAAACTGTTAGTAGAAAATCTAAGTTTACATCTCGCCATTTCAAGTGATATCTTGCCGTCAATATAGTACTGCGGTTAAATTCATAAAGCCTAGATACCATCAAAGAAGGTTTGTTAGAACAATTACCATGACATTATTTATAGAAAAGGCACAGGGAAGCCGCATTACGACTGTGGGGAAGTAACTGAAGGACAGATGTTAACAACATTGAAAAATCTTTTTTGGAATTTATCAAGAATCTCTAAATATATACCAAGAGTAGCAGACAAGATGTGGCACTTGTATTCAAAGCAAGAACGAATGGCAGATCGATAGATATACTAGACCAGTGATCGGCAACCTACAACCCACTATGTAATTTCCAATGGTACGCAGCCGTAAATATCACCACGTAGTCAAACCAATAACTGCTAGAACGCAAAGAAGATATTTAGCTGTTTCAATTACTATATAAAATATATTACAGAACAGGTATATTGACCTTGACATGTATAATAAATACGTATGTTGTTGGCACACTGAATGATTTTAAAACCGTAAATCGGCACATAGCAAAATTTAGGTCACTGGCAGTTGAGGTTATAAAAGTTGATTTTAACGTTCCATTGAAATGAAAGATAATTTTATTATGATTCAGTTAAGCAATTCAATTCGTTCCTTTCATCATTGGTCTGGCTTACAACTTCATGTTTAACGTTTTACTGATTGTTTACCGCATTTAATAGGATTAGAACTTCCGGGATATACTTGAACATTAAATCAGATACAACTGAAAATAATTTTTTAATCTGCCCCCAAAATATTTTTAAATCATGTTCACTTGAAAAATATTTTTTTTAAATATGCCAAAAAAATATTTTTTTTAAATATTAAAAATATTGCTTGTTTGAAGAAAGCTAAAATATAGATAATTATTCTACTGTAGAGGGGCCGTGGCTGTTATGTTGTTGATAGAAGTCAGACGTAGAAGAAACGCAAGTAAGGTTCAGATACTCCTGCCCGCCGGGCCCAAATATATAAAAAGGTTGGACTTTGATTAAGTCCAAAGAAGAAGGCAAAGAAAGCAAACAAAACCCAACACCGATAATATATGTATGTACAAATATATATTAATAACAAGTTACAATACATGGAAACAGTACAAAGGATGAAGTGTATGGGAATATTCTGTATGTGCGTGCGTGTGTGAATATTCTGTATGTACGTGTGTGTGTATTGTGCTTAGCGTGTTTCCACGCTATCCCTTGTTAGTGCCTACAATTCGAGGTTGATAGCTGAAAGCCTGAGGTAAAAGAGAGATTTACCTCAAGGTGTCGGCACACAGGCCTGAAGGAAAAAGAGAGATAGAAGTGAAGGGTCAGCGGCTATTTATAGCCAGGGAAGAGAGACCCCTGGTGAAAAGGTTAACGAACTGAAGGAGGAGTTAACTCCGAAACTACAACCAACTTGAAGCAACAAAATTTTCACACATGGTCAGGTTGTCTGTTGGAATTTCTAAGACATTTCATCTTGAAAGACGACATGTGATTGTACCATCTTCTCGTTAAACTACCTTCAGTACATCCTATGTATGTTTTATTCTGACCATCTGTATCTATAATATATATATATATATATATATATATATATATATATATATATATATATATATATATATATATAAACTAGATTACACGTGACTCGTTGGGTCACTAACGGTTAAGCTTATAAAACAATGAAGTTCATTTCAGCATTCCATTGAAATGAAAGTTAATTTTATGATTAAGTTAAATATTTCAATTCGTTTCTTTCATCATTAATCTGGATTACAAGTTCGTATTTAACGTTTTGTCGATTGTTTACCGCATTTAATAAGAATCGAACTTCCGGATATGCTTCACCTTTAAATCAGATTAATTTAAAAATATTTTTTAATATTGTTATAGATAAGCGTATGGTTGCAAGAAGGAAATATGACAACAGCAGAAATAGATTTACGTGATTTATTTCAATAGGAACGTGTGGGTTTGGGACAGCTACCTTGTGGTATAGTTCATAAGTCGGCTGCTGACCTGGATTGATCTCTCATAGTAGTTCTCGCTGGTTGGCGTGGCACTACTGCTGCTGACTTTTGCTGACTGCCCGTGACAGATATCTTCCCTGGACTCCTGTTGACTGCTATTGTACTTCCCCGTGTGACCCCTTTTATGGCTTTTTTTATGGCTTAACAGGTTCGTAAAACGACGCGAGTATAATTAGGATGGAAGCATTTTATTGGTCGAAAAATAGAAACACTTTAAAATATTATTTTATTTTTCGACCAGAACTCGTGCGTCGGGCTTATGCGTAAACGACGATAATGGTCATTTTGTGACGGTGCCTTGTCCCGTTCACACCCGGCTCTCGCTCTTGAGTATGTTAGTTTATTTGCCTGCAAATCAGCCGAGATATGTCTTATTTTATTTTATAACAATATGATCCCAAAATATTTTAAAATTATATTCACTTGAAAACATTTTTTTAAAATATGCCAAATATATTTTTTTTTAAATATCTAAAATATTGTTTATTTAAAGAAAGTTGAAATAATTATTCTACAAACATCTTGACGAAGCAGCAAAGCGGGATTTCTTTGTTGTTGTATTTAACTTAAAAAATATTTTAATTAAAAAAATTATCTGTTTGAAGAAAGTTAAAATACAAATACTTTCTGTGTAAACAACACGTATTTTTTAAAAAATCTTATTCATTTAAATTAGATTAACTTAAATCATTCTGCTCCTGAAGGACCTACCATATAAGCAAGCAAGCATGAACACGATCACAGACTTTTACTATAATATAAATAAGATAGGTTTTGTTGAGAAAAATGTCAATCGTGACGCGGGTAAAAAACTTACTTCGCAGTAGACCTAGCAAATGATTTGATATAATCTTTCCACTTCATGTCAGCGGAAAACGCAATGAGTCACTCAGCTGAACACTTGCTATAGAAATGGCGGTAGGTTAACGATAAGGTTACTACGTTGCTACAAAGTCGTTAGAGCGTTCGCATTCTGACCATGAGATCCGGGTTCGAATCTCACCATGGTCTATTAGGCAAGAAGGAAACTGATGCTATCAGACTGAAGGGGTCGGTCCCAGCGTGCGGCAACTTTGGAAAGTGAAATTTGGGTAGACGGAACCCTTGGGGGCCGTCGATAACTAACTCGAAGTCACAAGTCATCGTGGCCGAGAAACTGTGTTCAAATTGTTGATCTCGCTTAGCATAGTTACAGTAGAGTAGGCTCTGTGGGTGTTGAATAAACAAAATTGCGTCTAGTAGACGGATAACCTCGAATAAGATTGGCCAGCTTATACAATGAGAAAGAAGCTGCAAAATAGACACTCTATAAGGACGTGTAAACGATTGTTGTATGGACGCAAGAGGAGAAGGTAAGAAGTTCAGATTATTAGGATATGCAGGAACCATAAAGGCTAACGCTAAGATTACAGGCATCGGGAAAGCATCATCTCGGGAGTCTGTTCTACGAAGTAGCGGTTCATAGTAATAAACTGATCGAGTGAAACTTCCGTTTTTTTACTTTGTGATTCGTACTGTTGTTCATGGTATGGCTGGTCTTATCTGTGGAAATCTGAATTAGTGGAGTTAAGGAATGTAGCCCGTCTGAATATTTGACATGAAAATAGCGAGATTTCTTCGGTGGGAGAGGGTTTGTAACGTTGACAATAATTCATCACACACAAGGCCGCGTAGTCAATGTGAACTATATCAAGCAAAGTCGTAGGGAAATCCTCCATTTCAAATGAAGAATAAAAATTTATCCATTGATACAATGATTGTGAATAGGAAACTAGAATGCTGAATACGAAAAAAAAAAAAAAAAAAAGGAATGAAAAAAAAAAATGGGATTTAAAAAATATCTAATGTTAACAATCTGGGCAGCTTTGAAATGTGGTGTTAACCGTGTACTTTTCGCCTCACCCCGACATACTTTATAGATGTAAGTACATTCACAATCGGAATACACAGTTGATTTTTTTCAGAGGTTGAAGGAGGGCAAAAAATAATATCGGTTTATATGGAGGGAATCTCCCATTCTGTGTATTCGACGAGAATCGTAATAGTAACGACCGAAAAACTCTTGGAAAACTACGTTGAGAATTTACAACAGACATTTGGTGAAAGAAACAGATCATCAGTAAGTAAATCTCATATATATATATATATATATATATATATATATATATATATATATATATATATATTTTATTATTATCGTCATTATTATTATTATTTAATTATTTATTTATTTTGCTTTTATTATCATTTAATCACTACAAATGTTTTTAATTTTTATTAATTTGTCACTATTTTTAAGCAAACAAAGAGCCACCCTTTTAACCTTAAACTTAGTTTAATTAATAACAGGGTCCGATTTATAAGATAAAATAATACAACTTTATTGTTGTTAACTGAACAATTAAAATTGAAGAACGACTTAAATTTTTTTTTTATAAAAGGCAGAAATATATATACATTTATAGAACATTTACTATTAAAATAATTTTTTTTTTAAATCGAAAAAATTGACAGTTTGCATTTATAAACCTGGAAAGGCAGTTAAAAAAACCTATATAATATTTACTATAAGATAAAATAATACAACTTTATTGTTGTTATACAATTAAAATTATAGAACGACTACATTTATAGAACAGGTTTTTTTTTTTTTCTCGAAAGGCAGTTTGCTCGAAACCTGAAAAAAAAATAAAACTACATTGTTTCTAATATTTACTATAAGATAAAATAATACAACTTTATTGTTGTTAACTGAACAATTAAAATTAAAGAACGACTACATTTATAGAACAGGTCTTATTTTTTTTTCTATAAAGACAGTTTGCTCGAAACCTGTTTAAAAAAAATAAAACTACATTGTTTCTAATATTTACTATAAGATAAAATAATACAACTTTATTGTTGTTAACAATGAACATATAAAATTAAAGAACGACTATTGTTTCATTTTATATATAAAATAATACAGGTATTTTATTTTTTTTTTTTTTTTTTCTAGAAAGACAGTTTGCTCGAAACCTGGGGTTAAAAAAAAAAATAAAACTACATTGTTTCTAATATTTACTATAAGATAAAATAATACAACTTTATTGTTGTTAACTGAACAATTAAAATTAAAGAACGACTACATTTATAGAACAGGTCTTATTTTTTTTTTTTCTCGAAAGACAGTTTGCTCGAAACCTGTGGTTAAAAAAAAAAATAAAACTACATTGTTTCTAATATTTACTATAAGATAAAATAATACAACTTTATTGTTGTTAACTGAACAATTAAAATTAAAGAACGACTACATTTATAGAACAGGTGTTATTTTTTTTTTTCTCGAAAGACAGTTTGCTCGAAAACCTGGGGTTAAAAAAAATAAAACTACATTGTTTCTAATATTTACTATAAGATAAAATAATACAACTTTTATTGTTGTTAACTGAACAATTAAAATTAAGAACGACTACATTTATAGAACAGGTGTTATTTTTTTTTCTCGAGAGACAGTTTGCTCGAAACCTGGGGTTAAAAAAAATAAAACTATAAAAAGATAAAATAATAAACTTTATTGTTTCAATAAAATTGAAGAACGACTACATTTAAGATAAAATATTTTTTTTTCTCGATACAAAAAACTTTTTCTATATTTACTATAAGATAAAATAACAACTTAAAAACAATTAAAATTGAAGAACGACTACATTTATAGAACAGGTCTTATTTTTTTTTTTTCGAAAAGCAGTTTGCTCGAAACCTGGGGTTAAAAAAAATAAAACTACATTGTTTCTAATATTTACTATAAGATAAAATAATACAACTTTATTGTTGTTAAATGAACAATTAAAATTGAAAGAACGACTACATTTATAGAACAGGTCTTATTTTTTTTTTCTCGAAAGGCAGTTTGCTCGAAACCTGTGGTTAAAAAAATAAAACTACATTGTTTCTAATATTTACTATAAGATAAAATAATACAACTTTATTGTTGTTAACTGAACAATTAAAATTAAAGAACGACTACATTTATAGAACAGGTGTTATTTTTTTTTCTCGAAAGGCAGTTTGCTCGAAACCTGTGGTTAAAAAAAATAAAAACTACATTGTTTCTAATATTTACTATAAGATAAAATAATACAACTTTTATTGTTGTTAACTGAACAATTAAAATTAAAGAACGACTACATTTATAGAACAGGTTTTTTTTTTTTCTCGAAAGACAGTTTGCTCGAAACCTGTGGTTAAAAAAAAATAAAACTACATTGTTTCTAATATTTACTATAAGATAAAATAATACAACTTTATTGTTGTTAACTGAACAATTAAAATTAAAGAACGACTACATTTATAGAACAGGTTTATAGAAAGGCAGGTCTTAAAAAAAATTTTTTTCTAATATTTACTATAAGATAAAATAATACAACTTTATTGTTGTTAACTGAACAATTAAAATTAAAGAACTCATTTATAGAACAGGTCTTTTTTTTCTCGAAAGACAGTTTGCTCGAAACCTGTGGTTAAAAAAAAAAAACTACATTGTTTCTAATATTTACTATAAGATAAAATAATACAACTTTATTGTTGTTAACTGAACAATTAAAATTGAAGAACGACTACATTTATAGAACAGGTCTTATTTTTTTTTCTCGAAAGGCAGTTTGCTCGAAACCTGTGGTTAAAAAAAAAAACTAACTATTGTTTCTAATATTTACTATAAGATAAAAATAATACAACTTTATTGTTGTTAACTGAACAATTAAAATTGAAGAACGACTACATTTATAGAACAGGTCTTATTTTTTTTTCTAGAAAGGCAGTTTGCTCGAAACCTGGGTTAAAAAAAAAAAAACTACATTGTTTCTAATATTTACTATAAGATAAAATAATACAACTTTATTGTTGTTAACTGAACAATTAAAATTAAAGAACGACTACATTTATAGAACAGGTCTTATTTTTTTTAGAAAGGCAGTTTGCTCGAAAGGCAGTTTGCTTCTAATATTTACTATAAGAAAAATAATACCTGTGGTTAAAAAAAAACGACTAAAACTACATTGTTTTTTTTTCTAATATTTAAATAAGATAAAAAAAATACAACTTTATTGTTGTTAACTGAACAATTAAAATTGAAGAACGACTACATTTATAGAACAGGTCTTATTTTTTTTTTCTCGAAAGGCAGTTTGCTCGAAACCTGTGGTTAAAAAAATAAAACTACATTGTTTCTAATATTTACTATAAGATAAAATAATACAACTTTATTGTTGTTAACTGAACAATTAAAATTGAAGAACGACTACATTTATAGAACAGGTCTTATTTTTTTTTTTTTCGAAGTTTGCTCGAAACCTGTGGTTAAAAAAAAAAAAAAAACTACATTGTTTCTAATATTTACTATAAGATAAAATAATACAACTTTATTGTTGTTAACTGAACAATTAAAATTGAAGAAACGACTACATTTATAGAACAGGTCTTATTTTTTTCTAGAAAGGCAGTTTGCTCGAAACCTGGGGTTAAAAAAAAAAAAAAAACTACATTGTTTCTAATATTTACTATAAGATAAAATAATACAACTTTATTGTTGTTAACTGAACAATTAAAATTGAAGAACGACTACATTTATATAACAGGTCTTATTTTTTTTTTCTCTAGAAAGGCAGTTTGCTCGAAACCTGTGGTTAAAAAAATAAAAAACTACATTGTTTCTAATATTTACTATAAGATAAAATAATACAACTTTATTGTTGTTAAAAAAAAATAAAACTGAACAATTAAAATTGAAGAACGACTATTTTTATAGAACAGGTTTATTTTTTTTTTCGAAAGGCAGTTTGCTCGAAACCTGGGGTTAAAAAAAAATAAAACTACATTGTTTTTTTTACTATAAGATAAAATAATACAACTTTATTGTTGTTAAAACAATTAAAATTAAAGAACGACTACATTTATAGAACAGGTCTTATTTTTTTTTTCTCGAAAGGCAGTTTGCTCGAAACCTGGGGTTAAAAAATATAAAACTACATTGTTTCTAATATTTACTATAAGATAAAATAATACAACTTTATTGTTGTTAACTGAACAATTAAAATTGAAGAACGACTACATTTATAGAACAGGTCTTATTTTTTTTTTTCTCTAGAAAGGCAGTTTGCTCGAAACCTGGGGTTAAAAAAAATAAAAAACTACATTGTTTCTAATATTTACTATAAGATAAAATAATACAACTTTATTGTTGTTAACTGAACAATTAAAATTTTATAAGAATTTTTTTCGAAAGGCAGTTTGCTCGAAACCTGTGGTTAAAAAAAAATAAAAACATTTATATTGTTGTTAACTGAACAGGTCTTATTTTTTTTTTTTCTAGAAAGGCAGTTTGCTCGAAACCTGTGGTTAAAAAAAAATAAAACTACATTGTTTCTAATATTTACTATAAGATAAAATAATACAACTTTATTGTTGTTAAGTGAACAGTTAAAATTGAAGAACGACTACATTTATATAACAGGTCTTATTTTTTTTTTTCTAGAAAGGCAGTTTGCTCGAAACCTGTGGTTAAAAAAAATAAAACTACATTGTTTCTAATATTTACTATAAGATAAAATAATACAACTTTATTGTTGTTAAGTGAACAATTAAAATTAAAGAACGACTACATTTATAGAACAGGTCTTATTTTTTTTTTAAAAAGGCAGTTTGCTCGAAAACCTGTGGTTAAAAAAAAAAATAAAACTACATTGTTTCTAATATTTACTATAAGATAAAATAATACAACTTTATTGTTGTTAACTGAACAATTAAAATTGAAGAACGACTACATTTATAGAACAGGTCTTATTTTTTTTTCTCGAAAGGCAGTTTGCTCGAAACCTGAAAAAAAATAAAAAAACTACATTGTTTCTAATATTTACTATAAGATAAAATAATACAACTTTATTGTTGTTAACTGAACAATTAAAATTGAAGAACGGTCTTTATAGAACAGGTTTTTTTTTTTTTCTAGAAAGGCAGTTTGCTCGAAACCTGTGGTTAAAAAAAATAAAACTACATTGTTTCTAATATTTACTATAAGATAAAATAATACAACTTTATTGTTGTTAACTGAACAATTAAAATTGAAGAACGACTACATTTATAGAACAGGTCTTATTTTTTTTTTCTCGAAAGGCAGTTTGCTCGAAACCTGTGGTTAAAAAAAAAAAAACTACATTGTTTCTAATATTTACTATAAGATAAAATAATACAACTTTATTGTTGTTAACTGAACAATTAAAATTAAAGAACGAACATTTATAGAACAGGTACATTTTTTTAGAGGCAGGTCTTATTTTTTTTTTTTACTAAGAAAAATAATACAGTTTGCTCTGAAAACCTGAACGACTACATTTATAGGGTTAAAAAAAAAAACCTAAAAAAATAAAACTACATTGTTTCTAATATTTACTATAAGATAAAATAATACAACTTTATTGTTGTTAACTGAACAATTAAAATGAACAGTTAAAATTTATTTTTTTTTCTCGAAAGAACGAAACCTGTGGTTAAAAAAAATAAAACTACATTGTTTCTAATATTTACTATAAGATAAAATAATACAACTTTATTGTTTTTTTAAAATTAAAGAACGACTACATTTATAGAACAGGTGTTATTTTTTTTCTCGAAACCTTTGCTCGTGGGTTAAAAAAAAATAAAACTACATTGTTTCTAATATTTACTATAAGATAAAATAATACAACTTTATTGTTGTTAAGTGAACAGTTAAAATTAAAGAACGACTACATTTATATAACAGGTCTTATTTTTTTTTTCTAGAAAGGCAGTTTGAAAGGCACTACATTGTTTCTAATATTTACTATAAATAAAATAATACAACTTTATTGTTGTTAACTGAAAAAATTAAAGAACGACTAAAAACAGGTGTTATTTTTTTCTCGAAAGGCAGTTTGCTCGAAACCTAAAAAAATAAAAAACTACATTGTTTCTAATATTTACTATAAGATTTAAATAATACAACTTATTGTTGTTAAGAACAATAAAATAAGAATACATTTATAGAACAGGTTTATTTTTTTTCTAGAAAGACAGTTTGCTCGAAACCTGTGGTTAAAAAAATAAAACTACATTGTTTCTAAAAGATAAAATAAACAACTTTATTGTTGTTAACTGAACATTTAAAATTAAAGAACGACTTATTTTTATAGAACAGGTTTATTTTTTTTTTCTAGAAAGGCAGTTTGCTCGAAACCTGTGGTTAAAAAAAATAAAACTACATTGTTTCTAATATTTACTATAAGATAAAATAATACAACTTTATTGTTGTTAACTGAACAGTTTAAAATTAAAGAACGACTACATTTATAGAACAGGTCTTATTTTTTTTTTCTAGAAAGGCAGTTTGCTCGAAACCTGTGGTTAAAAAAAAAAAAAAAACTACATTGTTTCTAATATTTACTATAAGATAAAATAATACAACTTTATTGTTGTTAACTGAACAATTAAAATTGAAGAACGACTACATTTATAGAACAGGTCTTATTTTTTTTCTCGAAAGGCAGTTTGCTCGAAACCTGTGGTTAAAAAAAAAAAAAACTACATTGTTTCTAATATTTACTATAAGATAAAATAATACAAAATTTATTGTTGTTAACTGAACAATTAAAAATTAAAGAACATTGTTTCTAATTTATATAACAGGTGTTATTTTTTTTAACTCGAAATTTATAGACAGTTTGCTCGAAACCTGGGGTTAAAAAAAAAAAAAAACTACATTGTTTCTAATATTTACTATAAGATAAAATAATACAACTTTATTGTTGTTAACTGAACAATTAAAATTAAAAGAACGACTACATTTATAGAACAGGTGTTATTTTTTTTTCTCGAAAGTTTGCAAACCTTTGCTTGAAACCTTTATTGTTAAAAAAAAAAACAAAATTATTTACTATAAGATAAAATAATACAACTTTATTGTTGTTAACAACAATTTTTAAGAACGAAACATTTATAGAACAGGTGTTATTTTTTTTTCTCGAAAGACAGTTTGCTCGAAACCTGGTAAAAAAAAAAAACTACATTGTTTCTAATATTTACTATAAGATAAAATAATACAACTTTATTGTTGTTAACTGAACAATTAAAATTAAAGAACGACTACATTTATAGAACAGGTGTTATTTTTTTTTTTCTCGAAAGGCAGTTTGCTCGAAACCTGGGGTTAAAAAATATAAAACTACATTGTTTCTAAGATTTACTATAAGATAAAATAATACAACTTTATTGTTGTTAACTGAACAATTAAAATTAAAGAACGACTACATTTATAGAACAGGTGTTATTTTTTTTTTCTCGAAAGGCAGTTTGCTCGAAACCTGGGGTTAAAAAATATAAAACTACATTGTTTCTAATATTTACTATAAGATAAAATAATACAACTTTATTGTTGTTAACTGAACAATTAAAATTAAAGAACGACTACATTTATAGAACAGGTGTTATTTTTTTTTTCTCGAAAGACAGTTTGCTCGAAACCTGGGGTTAAAAAATATAAAACTACATTGTTTCTAATATTTACTATAAGAAAAAAAATAATACAACTTTATTGTTGTTAACTGAACAATTAAAATTAAAGAACGACTACATTTATAGAACATTTTTTTTTTTTTTTTTTGGGTTAAAAAAAGGCACATTGTTTGCTCTATAAGAAACCTGGGGTTAAAAAAATAGAACGACTAAAAATACATTTTTTTTTTCTAAAGGCATTTACTATAAGATAAAATAATACAAATAATACAACTTTATTGTTGTTAACTGAACAATTAAAATTAAAACGAACGACATTTATTTTATTTTTTTTTCTAGAAAGGCAGTTTGCTTTTTAAAACTTTTTTTCTAATATTTACTATAAGATAAAATAATACAACTTTATTGTTGTTAACTTTTCTTGAAGAACGATTTTTATAGAACAGGTCTTATTTTTTTTTTCTAAAAGGCAGTTTGCTCGAAACCTGTGGTTAAAAAAAATAAAACTACAATATTTACTATAAGATAAAATTACAACTTTATTGTTGTTAACTGAACAATTAAAATTAAAGAACGACTACATTTATAGAACAGGTCTTATTTTTTTTTCTCGAAAGGCAGTTTGCTCGAAACCTGTGGTTAAAAAAAAAATTGTTTTTAATATTTACTATAAGATAAAATAATACAACTTTATTGTTGTTAACTGAACAATTAAAATTGAAGAACGACTACATTTATAGAACAGGTCTTATTTTTTTTTCTCGAAAGACAGTTTGCTCGAAACCTGGGGTTAAAAAAATTAAAACTACATTGTTTCTAATATTTACTATAAGATAAAATAATACAACTTATTAATTTTTTTTTTTTTTAAAATTACCGATTTTTTTTTTTAACTAAGAGCCTATCTCTGACACTATACAATGTATCTGAAAAATTTGGTCAAAATCGTTTGGATGGATCTCGAGTGAAACGGTATCATATAGACAGACATACAGACATTCTCTGTTTTATATATTATACATAACTTTGGGGTTTAGGGGGGGGGTTATTTACTGAAATTAGAGAGCAAAATTACGAATCGGTATTTTATTGAAAAGTCTCGTATTATTACAATGACATGAATACATATCTGTCATAAAAATACAAATAAAGGCCTTAATAGAAAAATGATGTTTAACATATTATAAC
>CAHIKZ030003908.1:1315000-1510000 GCA_903632075.3 Acanthosepion pharaonis | reverse complement strand
ATATATATATATATATATATATATATATATATAGTTTACCATCGCCCGAGGAGACATATTCGTAGTGTCGAAACATAATTGCCATTGTGTTGCGATTTTTAACATGTTTTTGTTTTAAAATTTTAAAATAAATAATGTTTAGCTCTACTATGTTTTTTGAGCCATCTTTTAAAATTAAATGGTACGGACAGTGTAATTATACTCTAATGTTACTTGCTATATATATATATATATATATATATATATATATATATATATATATATATATATATATATATAATTTTATTGTTAAAATAGATACAAAAGTATCTCGTTTACTATTTAAGATTTTAGACGCTTTTTCATGGACACTTCAGAAACAAAATCATCGGCATTACAAATAAGAAAAAATTATTAAGATAAGAAAAATTACTAACAACTATAAATATATTTACAGCAATATTTGTCCAACACAGAGAATATATAACCCATATGAATTTAACAAATTGCGCGAACGGGTTTAATCGAGAGGATCTTGTAATATTTACAGAAGAGAAAATGGCCAGTCGGTGGTGTCTCTGGCGCTACTCATTGTTTTCATGTGATTTCTTATGTCTTATAACTTTCGCTCGTATTCTAGACAACTTAAAACTTTTTGTCTAAATTTTGAAATTTTATATAACCGTTTCCTGAGATGTTCTTTTACAAAACGACTTACTGGAGGTTAGAATCAGCCATGCTGATTGAAGGTAGAGTGTGGATGATTAATGGTGAGAAATTTAGTTTTATTGGCGGGATATGGGTGGGTGTTAAAATTAACAAGGCATCGTTTTGAAACCGGCTGCCATTTTGACCGTGTCCTACTGATAAGCCTTACTATCGAGACAGGAGTAAATGGTTGTGTCATCAGCGTACATTGTTACAGTTTTTTGGATACATATATGTACTAGTGAGCCAGTCAAAATGAGTTGACTCATTTTATAGTTTACCAATAGAAGGGTTAACCAATCAGAAAGCTCAAAATATTCAATGCGACATGTATAATAGTAGCCATTTTGTTTTTTTCTCCCAAATTATCTTCACTGCCAACCTGATATCGAAGACTTAAAGAATTAACAGTCGCTACTTTCTCCGACTCTACACTGCCAACCTCTGATATTGAACAGATTACGGACTTCACTGGATTCCATATTCAGAGACTATGGCAAACATGGTTAACATACATAACAATTTGAGAGCTGATGTCATCGGTAATTTCATTAAAACAAAGTAGAACCCAGGATATGTCTTTTACTCATCTTAGAGAACTGGTTTTTGTATGGCTGATGCTAACCTCCAAGATAGTGATTAATTGCGCCATTTCTGGCTGATGTTTACCGCTGATATGAGCTGGAATGGTTATATCGAATCAATTGTTAGGTCTGCTGTTAGGAAAGATGGTTAACAGTGTCGTGCTAGACACTTTACTCGCCAGAATCTATCCTACATGTTTATAAGTCTACCATTCGTCCATGTATTAAATATTGCTATTATATCTGGCCTGATGCTTCTATTCTGTATATAGAGATTCTTGATAAAATCCAAATAAGAATATGCAATGTTACTGATTCAGACCAGGCATCTCAGTTACTTTCCTACGGCCTTAACTTAACTTGCTTGTGCCTTTTCTATAAATATTTTCATTGTAATTGTTCTAATATGCATTACTCTTTGATACCTCGACTTTATGAAGGTAAGTGCAGTGCTAGATTGACAGTTTGGTCTCACGTTTTTAAGTATACCTTTTGCCCATTACGAAATATAACTTTTATGATGATTTATTGTTATGTAATAATACATAATTATGATATTTATATAGGCTCAATTTTGTTGATATATATTGTATTATTTGGTATGATGAAGTGGTATTTGAAAATGTATTTTAGTATATTGTATAAGGAGTTTATATATTTTTTATGTATTATTTATCAATAATTAATGAGGTTTTTTATGTAATAATTAATATTAATTTTTACTAACAATTAATCAATTAAGTAAATTAATATATTTATATTTAATTATTTATTGTATAGTATTATCTTATAAAAAATATTCTAAAGGCACTTCTTCACTCAATTTTTTAATTTTAAGCGTAGATTTTTACTTTTTTAATCATCCTCTTGATTTGTTTATTACATTATGTATAGAAAGATAAATGTTAACTGTTTTTCCATGTGATGTATTTATTTAAAATATGTTGATTCAAATGTAGATGTTAAATGAGACACTTCATCCTAAGAAAAATATAATCATTTCAATATATTCATTTTAAAATTTTATCTAATTATTTTTACTGATATATTGCTTAATTTAATATATCTTTAATTCTGAATTATCTCTCTTTCATATAAATGGTTTAATCTCTTATTATTGAATATAATATTAATTTTGTTAATAGATTTAAGAAGGTTTTCTTTAAGTCTAAACATCAAATCTTCAGGTTTATTGCTTTACTGTCTAAAATAAATTGAAAATGAATGTTTACTATAAGCTAAAATAACGCTTCTGTAAACGCCAAATCAGTTAAGGCACGTCAAACTAAATGACGGTTCCGTATAGGATACAGATTCGAATCCTGTCGGAGGACGAATATTTTTTTTCTGAAAATTTCTCGAATATTCAGGCCGGTGCTTAATGTTGTTTAATACTGTTTATTATAAACAGAGCATTTACTTAAATATTTGTATCTATAAAAGAATGTATAAACATAAAATGTCTTAAAATAATTGTTTGACTTTATCCATTTCATAATGTGTGACGTCATTTGTTTACAATTTATACGCCATGAGCAAATATGAATGTACGTGAGAGATACATGGAAGATTGAAGTTTAAAGACAGTAAATTCGACCTGGCTAACCGAACGCTCCTCTGTAGCCAGATCAGTCAAGCTAAATGACGGTTCCGTATAGGATACAGGTTCGAATCCTGTCGGAGGACGAATACTTTCTGTGAATGTAAGGCCGGTAAATGTTGTTTAATACTGTTTATTATAAACAGAGAATTTACTTAGATATTTGTATCTATAAAAAGAATGTATAAACATAAAAATGTCTTAAAATTATTGTCGAGCTTTGTCCATTTCATAATATATCTATATCTATATATATATATATATATATATATATATATATATGTGTGTGTGTGTGGCTTTTGTTTATAAATACCTGTTGATAGAACTTGGAGATTTGCATTACTATTGTTTTTTTTTCTTTCTATATGACCTTGCAAACAAAATACTGTTATAAAAAAGTTATCATATGAGGTTCAGGAACGGATTTTACATTAATTTCTATGTGGAAAACTGTTTCGGCTTACGAATATTTCGGGTTACGAACTGTTTTCGTGAACGAATTAAATACGTGAACAACAGTTCCATTGTATATCGTTTTATCATCTTTTGAGTCGCTTTGCTTTCTTTAATATTTAAACGAATAAAACAATTCAATGTTGTTTGAACGTGACTAATCAGCATTTTTTTTTTTTTTACAGAGGGAGACAATATGGTTCATCAAAGTATGCTGTTCTCAGACGGTATTTAAAATAACTTTCTATTTCTTTAAATATTTTTTACGGTAAAGTTCACTTTGTACAAGGCCAGGGGGGTGGCACTCGAAGTGGAGGGTTACGTTAAGGGGTTGTTTATATAGATAGGAGGGTAAGATAACGATTAACGCTAGACTTGAACACGTTAAGGCTGCAATAATCTGGGAAGTCGGTTCCACAGAGTAGTGGTTCGCGGGAAGAAGCTGTTCAAGGGGAACTTCTCGTCGATGGAACACGGAGGGTGTATCAGTGGTTTGTTACAATGTAAGTGGCATGGCGTATAGAGTAGACCTTGCGAGACCAAAGAATTCGGTTCGTGGCGAGAGGATGCTCGAGTGAAACTTACATCTCACCAAAGGAATACAAAGGAAATGAGGGTGCTTCACTATTCTGTGCGTAGCATGACAGGTCTTAGTTCTAAAGGTCTGAACTGGTGGAACTAAGATAACGGTTAACCCTAGAATTGAACACGTTAATATTGTAGCGATCGGAGAAACAACCTCTTGGGAGTCTTTTCCAAAGAGCAGTTGTTCGTGCGAAGAAGCTGTTTGAGGGGGAACCTACTTCTCTCTGATGGAATACAGAAGGTATATGGGTGGTTTGCTGCAATGTAAGTAGCATAGTGGGTCCTAGCCGTGAAGGTTAGATCAGGCGGTACTAAGGAATGTAGTTCGTCTGAGCACTTTTCATGGTAGTAGCGATAGAGCAGTGAGAGAATCGCCACATCCCGCCTGTGTGAGAGAGGTTGGAAGGTGGAAAATAATTCTTCTCCAATAGACGCTTTTGAACTGGAAAAGTCGGGACAGGGCAGCTCCTGGCCAAATATGGCAACAGTACACCAGATTCTGCCTAATCTGGCTCTTGTAAATGTACAAGATAGTATGAGGAGTCAGCTACTTACTAGAGCGGTACAGGGAAACGATCATTTTACCTGCATCTTTGGTGATGGAACCTATATAAGAGTTCTACTTGAGGTCGGGTGTGATATCGAGACATCGAGGGTGTGATATATATATATATATATATATATATATATATATATATATATATATATATATATATCGGCGCTAAGTTGAGTCTGATTTGGAATCTCTTCGTCACCATTTGGAACAGTTGGTATGTGATGTCGTTTGACAACCCAACTGTCGGTAGTGGATGCGCACTGCTGATGAGTCCCAAATATAGGACGAAACGGCCGTCCAGTGCTTTTGCAAGTTCTGTTGAGGTTTCTATCAGACTCGATGAATTAATTAAATATATATATCTATATATCTATATATATATATATATATATATATATATATATATATATATATATATATATATATATATATATAGGGGTGATATGGAGACCCAATATTATCTCAAGGCACGGAATCCCCTCGTGATGACATCCGTTCATCGAAACTGGCAGTAATTCGGGGTCTGGTCGTTAGTAATGGAATGTAACCTGTACACACAAAAGCACTTAAAACATATTCAAACAGAATGATTAAAATTTATGAGGTTCACATGAACATTCTTGTATAAATTGATGCATTGTATTTTATATTCAAGCACTCAATGAATGCATTATATATATATATATATATATATATATATATATATATGTATGTATATATATATATATATATATATATATATATATATATATATATATATATATATATATATATATATATATATATATATATATATATATATAAATATATTATATTATATATACAGTACTTAGTGAAAAGTGCTCAATATCAGTGATAGGAAACATTTCAGTTGTATGGATATTAGTTGACCCTCAGATTTCACGCTTTGGCAATCATCTGATGATCAAAAAAACCGAGAAACCCAGGGTCACAAATAATATCCATACAAAAGATATATATATATATATATATATATATATATATATAGGGTGTATCAGAAATACTTTTTACCAACTTTCAATGCGGGTTTGATTAGGCATTTAGCAAATCAATTCTTCATCAGACCCAAAAATGAAATAAATAAATATGTGTATATATATATTTGTGTGTATACTTAAAAGATGAATCATAGTCATATTTTTCAAAGCTATCGGTAATGTCTTGTTTTTAGATTTGTGAACTTTGCGATATGTGAAAAAGACAATGGGCAAACATATTTCCTCCGATTAAAGTCCACAAATCCTCAAAAGTAGACACTGATAGAACTTCTAACAATCGACAATACATTTGTCAATAGATATCAGTAATACTAGGATCTTTGCCACACCCACACACACACACACAGACACACAGACACATATACACAGACACAAACAATATATATATATATATATATATATATATATATATATATATATATATATATATATATATATATATATAGATAATATTAGTGGTAAATATACATACATATGCAAAATATATAAATATCCATACATGTATATTTTTTTAATAAAAATTCCAAGAAGAAGAATCCAGGTAGAACTCAATGTCCAGGACAGAGTAAGGATATAATAAAAAGGCTTAAACACTAATATTCCATGGTCATAATTTATTCCATTGGAATCGTAAATAAGATCCAATTCATCAGACAGAAAACCGAAAAAACAACTCCGGAAATAAAAACAGAAAAAACAACTCCGGAAATAAAAACAGAATTTAGAGAGAGTGTAAGTATGTGGAGGAGGGATATTAAACCGTAACAGAGAGAATTTTAGGAGAGGTGGGTGGAAGGGGTCTAAGTAAGAGAAAAATGAATGTTGTCGGATGTCTAATGCATAAAGATACATTTCGTGGTGACACACACACCATAGACAATCTAATGTTAGAATAAGAGGGAGGAAAAGACGACGTGGGGGAGAGAGATGGGACGATGGTAAAATTGAACGGCGTGCCGCTTTGTAATTGAGAAAATTTGACAAATTTAATATCGACTACAGGTTACAAATCAAATATAAACATATAAAAATAAATATAACGATTATCTAATCCGGCAAGGACCTATATTTTTATGTTCAAGAACACATGCGAATACACACATACACAATAACATATCCACGTATATACACATTGGCGTGTACCCACATACACACATATATATACCCATGTACACACATATAAAAATATATTCACATATCTACACATACACATATTCATGTATATCCATATACACACACTTTTCACATACATATACATACATACACATGCACCCATCTATGCACACATACACACACACACATAGACATATATATATATATACACACACACATACATACACACATAAACCTACATATGTACATATACACATCCATACACATACACACACACACACATATATATATATATATATATATATATACACACATATATATATATATATACACCCTTACATATACACACATACACACACACATGTACACATGCACATACATATATATATACATATATATAAAAAAAAACAAAAATATACAAAAGTACATACACACACATACATGCATATATACACACATCCATCCATCCGCATCCAGTTCTTCATATATATACACATTTACCCACATATATACATACGGACATACGCATACGTGCGCATAAACATATATACCTAAAACCTACATTTTTATACAATTATATACACCCATTTAAACAAATAAACAATGTATCCCTATATCTATCCGTCTAACTATATATACACATATATATACGTACATATACACCCATATACAAATATATATGAGTACATACATACCAAAACATACACACACATATATACACACACATCTACATATAGATCCATCTACATATATAACCATCCATCTACATATACATACATCCATATACGTATACATAAATATACATATATACACATACATGTACATCCATACATACACACAAATATACCTATATACACACACCTACATATGTACACATATATACACACATACACACACAGCTAAGTACATACACATATACATATATATGCACACATACACAAACATACATATACACATACATATATATATATACATATATTTATTAAAGACATTTTTATTTATGTTTAACGTTGTTATTTTATAGATACAAGTATTTAGGCAAATGCTCTGTTTATTCGTTAAGACAGGATTCGAAATAACATCCTGTCTGTCCTGAACGAATATTTTCTATGAAAATTTCGACATTCAGGCCGGTAAATGTTATTTAATACTGTTTATCATAAACAGAGCATTTGCTTAAATACTTGTATCTATAAAATAACAACGTTAAACATAAATAAAAAATGTCTTTAATAAATAAATTGTCGGACCTCGTCCATTTCTTAACATATACATATATATACACACATACACATACATACACATAAACACACATACACATACACACACACACATATATATATACACATATACTCACATACACTCACATATATATACACATATACACATACATACATAAACACACCCATACATATATATATATATATATATATACACACACACATATCCATATCCATATATATATATATATATATATATATATATATATATATATATATATTTATATATATATATATATATAAATTTATATAAAAATTAAAATTTAAACTCTAAATTCAAACATTTGGGCGTGTAAAAAAAAAAACGGTAAAAAATAAATAAATAAATACAAAAATAAATACATAGCGCATCACACAAACATACACAATGATACATATAGAGATAAACATAATAAACGTAATAGTCATTCCATTAAAATGTCATGCCCGATGTTATTGAACCAAGATGGAACTGACATAAGTGACAACATGTTACAAAACGGTGTTCATGTTTTGAATCGTTTCTTATGTCTACATTTAGAAAATATCTCATTACGAAGATTCAGCAGCTCATTTTGATTCTTATCTTTGATAATGAAGACTTTTTCCGCCATGCACAGATCACACTGATCGCGGGAGTTATTAGGTGTTCTGGCTCTTGATAGGTATCTCCATTTCAAAATTGGGCTTAATCCCTTATCACCAGTTCCCAGTAGTGTTTGGATAAGGAAGTCTGACTTCTGAGGCATCTATATCTAAATGAGCGTCTGTGGTTGTATAGACGCTGCTTCCAATCACCAGCGGATATACCTATGTATCTTTTTTTCTCGTTTATATTTTCCTCGGGAACGATAGTTGCCGCGTATATTACATTTTCATACTTACATTTACATCCGATTGGACAATGGTCTTTATTCCTACAATTGCAGGTAGGGTTACTAGATTGAGTTCCATTACTGTGGTAGTTTCTAAGTATTCTGCAATTATGGGAAGATATGATTTTCTCTATATTTCTAACGCATGGGTAACTAATTTTTAGAGTCTTCCTATTGAAAATTTTACGTAGTGGATGTTTACTGTGGAAATGTTTATCAATTAATTTCAGAAAGAAACTTCCTGTTTTTTCTGTTTTCTTTTTGAATTTGTAGATCTGATGAATTGGATCGTATTTACGATTCCAATGGAATAAATTATGACCATGGAATATTAGTGTTTAAGCCTTTTTATTATATATATATATATATATATATATATATATATATATATATATATATATATATATATGAGTATGTAAATATGAATGGGCACTGAAGTCACCAACCAGCAGCGACAGTCTGTTTCATACTTAAACGCAATCACCAGGCCATACCGATTGCGTTTCGCAGTCAGTTTTTGACTTCAATGTCCACTTTATATATATATATATATATATATATATATAAACGGACTTTAATATTCACTTTTATGTTTACATACACTCTATCTGTGATAATGACCACTTTATCCCATAAATATAGCACACCTAAAAACCATATTTCTTCATATATATATATATATATATATATATATATATTAGCGGCCATAATATAAGAAACGGAAACAACAAAGACATCAATATGTGTATTACATAACATATATATATATATATATATATATATATATATACATGCACACACAGACACACGGATATCTCAACCTGTTCATAAATCTATCTATCTATCTATCTATCTATCTATCTATCTATCTATCTATCTCGCGTTAGGCTTTATATTCAGGGAGAAAAATTATACAGGCCAATACTTTTATTACAGGTACAGTTAATTATGTTAATCCTTAATGTTTTTCCATTACAGCTTTATGCAGGAAACCACCTCTAAGGAGATCTAAAGGTAATAACAATTTTTTATTTGGCATCAAGTTCGTTTTGGCCTATGATCATATAGAACAGTTAATTATGTTAACTTCAATATTTTTTCCTTTACAGCTCTACCTCGCAGATTATCATTGCCGGAATCAGAAGGTAATAACAATTTTTTATTTGTCAATATCTACATGGGCCCTCAGATAAAGATATATTTTCCTAAGATAACTGAAAGAGTAAAAATATTTTGAATAATGTTTTGAGGGGGAGTCAATACTTAATATATTTTTTGACGTCCGTTTTAATTAACCGGTGTCGTTTCGCTGTACAATCGTATTCTCACCCCACTGTACCCACGCATACCACAAGATCGGCAGTTAGACATAAACCCAAAGTCAATTCGAAGCCACCCTCCAGCCACGTTGTGATTGTTTTGATCCTGGAGTGTGTTCATCAGGTCGTAGAAATCCGGAAACTTTCCTTTGGTCCACCTGCGAATCGTCGGGTGAAAATCGGGTTAACAGAAAAATAAATATAGCCAAGTCGATTCTATTTTGGAAGGACAACATTTTTCTATATATGTGTGAGGAAGTGTATGTATGTCTGAGGACGCTGACGGCCGATCTGAAAAGACTCAAGAGCACCTCAACCCGCTCCTTGTTGAAACAGCATCGCTACATACAGTTTCGACACCCACTAAGAAATACAATTTCGTATGTATGTATGCTCGAACGCACAAAATGTGCATCTGCGCCTAATCTCGGGTTGTTTATATGGGTGTGTTTGTGTGAGCTAAAATGCATACACCTGTATGTATGTATGTCTGTGTGTGTAAGACTGTAATCCCAAACGGACACAAAGGAGAATTTCCCTCCGCCTCCCACAACCAAACATAATCAAACACAAACAAGCATAAATAGATTCAATATTTAAAAAAAATAAACCAGTTTGTCTGATGGTCGCAAAAGCGTGAAACCCAGGGTCACAAAAACATATCCATACAACTGAATGTGTATATATATATATATATATATATATATATATATATATATATATATATATATATATATATATATATATATATATATATATATATATATATATGTGTGTGTGTGTGTGTGTGTGTGTGTGTGTGTGTGCAGATATAGAAAATAGGAAAGAACACGTTAAGTAAATAATCCGGAGTTCTTTAGTATTTTTGATTTTATTTTTAAAAGCAGTGCTCCATACAGATGTAGAGCTTAAATTATAATTATTAAAAAAAAAAAAAATTCCGTCGCTACATAAGTATTTTCATGTTTCAAAAACATGAACCAAAAATATCAATATAATTATTAAAATTAAAATGAATTAGAGTATTCCTAAATTTTTGCTTGAGGATGAAACAGGGCTTGATACTTTAATTCAATTTAATTTTAATAATTATATTGAGGTTTTTGGTTCTTGTTTTTGAAACATGAGAACTTTTATGTAGAGAAGGAATCATATTTTTAAGAAAAATATTTATTATATATATATATATATATATATATATATATATATATATATATATGTATAAACAGACTGTTGTTGTCACACCAGGATAAAATGATCTTTAGAAAAGGGATCATATTTTAAAACAGGATGTCAAAGTACCAAACGATTAAAATTTTAGGTATTTTCATCGGCCGACACTACTTCATAATAAATATAATCGTTGGGAAAATAAAACTGAGACAAAAAAATTTTCTTAACATCATAATTTTTCTTGTCAGATGCTTGGTTTTATCTTGCTGACGATTATATTTGTTCTGAAGAAGTGTTGGCCGAAAAGGTACCCAAAATTTTAATCGCTGTGATACTTTGACATCTTGTTTTATTAATAAAATATGATCCCTTTTCTAAGGATCATATATATATATATATATATATATATATATATATATATATATATATATATGTGTGTGTGTGTATTTAGACAGCATTTTTTCATTGATGCATGTTTCATTAAATAATATAGACAAGTGTTGTTTATTTATTTTATGTAAATTCTTTTCAGACGATATGAAAAGAATTTACATAAAGTAAATAGATAACACTTGTCTATATTATTTAATGAAACATGCATCAATATATATATATATATATATAATTTATCGTTTTGTTTATTTTTCAGCAAAACCAAGCCGAACAGATGTAAGTAATACTACGTGTAATTTCTAATGGCTTTGTCCCATAATATGTGTATATTTAAAGTTTTACTGTATGAAATATATATGCAAGTATAAAAACAATTTTGGAATAGACGTAATATATCAAGTTCAGGAAATAGTTTACAACATTTTGCAACAAAACCTTTTATTCATATAATATCGTAAATTGCGGCGTACAAGCCGACCTGGCGTACAAGTCGAGCACAAGATCTCTAGCTCAAATTTACGAGTTAGGCTTATGCCTACCGTATAGTTTAACTCCCAAACATAGGGTAGGCTACCAGTGGCCCTAAACATACCAGTAAATGAAGTTAGACTATAGTGTACGATAACGTGTGCCAAAACTAAGTAAAACCACACCATTTACTTGCATATTGAGACATTAGCCGTAATGGAAATAACCAATAGATATTTATTGCAGACAGTGTGCATCCGCGAAAGTAGCTTAGGAGAAAGGCGTCCGGCTAGCATGTTAATAGCTATTGTTGAAGTAGAAGTTCCTTTCAGTGATTGGATAGCTTCTTTAAATAGCTGTAATTTTTCTTCTGGTTGCTGGCATTATTCCTCCCAAACCTGATGCCACTGTACATGTTTGCGATATGGGAACTGCGGTACATGCTGCTACCTGAGCAACATGGCAGACGAAAAAGTGTATGGGTTTTGAATTTGATATTTATATAGTCAATGTCATGTGACCCTTACAGTGGCAGTGATTGGTCTTTCTTTTAGCCATTCAGTATGTTCGTTTTATTCTGTCCTTGTCTTATTTCGGATTGATTATTCAAAATTTAAATATTTTCCTCAACATTGTAGTCATGGGAAATTGTAGTCAACATCTTTATTTTGACAGCATTAACTGATAAGAATAATGGGAATATCAACCGTTTCCCTATAAGGAAACATTTGGCATACATTGAACGAGCAGGCAATACTGTTTTCTGTTAAAAATTTTAAAAACTTTCTCATAAAACGCATTTTAGTTTTCTCAAATCCAGTAGCTGTTATTGCTCTTTCCACAAATGATGGGTGTTTCTTTCCTAACCTTATATTACAAGTTCTATGGAATGTCAACATATTGATTATGTCATTACTTTCTCTTCGATTTACACGTGATTTACATTTTAACTGTTGCTGCTGTTGAAAGACTACAGGTAATATGTTACGCACATACACACTGACATATATATATATATATATATATATATATATATATATATAAAGAATGATAGATTGATAGATAAATAAATATGAACAAAATGAGATAGTTATGAACAGTATAAGGTTGATAGATAGCTAGATAGGTAGATAGATATAAACAGACTGAGATAGATAGATAGATAGATAGATAGATAGATAGATAGATAGATATAAACATAGAAAGGGATAGTAACGGTAATGGTGATAATAACTGTTTCCCTATAAGGAAACATTTGGCAAACGTTGACCGAGAAGCCAGTACTGTTTTCGGTTGAAATTTATAAAATCTTTCTCTTGAAAACGTTTTCAGGAAAATAGGTTTCTCAAGTCCAGTAGCTGTTATCGCTCTTTCTACCAATGATGGGTGTTTCCTTCCTAAACTTTTCTTTGAAGTGCTATGGAATGTCAACATATTGATTATGCCATTATTTTCTCTTCGATTTACACGTGATTTACATCTTAACTGTTGCTGCTGTTAAAAGACCATAGGCGATATGTTTACACATATACACAAAAATATATATATATATATATATATATATATATATATATATATATATATATATATATATATATATATCAAAGGCACGACGAGATAGATTGATAGATAGATAAATAAATATTAACAGAATGAGTTACATAGATACATAGATATGAACAGTATAAGGTTGATAGATAGGTAGATAGATAGGTAGATAGATATGAACAGACTGATATATATATATATATATATATATATAAACATGGAGAGAGATGGTAACGGTAATGGTGATAATAGCCGTTTACATATAAGGAAACAATTGGAATTCGCTAACTGAACAGCCAGTATTCCTTCCGGATGAAATTTATAAAATTTTTCTCTTGAGGGGGAGTCAATACTTAATATATTTTTAGACGTCCGTTTTAATTAACCGGTGTCGTTTCAAGAAAATAAGTTTTAAATGTTTAGTAGATGTTATCGCTCTTTCCACCACTGATGGGTGTTATCTTCCTAACATTTTATTTGTAGTAGTGTAGAAGATTATCATCTTGATCATGTCATTATTTTCTCTTCGAGTTACATGTGTTATACATTTTAGTTTTTTCCGTTGTTGGTACACCTCAAGAGGTGTGGTTTCTGTTATTTTCTAGAGTTTATTGTGAATGTGTAGCGCCAGTCAACAAGTTTCGAAAAAAATGGTGTTTAGAATTTGTTGTAGTTGCAGTTTGCGTTTCAAATCTCAGTGAAGATTACAAGCGTGGACAAGATAAAATATTTTCTTTTCTTGTATCTGAAAGCATACGCCATTCTTTATTTTGCAATCTTTGAGAATAAAAATTGTCTCGAGATAATCTGATCGTTCACATTTATCGAACAATTTTAATGTTTAGTTTCTTTTTCATTATAGAAATTTTTAAAACTAATTGGCATAAAAAAAAAGGAGCTATGATACCGAAAAAACATAGAAAAATGGAAAATAGAGTAAGTATTCACCTTTGGTTTCACCATCATTATCTTTAAGTATCCACCAATGGTTTCACCATCTTTATCCTTAAGTATCCACCAATGGTTTCACCATCATTATCTTTAAGTATCCACTTTTGGGTTTCACCATCATTATCTTTAAGGATCCACCTTTGGTTTCACAATCATTATCATTATGTATCCACCTTTGGTTTCACCATCATTATCTTCAAGTATTCACCCTTGCTTTTGTTATGAGACCTTACCCATAATAACATAATGAACTATTCCATACGTAATAAATACTGCGCCTAAAGATGAAGCAGGAAGTTCAGTCTGAAGTCTTGAGTGAGGTCCGTCAGGAGTCTGTCTGTCAGTCAAAGCGAGCGAGTCAGTCAGTCGAGTCAGAGGCAGCCCGAAACAGGCGCGTTCAGACAATTACTACTAAACCTGATTGTTCGTACTAACACTTTCTACTTCTCTGTATATATTCCTGTTTGTAATATATCTGTGTTATTTCATATCCATGTTCGAGTTCTTCTTTATTGGTTCTACCTTGGGCTATCAACGTGGTACAAGGAACCGGACCATAACAGCTTTCACCATCATTATCTATAATCCACGTTTGGTTTCACCTTCATTATCTTTAAGTATCCACCTTTGGCAAAATTTTTTTTCAAAAATTCTATTCTAATAGTTTTTTTCCCTCGCTTGTGGAATTCTCTCCCGGTTTCTCACTTTCCTGTCAACTACAGTCTTCTAAAATGTTAATGCAGCGTCAATCGTCAACTTCCTAGCGCCTCGTTCTTTATTGTCCTTTCTCATCAATAATGTTTTCTCACTTTTCTTTCAATCTTAGCGGCCCCTTTTGACTTAGTTTCTTTATTGACTTGCTTTGGGTAAAATGATCACACACACACATACACACACACACACACACACACACAGACAGATACACACAGACAGAGAGACAGTCACACACACAGACAGATACACACAGACAGACAGACAGTCACACACACACACACACACAGACAGATACACACAGACAGACAGACAGTCACACACACATGCACACACAGACAGATACACACAGTCACACACACACACACACACACACACACACACAGACAGTCACACACACACAGACAGATTCACACAGACAGACAGTCATACACACACACACACACACAGATACACACAGACAGTCACACACACACACACAGACAGATACACACAGACAGTCAGTCACACACACACACACAGACAGACAGACAGTCACACACACACAGACAGATAAACACAGACAGACAGTCACACACACACACACACACACACACACACAGATACACACAGACAGACAGACGGACAGTCACACCCACACACACACACAGACAGATACACACAGATAGACAGACATTCACACACACACACAGAGACAGATACACACAGACAGACAGACAGTCACACACACACAGATGCACACACACACACACACACACACACACACACACACACAAACTGTCCGCCCCCAAAATGTTCACCCTTCAGGGACCGAAATTGCCACAACACTGCTATACAAGAACTTTATGGAAATAATGACATTTTCTTTTAACGACGCAGCGTACCACCACACTACCATCAAGACGTGGCGAACTTATTTGAAAGAGAATTTGCAATGACACTTGCTAAGATGAAGAGGCGCAGTCGTTACGCTGATTTAGCACCTCAGATTTTTACCTATGAGAGATCCTGAAGGATATATATAGCAGAAAACCGATTACTTGTCTCGCACTTAGACATGAAATTGAAAGTGCATGGTCCTAATGATAAATAAAATTTTACTTATTGTTGAAAAGTTCTATCGAGTTTTTTAACAATGTAAATTAAAAGTTTATGTAAATTATTAACATCATTCCTTAACTTTTGTCCAGTAGCTTATTTCCTTTGTTCCATTTAATCTTTATTTAAAAAAAAACTATTATGTAAATTTTTGTAACTTTGTATAATATTTATGCATTACACCCTAATCTTTATTCGGTAAAAATTTCATTGCTAATCATGCATTACTTTTTAAGTAATACACATATTTATGTCTTTGTTGTTTCCGTTCCTTATATTATGGCCGCTACTGTATATACATATAAAATTGAATAGAGATTATCTGTCTACTAAATTTATTAAGGGTGTTTTTCTAAAATATGATTTCTCAAATTTTGCTATTGAAAATGTAAAAAATATTGGAAATTTACGCTAAGACTAAGTTTTTGATTAATATGAACCTTGAATGTGTAAAAAATGTATTAAAATGTGTGATCCTAACATAAAGTTTTGATCCTAACTTAAATGTTTGATCGTAACATAAATTAAACAGTCACAAAAATTGATTTGACTGTCGAAAGAAAAAAGGAATCATGAAATGTTTATTCTTTTTGGTAAGTTTTGTTTTCAAGAACAACTGCTGCAAGAATGTTTTTATTTTTTCATGCAATACAAAGACTAAAAAATGATTAAAGCCAAAAAATAATATATACACCCTTGTGCAAATTAATTGGAACAACCGCTTTAGTTTCCTTTCTTTCACAAAACGGTCTGGTTTAGACCCACAGGAGTGACAGAATGTAATCGATTTCTATATTTTCCTCAGATTAGGTAATTTGCAGTGGTGTGCGGTAATATGAATCTATTTTCGGGGTGTATGATGAAATTTGTTTGGCCTTGGAAAATATTGTGTCATCCATGATCGCATTACGTTTTCACCACACCCAGACACTATTGCCTCGACTGTCGATTAGTTGTCCTACGGCCATTGTCTCCGATGGGCGTTACTCCAAGGAAGCGTACGAAAATTGTAACGCTGCACGAACACACTGGCAAGTGTTACCAGTGAGCAAATCAAAGTATTATAGACTGGCTTTGAAACTATCCGGATTTAAATTCAATCGAGAATCAGTTGTCAGTCTGCAAGGAACAACTTCATCGAATGGACATACGAAGTACTAACATGTGCACTGGGGCATATTTCACTGGAAAAATACGAAGAAAAAAGTAAATAATAACGGAATTATTTGTTTTGTTTCAACTAACATGCACAAGGGTTTGCAATGAACAAGACTGTATCACCAAAACACTGTCGGCAGCTTTGTAACCAATGTGTGAGTGCGTTGTCCTTGCAGCCGCTCAATGAACTAATGGTGAGCGATTAAAAAAAACACACCACAATTACCAGAAATTGGAATGCCGGATTAAAGCGATCGGATTGTGTTGAAATGTGTGTGTATCTAAAGATCTCTTGTCTTTTTTTTATATAGAAAACAAAAATTATTGAATATTTTTCGTGTATAAAATCTATTTTGATCGATCACACTTTAATAGCAATGAGTAAATATTAAATTTCGTTTTAATTTCTTTCAGCGAAAGTCGAAACGGATGGTGAATGCATCACAGCAATGTATAATTGATATGCCACAATTACCAGCAAAGAGTAGCAGGAGAATATGACTGTTAAAGTGACCTTTTCTTCGAGATGTAAGAAAAAAATAAAAACCAAAAAGAAAAAAAAAAGAATGGTCAACAAGTTTATTTCCCACAATTGCTTGGAGTGAAATGATTAAAAAAAAAGAAGAAAATCGTCCACCGTAAAGCCATTCCAAAAAATGATATTATAATCATTTACTCACACCACAACAAAAAAATAAATAACTAAATAAAAATAATAATCAAAGGTTTCTACTTAAATGCATTTAGAATTTTCATCCGTCAATGTTTACAGTATGGAAAAATACACTGAATATAATTTCACGTATAATCAAATAATAAATAAAATTTTTAACTTATTGTTATGGGGTCATCCCCCTTTCTTTTCATATAAGTGGACTCGACCAGAGTGTTACTTGGACTGCTGCCGTTAAATACCCAGAGTCAGTCAGAATATATATATAGAGAGAGAGTGAGCAGAGATTGTGATGGAGTTGGAGGTAGAGTAATAGTGTGAGGTAACCGCTTGTAGAAGTCACAATTACAAGCACGTAGACTCTAAGGAAGTCCTACTGCGAGACTATATATATATATATATATATATATTATTGCTACTAACCGCGTTCCTGGATTTACTAACAGTATTACCCTTTGTATCATTGTGTAAATACATTTAATTTCTTATATTTATTTCTTGCGTTTGTCATTCTTTGGAGACCGAATTTCATCTCGGAATCCACAACGCTTATCTATTTTAATAAACACGTCGACGTTTTTAACTAGCCAATGGGGTCGCTAATACACCCCACTGGGGAGCAGTTTCCATACACGAAAATAACACGTTTGCATTCTTTGATGAGTAAAACTGAACACATTGAAATATCTTTCTATCACTCTAACATACCCACGTTCTGCTCAGGCAATCAAAATCTCTATTTTGTCTACAATCTGACCTTAAAGGTCAGTCTCAGAAGGTCTACGCTAAAATACACTGCATTAAAAATAATAATCTGAAATTATTATTTAACATTCCTTGACTAACCATAAAAAAATCATTTATGAACTTTATTTCAACTACATTATATTTAACAATTATACCACTTACCATGTGTTCTGTCTGAGTAAATTAGCATATGTTTAAAAGTAAAATGGCAACTTGCAGATAGAAAATATGATCATGAAGGTTTAGACGGCATACCAGTGCATTTAAGTATTTATTTTTTTCAAAATAACAACTGAGTTTATACAACTGAGTTTAAATTAGTAATATCTAATTTTGAAAACGATACAGTAAAAGTGAAAAAAATCCCATTTAACCAATCAATACCAGCTAGCATTCATAAAGCAAATACGAATTTTATCAATGTAGATTTGTGTGAAATATCCGTTTTATAAAACCATCGGTGCATTTAATGTTAAAGGACTCACAAAAAAAAAAAAAAACAAAAAAAAAAAAAAAGAAATTATCCTGGGTTTTTGATCTATGCTGTCTCCAATATAACCAAAATCAAAGTCAAACTTGCCATTTATATTGTAGACCACTCATGTTAATGATCTTTGGAAGTACATTAAATATTTTGGAAATTGTTTTGCCATCAATATCAAATTGAGATAACAGAATAACTTCCATAGACCTTGGAAATTATCCTATTTTTATTTGGAAACTGTCATTTTATTAAAAAAATATTGATTCATTCAGACGAAGATGCATTGAAAGAGTCATAATCTATGAATCTCTTGCAGTTAATATACAACCAGACTTATTCGGCCTAAGTTCTTTCTAGACTGATGCTGAAAAATATAGGATATCCTCTTTGCAGCTAAAGACAAATCTAACGAATCTAAATGCACAAAGCCTTAAGATATAAATATTAAGATGCAGAGAATAATATCTTGGTCAACAAAAGTATACACATTGAACGATGTCAGCAAAAGAATTATCAGCAAAAGAATGATCAGCAAAATTTCACCATTCCTCGTACAAGAATCTTTGAAGAATTTGGAAAGCTGCAACCTTTTCGTGAGTTAGCAAAGGTCAGGGCGGAGATATTTGCAAAGTTGCGGAATATGAGAAGTTACAATGATTTGCAGTGAGCTTTTAAGTCGAAACAAATCCCATGATCTTCTAAATTTACTGTTTGTTCAGCAAATTATGTACATAACAAGAGTCTTCCAAGCGGTCATTTGATGATTCCGTCGGATTCGTAACCAAATTTAAACCACATTTTCTCCTTGTTCGTAATTATCAGATCCAGCCATCTTGTTTGGATAGTATCGTTGTCCTGGGGCTCAAATTCGCTGGATATTTGCCATATTTTTATTCTATTTTATTTTATTGGAAAGACTTTATGACTTTCCTTTGGTCATAACATTTATGACTGTTCATATCCAGTCGTAAATGTTTATTTTTTTTATTACCATTCTTTTTTTATTCAGTTTGCTGTAATTAACCATAGAAGTATTTATATCATCGTGTTTGACTTCAGCTTTTGATGGATATCAATTGAAAAGTCACGTCACATCAGAAACTCTGTAGTTCATTATGACACCACAAGTACTGCAACTATAACGACAGTGGTGTGTCTAGGGCAAAATAACCAGACGGAGTCTATTCATCTTCTGATTGGTTTCCAGTCGAAAGCAGGAGAGCTTACCGTTCCTTACTAGAGGAAGATCGATTAATCCGGTTCCCAAGGAGAATAACGCCAAATGAACGAAACAGAATCGACTGGAAATTGAACACGGCACGTCGGATCCATTTTCCGCGCCGATATACTACCCACATAACTCTAGTGACAACAAGTCTTGATAAATTTTCCTTGCCGGCCTCAGAATTGATCTGCACTGGACAGTATAATTCTTTTCGTAACTCCCCGGTCCTCCCAATGTTGTCAGAGTGGTAGCAGATTTTAGGGTCCCAGCAAATAGTGAACACATGAGCAAATAGTGAACACACAAGCGAACACAAAAAACTATGAAAGTTTAAAAATACATTTTTATATAAAAAATACCAACAATATATATTTATAGTAAAATTATCAACGATATAATTTTAAAGCAAAATGAACAGTAATATATTTTATAGTAGAATTACCAACAAAAAGTTTTATCCATAGTTGAAGGCATACAATTGTATTCAAAATATATCTCGTTGAAGCTGTAAAATTGTGTTCAAGATATTTAGATTTCGGCATTAAATAACCTATAGTGGTTGATATGTCGCTAAACAAAATCAACCAAACCAAACCAATCAAAATATTTAGATTTCAGCATTAAATAACCCATAGAGGTTGATATGACGCTAAACAAAATCAACCAATCAAACCAATCAAAATATTTAGATTTTGGCATTAAATAACCCATAGAGATTGATATGCCGCTAAACAAAATCAACCAACCAAACCAATCACAATATTTACATTTCGGCATTAAATAACCCATAGAGGTTGATATGCCGCTAAAGAAAATCAACCAAACCAAACCAATCAAAATATTTACATTTCAGCATTAAATAACCCATAGAGGTTGATATGCCGCTAAACAAAATTAACCAAACCAAACCAATCAAAATATTTACATTTCGGCATTAAATAACCCATAGAGGTTTATATGCCGCTAAACAAAATCAACAAAACAATCAAAATATTTAGATTTCGGCATTAAATAACTCATAGTGATTGATATGCCACTAAACAAGATCAACAAACCAAAACAATCAAAATATTTATATTTCGGCATTAAATAAACATAGAGATTGATATGTCGCTAAACAAAATCAACTAACCAAGAAACCCTCTGGTATCTTCGATACGGTTTCAAATGAGCCAATTATTTGTTATATCCAAATTTGACAGCATCATTTTTAGAACATTAGTAACAAAATAAACAGCTAAAATAGATTTTTTTGCCGGAAGATATTGTACATATATAATATTATGGGTACATCCCAAAACAAGACCACAGTTTTTTTCTCAGATCTCGGGTGAAGTCCTGCTATTTTTAGGTAATTTTATTGTTTCTTTGATCTTTATCTAGTAATCAACCTGCACAGCTCAATGCAAACATTGACATTCTCCACCCAGTTACAAAGACAAGATCAATTCTTTTTTTTTTTTAATTTAGTGAATTAGTAATAAAATACAAGAGCCAGGATTAGACAAAAAAAAAAAAACGAGTATTCTTGCCATATCCAGATTGGAGCTTCCCAATCCCCACTTTCCAGCATTTACAGAATTCAAAAGCGTCTACGTGGCCATGTATGTAATTAATTATTTTCTACTCTACAACCCCTTTACCATGAACGAAAAGTCGCAAAGCTCTCGCTACTTTATTGCTGTTTACATGTCAAAGGTTTTGATGACTTACATTCCTTACATTCACCGATTCAGTCCGTTATAGCCAAGACACATAAGGGCGCGTGAAGGGACAACTCAACACTGCCAATTCAACACCACCGACTGAACCCCACCGACTGAGAGGCGGGACAACTCAGGACTGAGACAACTCCAGCAGCAACTTGATTATTTTTAAAAATTATCTTAATAAATTAAATTGTAAAGAATTTTTTTTTATTAAAGCGAAAATATTCAATATTTCAGGTTTTAATCCTTAATAAATTACTTTTATTCGGTTGGAAAAAAAGTTATGTTTTTATGGTGCTAATTTGTTTCGGTCCTGAGTTACCTCAGTCTTGAGTTGTCGGCGGTGTTGATTTAGCGGTGTTGGGTCGGCGGTGTTTAGTCAGCAGTGTTGAGGTGGCGGTGTTGAGTCGGCGGTGTTGAGTAAAGCAGTGTTGAGTTGGTGGTGTTGAGTCAGCAGTGTTGAGTCGGCGATGTTGAGTTGTCCTGCACCCTCATGATACGTATATACAGAACCGAATCATAAGTTCATTGCTATTGTAAGAAGGGCGTTCCTATTTGGACAGCTACTTTGTGGAACAGATTTTTGAGAGCTCACTTCCCCGTTCACTACCGTGTTAACCTCCTTTTAACTTGAGTGACTCTAAAGCCTTCTATTGGATTAACAACAGTAAAGAAATGACTATGTTTCAATGGAAATCAAGCGGCAATACATCTACTTGACTTTTCCGTATTCGATTCCAGATTCGCGCCTATTTTAGAAAACTTTTCCTCTGGAGGATTTTCCTTTTTCCTCGTATTTTTTGGATCCTCTAACCATTTTTTGCAAGATGTTTATAAACTATTCCAAGTCTGCCAACAATGATGTGTATAATTTATAATTTTGTATACCACAAATTTATGATGATGAATATGACATTTGAATTTTTAATAATAAAATTATTTGCAATTAATTACTTTTCTTCCTGAATGTAAAAAGTTGCAAAAACAAATACTGTAAAATATGCAATACTATTGCAAAAATATTTAGAATGCATTAATATAATAAAATTTTTTGGAATAATTCTGTTGTAAAATTATTTAAAACAAAAAAACCTCTAATGAAATTATTTAAAATGAAAATACTTTATGAAAATTATTTAGAATGAAAACTGTAATAAAATTATTCAGGATTGAACGCTATGATTAAATTATTTAAAAATATGAAAAAGCTGTAGTAAAAATTATTTAGAATGAAAGATCTACTGTGAAATTATTTAAAATACTTTTATAAGATACAATTGTTTAAAATAATTCTATTGTAAAATTATTTAGAATACACTTATATAGTAAAATTAATTAAATGAAAATTATACCTTAAAATTATTAAGAATAAAAATCGTATATTAAAGTATTTAGATTGAAAATCTATCGTAAAATAACAGAATGAAAATTCTATATTAAGTTTATTTATATAAAAATATTAATAATAGATTAACATTATGCATATAGGAAACGTTTATAAATCTAACATGTTTCTAAATAAATCTGAGATACACATATACAAATACACATACTCATAGAAACAAACATGCGAATATATATTATCATCCGAAACCCGCACAGAGAAACTAGAATTATGATACACATACACACATGAATTATATACACGTATAATGCTTGACATGACAGATGCGCGTGAGGTCTGCTTAAAAACTGAAAACTAAACAAGACATTTTCTCCTCATATATTTCATTCTCTGATGAAGCTTTAATAAAAGCTAAACGTGTTAGATTTATAAATCTTTCCTATTTACTTATCATGTCATTATGTCGGATTCCAATCAATATTTGAACTATATTTGACCCGAATTTATTGCGCATGCGCTAGCATGATTCTGGTCACCAAAAATAGTGATTTTCATTGAATTTCTGTAGGAAAACCTTTCACAATACGTTTAAAAAATAAAACTATTTTCAATTCTGTTAAATTATGACAAAAACAATTCAGACAATATAACTAATTTCTGATCATGGATAATCGATTTATATTGATTCACAATGAAATCTATAAAAAAAATATTCAAATTAAGATTATATGAGATATTGTTAAGAGAATCACATGTTCATTCATAATGACCGGATCAAGTTAAGATTTCATGTTGAGTAAGCTAGGGCGCCTTCAACCCTAGCAGTTTTTTGAACAACTCTGTTCTGTCATCCATTTACACAAGCTCGTTGGGTAGGTTATACGCTCACCCCCTTACCTTCAATATGTCTTGTGAGTGTCAAAATTTCCAAACCCTTTTTCCTCAATATGTGCTCTAGAAACTTCAAATGTCTTTTTCAGATGTTAAATATAAGTGTCCATTTTGCAAAATTAATGGTATCTTCTTCTAGGTTTCTGGTCACTTCAGGACGCGAGGGGTTATGGCTCTTTACAACTTCCTGCTCTTAGTAATTTTCTTTATTTTTGCTATCCTAATCCTTGTTCTGCCAAGCCCAGGTCGGTTATACGCTTCTTTCTTTCGTCCTGTCCCTTGTGCCATCAATATGTCCTGTGAGGGTCAACTTCTCCAAGCCTGCTATCCTCGTTTAGTGCCCCAAACATTTCAATTGTCTCTTTCGTATTCTGAGTATAATTGTCCTTTTTGTTTCATCTAAAACTTGCTCGTTGCTCACATGATATTCTCAGCTTCTTCTTTTTCTAGATGCAGTGTCCATTCTGGGCGTTGACGATCATAGCTCTCCATAACATCCTATCCTTTGTAACTCTTTGAAAGGTTGATCTTTTTACTATCCTTCACTCTCCCGGTTCTGCCATCCATTTATACCAGATCATTAGGTAGGCTTCAATATGTCCTGTGAGTGTCAAATTCTCCAAGCCCTTTTATCTCATTATATGACCTAGAAATTTCGACTCAAAGTGCAAAAGACTTTTTTCGTTGCTCACATGTTGAGTCCATGTTATTCTCATCAGCCTTGCCTGAAATTTCTTTGTGTTAAGATTATCCTGTATTTCCATGTAGGATGACCGATATGTCATAACAGTTCAGTACTCTTTTCTATACTATTTATATTATTCGGACAATTCTTCTCATCTTTGTCGCCATATTTATTACAACGTTTCGGCCGTTGTACGCTCCGGCATCTTCAGATGGTTGGAATGTCGAACTGAACCCTTTATTTCGCTCGCTGGAGTAGACTGTTCTAGTTCCACGTGCCATGTTTAATGGGTGTCAGTTATCAGTTATCTCCTGCTAATTTTCCCTCTGAAAGTTCTCTACTACTTTAACCGCGTATTGAACTCTTTGGGTCCTGTCACATCTAATCAACGCCTTTATCCACTGTGCCATGTGTCCTTGAATTTCTGGGTATTATAAACCTAATGTCTCAGCATCATTTTTTTACCAGTGCTCATATAGCAATTTTTGCTGTAATCATACATATTTTTACCAGAGCTCATATTGTAATTTTTATTGTTATTATCGCTTTTCTCTGGCACTCCTTACTGCTGGTTCCCATATTGTATTCATTTCTATGCTTGGTTGGCGACAAAGATGAGGACAATAGTCCGAATAATGTAAATAGTGTACATAATACCTCATCTCAGAAATATAGACAGATACTCTTTTCTATGTTTCTAATAAAATTTTCCTATTCCTTATTACTTTGCTTAGTGTTTGAAAGTCTTCTTTCGCTATGCACCTTCAGGTTTCGGTGTCGCATTTCTCGTCTTCCGTCAAAATATTTACTATATATTATATATTTGTACTTGCTTGATTTTAGTCTATCCAATTTTTAATTTACATAGAAAAAAAAAAGAATCGTTAGCAAGCAGTGGCTGATTGTTTCCCACAACCTTGATTATCAATTACACAGGACAAGAATTAAAAAAAATGGTATATGTGATATTTTGACAAATTTTGAACAATTTTCAGACGCTAATCTAAAAATAATCGTTGACCTGGTTCTCCTACTTTATATCTCGAGATTCTTAACATCATTCATAGAAGGGTCTGTAATATAATCGATCATGACCTTGCATATCGATCTAAGTCACTTCCCTCTGTCTTTTCTACAAATATTTTCATAGAAACAGTTCTGATGAGCTTTCCCACTAGATAGCTCAAATGCAGGAATTTAATCAGGTTACTAGATTGGCAACTAGGTCTCACCGTTTTACTGTTCAACTAGCTTGGTGCAACCATCTCTATTGCTATTGTTTCTTTTCTCGCACTTCTCAGCTGTGTAACTCCGTTTCGATTTTATTTTGCATATATATATATATATAGATTAAACAGAACCATTAATCAGATAATTCTACTTTTTCCCCTCAGTAGTATTACATAGCTTCGTGAAAGATTATTGTTTTTTCACTTTTTAGTTCTCGGACAAGTTAGGAAAATTTGACAAAAAAATCTGTATACAGTGGGCTATTATAATTTTTTAGCCACCCTTGATTACAGCAATTTTGGCTTGTGTAATAACGTCTCTTGTTTTTTACATATAATATCGTGTTAGTATCAAGCTTCTCTCATTTCTGAACGATAGTTGACTTATATTTTGTAATGAAGTTTCGCGGAAGTAAGAAAATTGGTGAATTTCAATGAGGACAAATAATAGGATGGTATCAATCAAATAGAAAATTTTCTAGGTTTTTCCAGGTTAATCATCAAACGGTTAATAATATTGTCAAGAAATTTAATAAAGGAGGAAATTATTTACATTATTTAAATCTCCTGAGCCGATCAAGCATAGAAATAAATACGATATGGGAACCAGTAATAAGGATTGCCAGAGAAAAGCAATGATAACAACAAAGTTGCAATATGAGATCTGGTAAAAATATGTAATGATAACAGTAAAATTTCAATATGAGCACTGGTAAAAATGGTTGCTGAAGACATTAGGTTTACAATACTCAGAAATTCATACCCAGATGTCCTCAAAGACACATGGCACAGTGGATAAAGGTGTTGGTTAGATCCAGTGACAGGACCTAAAGATACCCGGTTAAGGCAGTGGAGAACTTTCAGAGGGAAATTAACAGGAGATAACTGATCACTGACATCCATCAAACATGGCCCGTGGAACTGGAACAGTCTACCCCAGTGAGCGAAATAAAGGGTTCAGTTCGAAATTCCAACCACCTGAAGAAGGCCGTTGTAATAAATATGGCGACAAAGATGAGGACAATTGTCCGAATAATGTAAATAATGTACATAATACCTTATCTCAGAAATATGGACAGACACTGAAGGAGGACATTGTCGTGTGGAACAATGTTCAGGAAGACCAAGCATCGTATCTGAGCGAAGAGGGAAGTCACGAGAAACCGTCGTCAGAGCATCAAAGATGTCACCAAAAGTATGGAAATGTCGCCATATGCGGTGAGAAAAATTCTGAAAGAGCTAGGCTATCAAAGAAGAGTTGCAAGAAAGAAACCCTTGATTTCAGAAGTTGACAAAAACAGACGCATGGACTGGGCGAGAGAATTCGAGCAGTCTGTAATTTGATCAGAAGTAAGTAAATTCTGCCAATATTCGAATTCGAGAGAGGTTTATACTTGGAGAAATCAGAATGAGACTTGGAACACTGAATGTCTGCAGACTGGATTGGAGTAATGATGTGGGGCGTTGTCTGATTTGGAAGGAAATCCGATCTGATTCTTGATACCGTGCAGTTGAATGGTCCAAACTGCTGTCAAATATTAGAGAAAAGATTACTCCCACTATTTGAAACCAATCAGATTGACAAGAATGTCTACTTTTATCAAGAAGATGGAGCGCCATGTCACATGAGAAAAGTAGCAAAGGCCTGGAAGGAATCAAGTCCCTGCCATGGGTAGCCCAAAGTCTTGATATAAATCCAATAGAGCACGTTTGGGAGCACCTTGACCGAAGACGTCGAGAATGTTCACCCAAAATCACGTCAGTGGCAACCCTTAACGAAACATTGCTAAAGGAGTGGCAAAATATGGCTCAGACGATTGTTGATAACTTGATCAAATCCATGAAAAATTGAATACAGGAACTGAAACTAGGAAATGGAGGACCTACTCTATACTAGTTCCAAATACTGTTTATTTATGTTGAGTTGGGATTACGTAATTAAATTTTGAATTTCGATGTAGTTTATTTCTCCTGGGTAAAAACTTTTCTTAGACCATGTGTAAATTGAAAAGTTATAAATTTAAGTTTGGCACATTATGAATCACATAATGTATTTCAGTTTTAGTCATTGTGGTGTAGTGGATATCGACTTGGAGTCAGAACGCGGAGAGCCGAGTTCAAATTCCAGTCTAGTTCCTTAGATTCACTTACGCACAAATACCCTTGGGAAAGGTATGAACTCATCTCTTCTCCTCCCCCAGCATTAGGTTTAATAACAGGACAGACTGGGTTCTTTAGCCTTGGTTGGCAACCAATCTAAAACAGAAAGAAATGGCAACCTACTGCGAAACAAAATCTGCCTCGCCAGTCATGTATAGAACGATATATGATCGGCGAAGCGTGTATCACGAAAATGACACTTAAATGACTGGCCTTGCTTAGCTTTTGGAAGGCATTTTTCTACTCCAATGCACCTTCGGATTGCGGTGTTCATTTTTCATGGCCCCTTATAATATCATAGGCTATAAATTTACTTCAACTCAAAAGTATAAGTATCCTTTTATGTCCTTAAAACTTTCTCTTTGCCCATATAATGTGCATCTGTGCATCCTTCTAAAAGACTACCTTTTTTTTTTTCATCGGCATCACTCCAAGCAGGGCAGTAATGCCATTAAAACACGAATTAGGAACAGAGACATTAATGATGAGCAGAAAGAAAAGAGTGTAATCAGGTGGACAGTTGATACCGATTGACATTGCATTTAAATTTTTGCAGATTAAAGTTGGCTGGAAAACATAGAGCCGGAATGGAGTTCTACAAACAAGAAGTGCGAGAGAAGAAACTGTTAGCATAGAACTTACTGTTACATCTAGCCAGCTCAACTATAAATTGATGAGATACCGACTGCAGTCTTGTACTATGCTTAAGTTCAAAAACTCACGGTACCATAGCGAAGAGCTCATTCGAAAATTAACTCAATTTCCTCTTCGTCTTTGAGAAAATTGTCTGGAATTTATTGCCACATTTAGATAGTCTGCCAATTATTACTGTGTAGATGTTCCCGATTTTTCAAGTTGCTTTTTTTTTTCGTTTCGTCATTTCCGAATTTAAATATCGCCCATCTTTAACGGATTGATATCAGGGAAATTAAATATTAAATATTAACCCTTTGAGTCCAGACCACCGCTTTACTGGTGGTAGAGAAAAAATGACGTAATGCCCAGCCATCGGTTGAACAGTGGTAGAGAAAAATGACTTAATGTCCAGCCACCAGTTGAACGGTGGGTAAACACTTGCAGCTATTATCTACATTAAAACGTTGCATACCAAAGATTTGCGAATTTTAATCCAGGAGTTCAGGCAGAAGGGTTAAAATTGTTCAGGAACGAACATATTGTTTACTACCTTCATATAAGTTAAAAGATTTTTAATTCGATAAGACGATAGACATTACCAGGTTTTACATCGTCATAGTTATTTTTGCTTATAAATATATTTATAAATAGAATTAAAAAAAACCCACAGCCAACCGGTATGTAATATATCTTGCTTTGTTGTGTGATTAGAAAATTAATATAGCCTGAACACTTGTGAGATGGACTACGCTCAAGTTGCAGAACAAGGTAGGAAGTTGTTTATTTTCTTGTGTTCGTAGGAGCGTAGTAATATCTCTTATCTATAGACAAAGTCTCAGGAGAAAGTGTAAATAAAATCATTTGTAAGTAAGTTGACAAAGTAGAAAACTGACAGAGTAATACTTACGTTTTTAATCACACACAAACAGACACAAGCAAGACCGCACAAATAACTGTCTCCACCTCCAGCTATATATATTGTTATATTTTCTTTTTTTCTTTTAGAAGGTTATCTTAAGGGGGCGTTTTTATGGATAAGAGGGTACGATAACGGTTAACTTCAGATTTAGAGAGGTTAAGATTGTAGTGATCGATCGGGCAAAAATCGTCTTGGGAGTCTGTTTCACGAGGCAGTAGTTCGTGGGAAGAATTCGTTTGAGTGGAGCTTACTTGTCGCCTATGGAGTACGGAGAGAATGCATGTGGTTTGCTACTATGTAAGTGGCATGGTGGATCCAAGTCGTGAGGGATAGAATTGGCTATATATATATATATATATATATATATATATATATATATATATGTAAATAAATATATATATATATGTAAATAAATATATATATGTGTGTGTGTGAAAAGTGTGTGTATATAAATATAAATAAATATATATATATATATAATTATTTATATATTATATGCGCGGTACTTATTAGAAAGCGCTCAATATCAGAGATAAAGCTAACATATTTGGTTGGATTGATGTGAGTTTGTGACCCTGGGTTTCACGCTTTTGCGATCGTCAGACAAACATATATATATATATATATATATATATATATATATATATATATATATATATATATAAAAATATATGGAAAAAAATCCGAATATGCAAGTATGCTGTTTTAATGTTGCTTCAATGTCGACGTCAGACGTTTCGGTCTAGTAGACCTTCTCCAGGGGAAAATTTAAAGAAGCCGGGTCTAGTATTCACCGTGCGTGAGATAGATATTATTCCTGCCTCATAAATCCATCTAATATTTCCCCTTTTCTAGCAAGATTAATGCTGGACAAACGTACTTAGAAATTTTAGATTAAAATAAAATTCTTTTTCAGTTTTCATTTAAAATATACTCTATTTTAGGAATACGTTTTCACAGCATAGCCCACGTGACGCCAACGTGATCATATTACGAAACGGAAGGCTGATCTTAAAAATTCAGTTATTCTGTTTTGATAAGTCTTATGTCTATCGTCTTTTCATGTTGACTTGAATATCGTCTAATGTTAATTATGTTTTAATAACTATGTCCTAAAGAAAGTCTACTAGACCGAAACGTCTGACGTCGACATTGAAACAACATTAAAACAGCATACTTGCATATTCAAATTTTTTTCCATATACTTTTCTTCATACTGTCGCATCTATATCCATGTATTTGCTTACATATCTATATATATATAAATCTCTCTCTCTCTCTCTGTCTCTGTCTCTCTCTCTCTCTATGAACTGTGAAACAGCGAAACAGTCTGTCTGTGGATGACGTTATATATATATATATATATATATATATATATATATATATATATATAGGTGAGGTGAAGACGAACAGAGTGCAATTCCAACGTTCGAAACATTTAATTTAAAAGAGGGCTCAATAAAAAGTAAAGCAATATTATTTATTTTTTACATATTTGATCAAAACATGCGAACATCTCTACACAATTGCTATTAGATCAATAAACAAATATATTAATAAAAAATTGAAATAAATCGACACACGTGCACACACACACACACACACACGCGCACACACGCGCGCACACACGCACACACACACTCATTCACACACAAGCATAGATATACATAAGTATAAAAGTGGACATTGAGGTAAACACTGGAGACTGTCATTTTAATGCTTACAATGCTTATCTGGGCAATATATATATATATATATATATATATATATATATATATATATATATATATATATATATATATATATATATATAAATAGTATTTAACTTATATTAAATCCTTAAACTATTTGTTTAAAAAAATAAACATTTAAATTGATAGCAAACATCAAATAATTTTTTTAGACATCTAAATTTCTATCCAGTATTAAAATCTATTCTTTACATAAATTGCTAAAACCCAATTACAGCCTCTTTCTCTTTACTTCCCTCTCCCTCTTCTTTCTTTTTCCTTTTTCCTTACCCTCCCATTTCAATATATCACTTCCGTTAAGCTAACCGTCTAAATAGGTCATGGTCAGCTCACTCCTCCTCCCTCAATATAAAGTATACTTGAGAGAGATATGAAATTAATTCCTCCCTATACTCTACCATGTCTCTTTAACTATTCCTTTTACACCCTCTGTTAAATTACAAAAACTTACACTACCCATCAATTTTAATTTCATTTTTCGTTTCATTTCATTTTTGGAAGTGCTATCTGATGATCCGGCATCCTTTAAAAGGACTCTGGTGAAATAAATTATTATAATGGTACCTTAAAGTGGTCTGTTTTATATATATATATATATATATATATATATATATATATATATTTCATTGATGCATGTTTCATTAAATAATATAGACACATTTTGTTTATTTATTTTAAATAAGTTCCTTTCATATTGTCTGATAAGCTTAATAACATTATCATTGAAAGATGAAAGAAAAACACCATATTGATACATGTTTTTTTAATCCTATCTAAACTTTCGGCTTACATAAGCCATTATCAAAGATGACAATTATTTTTCAATATATCAACCAATACACGAACGAAACAATAATGACAGTCTGTTTTTGTTGCATGAAAAATTTCAAAGCAACGACAAAGTCGAGTATACGAGACGCGGAAGCGAAAATCGCATTGCAGCTTGTGAGGTCACACATGACCACGTGAGAGTAAAAACAAGAAGTATTAAGTATGAGTAGCCGTTGGTATATAAATCAATGACTTCTGTTATCAATTATACACATTTAAGAATATTTGTGGAGATTTCGTAGTTTATTTTGTCAGGTTAGGTTTCAACTGTTTTATGTATATAGCTTCAAGAATTTTTAGTTATTGTTTATTGTTTTCATGTTTAACTATAGTTGTGTTTTCACCGAAGATTTTTCGGGATTGTGTATGCGGCCAGGCATATTGTTTTAAATGCCTAAAAATGTTAGAGTTATCATTCAAATGTAGAGCCAGGCGTCGTGAAAGCGAGTTTCTGGTGTGACCAACATAAATATTATTTAATCCATTGAAGGTACAATCTTCCAAAGGGCACTTGAATTTGTAAACTAATACTAATATATCTACAATAGAAAAATCCTAGCAAAAAAATTAGGTTAATCATATACTACACTAAATCTAGTATATCCAACTTAATTATTCGCAATGATTCTTCCCCCTTTCCCCGTTAGTGATTTGCAAAAAACAACATAGTTTAAAAATTCAAGTGCCTTTGGGAGATTGTACATGGCCTGAAAATTGGTTTTCACCCCAGTGTCATCATTTATATTTACATACACCCTCTCTCTGATATTGAGCACTTTTATAGCATACCTTAAAACTATATTTTTATCACATATATAATTATCATGGGAGACCTGAACGCCAATGTAGGCAGGGAGAGGACAGGGGATATAGGTGGAAAATTCGGACTAGGAACCTACAGCGAACGTGGAGGAAAATAGTTTCAATAGAGCACGGCTAATGACCAGGTAATAGCCAACACGTGGCTCCGGGAACATCCGAGACGGTCATGGGCAGGGAGGAGCCCGGAAGGAGAAATTAATACCCAAATCGACTACATTACCATCCAAAAGATTCAGGAATGCTATGTGTTGAGAGAGACAAAAGTTATCTCCCTTTGACTAACTCTTTAAAAAGCTAAAAATAGATATATAGATATTCATGTGAACTGCCCGGGGGGGGATCGTTAGGCACGAAAGTCAAACATCCTCGTTGGTTCCTGGTAGTCAAACTAGAAAGACATATTTATTCAGACTCGTGACAATCAACTTAAGATAAGTACTAAAGAATACTTTTTTCCCCCAGATATCAAATCTCTTACAAAAACACATACACACCATGTATGAACATTTCATAAATATATATATATATATATATATATATATATATATATATATATATATATATATATATATATATATACAATTGCTGTTATATATGAAGACTTCTGTTGTTATTTTAAAAAATTTTATATGTTTATGTTGTATTGCTATTCGCTTGGGTAATGAAACTAATAGCACATTTTCGCGCACAACAAATGTTTCCCTGCAAAACCTACACAAGTGCCAACTGTGGAAGTGGCCATCGTTCTGTTATAAGTAAATTAAGAGTGAAACTCCGGAAACTGAAGAAGCCTAACTCAATACTCAAATTGCAATACAACAAACTCCTGAGAAACCCGTACCTGAAAGAAAAATATATGGATAATGTGAAAAGAAGATACAACTGAGACAGTGGAAAGGCAACTCGAAATGGGAAGCTTTAGTGACTTCAGCAAACGATATCATCCCAAAGGAAAATGGATTACAGGAATAATTGATGTTCCCATGTGCCACATTTTTGAGATTTCTATTACAAAGTTCTTGTATTTTGACAGCACTTTGAATATCTTCAAAGATACATTGGAATCCCCAAGAACTGACATGTCAATAAGGAGGCGTTTTTGTTTGTTTGTGGTCTCTATCATTATCATCATCATTATTATTGTTGTTTTCTTTGAATTTTGATGTATACTCATTTCCATCCGGGTTTCAGACAGAGACCTAAGGTCAGAAATGGCATTATATTTTCCACTGATCTTTTTTGTGACAACATAATAAATAAATACCCTAAAATAACACATATTTTACATAGATAAAGCCCTTCATAAGGTGTGAGCTGTCCCTGTGAGTACAATTTTTTGTACTTCTTTGTACTTCACTGATTCTATCTGAACCTTTTCCAATCAAACCGAGGGCTCTAACTCCAGCTGGAATTATTGATGTGCTCATGTGCCACCTTTTTTTTAGATTTCCACTTCAAGATCCATGTATTTTGATAGCGTTCCGAAGATCTTCAAAGATACATCATAATCTACAGGAACTTTTATGACAATAAGAAAGCACATCCTGTTTTTGTGGTCTTTGATTACGATATATAAGTGATTAGATTTGATTGTGCTGTGTGTATTGTAAAGTGCCATAAAATTATTATTATTATTGTTATTATTATTATTTCAAGATCTTCAAAGATACATTGCAATCCGCAAAGACTGCCATATCAATAAGGAGGTACGTTTTTGTTTTGTTTTAGATCACAAATAACAATGACTGGGCGGTTAGCTTTCATTTTTCTGTCTGTGTGTATTGCAACGTCCCATAAAATTGTGACAGGTCCTATCTCCGTAACTGGGTCTGGGTGGTGTTCATACCAATTATTATTATTATTATTATTGTTATTATTATTATTATTATTATTATTATTATAATTTCCTTTGATCTCTGGCGATTACATATTTCTTTCCGGGTCCCGCCCAGGGACCTAAGGTCAGAAATGGCATCATAACACTTTCCACTGACAAAAAAAAAAAAAAAAAAAAAAAAAAAAAATTGCATAGATAAAGCCCTTCGTAAAATGTGGGCTATACTTGTCAGAACAATTTTTGTATCTCTTTGAGGCATTGACTTCCAGGAATCCCTTCAATTAGTTTACTGGAATCTTTTCCAACTAATCCTAGGGCTCCAACTACAACAGAGATTTTTGATGTTCCCATATGCCACATTTTTGAGATTTCTATTTCAAGGTCCTTGTATTCTGACAGCTTTTTGAATATCTTCAAAGATACATTGCAGTCAGCAGGGAGTGACATATCAATAAGGAGACAAGTTTTTGTTTGTGGTCTTTAAGAACAATGTCTGGGCGGTTGGCTTTGATTGTTCTGTCAGTGTGTATTGTGTAGTCCCATAGAATTGTAACAGGTCTTATCTCCGTACCCGGGTCTGGGTGGTGTTCATACCAGTTTCTTACAGTTTCCTTCCCGTAGAAGTTGCATATTTTCCAGTGCATATATTGGCCCACTCTGTCATATGAGAAAATGCTGTAAAGAGAATTGATGAAAATAAAACGAAACGTTCAAAATGGCCCAGTTGAAAAAAACAAACAAACTGTAAATTTATATTTTTCAGAGGAAGTTGGGATACTTTTCATTCACGAGAATGATGGAGTAGAATGGACACAATATATGATGAAAATGTTGCAAAATGAACCTTACAAAATACCATGCCTCTCTACGATTTGTTGGGATCTGAACGAAGAATTGACGCAAAGATCTCTGGTGTTGGCGTTAATATTTACCCCGAAAATGGAAAATAAATATTCATCGATGAACTTTGACCTCCTGCAACCGAGCTCGAAACACAGTTGCCTTATCGAATGCAATGGACAAGTGAGCAAAACGGACATGCCCGAATGGAGGTCAATGTATACACTAGAGGAAACTGCGGAAAGTCAGAGGGCTGTGTTGACAGGGCTGATTGACATGTACGAAAAAGTCAGCGGGAACGAAGACAGTGTCAATGTTGATACAGACGATGTACTGATCCGGGATTTGATCCCGGCTGTATTATATCCGGTAAGTTTATTTATTTAATTACTATTTCTTTACTCTATATGAGTTGATTTGCAAATAAGAATGAAAATAATTGAGTGATTGTTTCTCATCGTTTATCAATCTTTTGCAGATTATTTAATGCTGGCAAACATTTTTAGATTCTCAGAATTTTTTCCATAAAACTTTGAGTAACGTATTTTGACATTATTCTGTTATTAAGTTGTCACGTATGAAATGGCACATTTTCTGCTTGTTGTTCCTGTCGTCTAACGAAGTAACATTAGTCTAAAAAAATCTTGACTTATTCCCGATTTTTTTCTTTCTTCATAATTTTTCTTTCAATGTATTATTACCCATAAGGCCAATGAAATCATTACAATGAAACAATGTCGAATAATCAAAATGTATAAGTACAAACTGGGGAAAAGAACCATTTTTGCATCGAATCATTCCATGCGATGAGAAATGGATATTCTTTGACAACAATAAGAGAGTAGGCCAGTGATTAGATGCATGTAAATCACCAAAACAATACCACAAACATCCACTGCACCTTAAAAAGTTAATGGTTACTGTATGGTGATCTTTCAAAGGAGCTATCCATTATTCGTTCTTGCCTGGAGTGAAAACAATAACAGAAACCTCGTACTGAGTATATGCACGAAAAATTGAAAAAGAAACATGCTAGACTTGTGAATAGGGATGGATCAATTTTTCTATATGAAAATCTACAGACGCACACTTCTCAATCAACTGTTCAAAAGCTGCATACCCTGGATTATGGGACTTTGCCACATCCCCCAAATTCAAATTATATATCTCCTACTGATTATCAATTATTTAAGTATTTTGAGCTTTTCATACGCAATAAAAAAAATTTCGCTTGAAGATGGAACAGAGCTTGGTACTTTAATTCAGTTTAATTCAAATAATTATATTGAAGTTTTCGGCTCTTGTTTTGAAACATGAGAACTCTTATGTTGCGATGGAATCATATTTTTAAATAAATAATTATATTTAGGCTCTACTTTTGTATCGAGCACTGTTTTTTAAAAAATAATAACAAAAATACTTTGGATTATTTACCTAAAGATTTCTTTCCTATTTTCTATATATTTTCACACACACACACACACACACACACACACACACACACACACACACACACACACACACACACGCACGCACGCACACACATATATATATATATATATATATATATATATATATATATATAATATTATTAGTACAATTATAACAAGTCTGCTCTTCAGAGATCAGAAATTTATACAATCACAATATTATATCAAGTAACGGATGTTTATATTATTTTATTAATATTATAATTATAATCTCTCTCTCTCTCTCTCTCTATATATATATATATATATATATATATATATATATATACTTAGGCAGCATATCTTCATTCAAGCACGTTTCATTGAATAATATAGAGATATTATAGCTATTTATTTTATAATAATCCTTTCTAGTTCTCTTGATGTTAAGTTGAAATTTATCAAGGAAGGCATCGTAGTTTTTTTTCTTATTCCAAGCTCACTTCATTAAATGAAAGACTTAGGTATATCCCAGTATATGAGAGGTCAGTGTTCAAGCCCAGCTAAAATCCAAGTATTCAGTCACTGAATTTCAAGGGATACTGGAAGATCTTCCACACACCTGGAACTTCAGAAATCTCATCATCCTTCTGTGGATTTGGCCTTGTTTAAACTCATAAATTCTTGTCTGTAAGTAACTTGAAATGAATAAGCAATTTACTTTTTAATCATTTCATCTCAAGCAGGGCAATAATGTCACTAAGACATAAAGCGGCTGCTCGGAGTGAAAGGAAATCTAAATATACTTTAGAAGGAACCAGAAACACAATCCTAAACAGAGAACAAAGGATAAACCTCTACTCCTGTTCAAAAGACTAGGGAAGAGTGTGAACTGGATGATAGGTGTACCCATCTACTCCTATTGAAATAAAATAAATTGTAAATAAAATTTCAGAGTTTAGGTGGAGACATTTGAAGCATAGAGTTGAAGCAGGTTTTAGAAGGGACCACAAACCCAATCCTAAACAGGAAAGAAGGGATAAACCTCTACTCCTGTTCAAAATACAGGTGAGATGTGTGAACCGGACAATAGGGGAACTGTTTATTCAAAAGTGAATATAATTTAGCGTTCCAAATAATAGCTTGAGTGAGATTTTTGTTATGATTAAAATTCTCAAATAATTTCCGAAAAGTATAATTTTAAATTTGATAAGTAACATATGCATACGTAATTTACACATAAATATTTGCTCGAGCAAGGTACGAAGCGAAACAGTGAATCACGGTGTTGTATTTTAATCGTAACGCAGCAATGAAACCCGAGCTTCGATATGCAGACATAAGAGAACGTTATTTTGGAGATTTCCCGGAACGCTGAAATAAATGTAGCCCATATAAATTACTTAATAATTTCTTCGCTTTACGACATATCGAATTTGTAATTTCCACGCTTTATGACTTATTGAATTTATAATTTCCTCGGTTTATGACTTAACAAATTTATAATTTCCTCGCTTTATGACTTAACAAATTTATAATTTCCTCGCTTTATGACTTATCGAATTTATAATTTCCACGCTTTATGACTTATCGAATTTATAATTTCCTCGCTTTATGACTTATCGAATTTATAATTTCCTCGCTTTATGACTTATCGAATTTATAATTTCCTCGCTTCATGACATCGAATTTATAATTTCCTCGCTTTATGACTTAACGAATTTATAATTTCCTCGCTTCATGACATCGAATTTATATCATCCTCGCTTTATGACTTATCGAATTTATAATTTCCTCGCTTTATGACTTATCGAATTTATAATTTCCTCGCTTTATGACTTATCGAATTTATAATTTCCTCGCTTCATGACTTATCGAATTTATATCATCCTCGCTTTATGACTTAACGAATTTATAATTTCCTCGCTTCATGACTTATCGAATTTATAATATCCTCGCTGTGCGACTTATCGAATTTATAATTTCCTCGATTTATGACTTAACGAATAGTAAGAAAAATTAAGGAAGGTGTTTTATAAAAATGAAATAGCCTAGATCAAACTCTTGAAAAGCAAAGTTCTATCATCTTCAATGTGACGTGTATCTTTCGTGCAGTCTTTCTCAACCATTTTTAATTCAAGGCGCACTTGTAGAATAACGAAAACTCTGGATAATTCTCATGGAGGTGATTTTCTCAGATGGTACTGTTATGTTAATAAGCATACACTTCCTGAATGTCGAGTCTTTTATGAAAATATCAGGTCTGTTGGCTTTTATTTTCCCTGTCAGTTTGAATTGGCATGTCCCAGAGGATAGTTACATCGTTATTTTGGGTAACAGCGTCTGGTTGGTGCTCATGCCATCTCTCAATGGTTTCGATTTTGTGCTTCGTTCATATCCTACAGTGCACATATGTCGCTACCCTGTTAGGTCTGTTAGCATATTCATTTTTTGGCTAGTTCTGGACATCCTGAGATAATACTGTCGATAGTTTCATCATATTTTCCGCATATCTAGGGTTACTTCCATTTATTTACTTTGATTATTTGACAGTGATGGGATCTGGTTGCAAGGTTTTGAACATGAGCTGCAATTATTATTATTATTATTATTATTATTATTATTATTATTATTATTATTCATATATTTACAGGTTTATGTTTCGTGTCTGGTAGAAAATGTAATGCTCACACTAATTTTTAAGTGGTGAAATTAAAATTTCACGTAAAAATAATTTTTTGTACTTCCTGTACGTGTACAAAAAACATGACCAATATTTACAAAAACTATATAAATGCAGGACGTTTTGACATTTTTAATAATATCTTTACTGAGCACGAAACAACTTGTAAGTAATTCAGATCGCTAACAGAAACTGGCACCAACGTAGGTTAAGTAGCAAGGCTGGGGAATCTCTGCCCAATGCAGATAAGGTCACTTACAGAAGCCGTACATCACCTAGGAACGTTCTCAGTGATTTCTGAAAATTTTAATATGTGGCAAGTCATATTAGCGTTTGAAAAACTTTTGGGTTTTGGAGGGTTTAGGATTATGGAATTTCGGACAAAGGATTCTCAACCTGTACTTGAAAAATAACTTTTAAATAGTTTTAATCATGACAGCACTTGGAGATTCCAATAGCTGCCACAACAAAAGAATGGAGAGAACATGTAACTTGAAGCGGAAAATAGACAAGATATTAAATTTCCACTTTACCTTAAACAAAAGTTTAGGAAGAAAACTCCCATCAATACTAGAAAGAGATATAACATTTAGTGAACCCTTTTTAAGAGAAATATTTTACAAATTTCTACCACTAACTGTTCGGTCAATGAATACTGAATGTTTCTGTTGTGGTAGGATCCACCTAATTTGCATAGTGGAGTACCGACCATATAAATATGGTTGGTACCGGGAAGAGAGGGAGGAATCAAGAGATTCAACCAGAGACTCTGCCCAACTGCGACTCAGTCAACACATTCTCCAGGAACGGTCTTCCCAAGAATATACAAAAGACTATATGTAAATATTGTGTACACTTTCTTGTTTCAATACATTTTGTTCTAAGTACATTTTGTGTTGCATTATTATCCCATGCATTAATCAAGTTTCAACAGTTTCCTTATAAGGAAAAGTCTGATCTAACTATTACCATTTCAGTGTCAAAATAAGATATATGTTATTTAAAAATATGAAAGAGAAAGCTGAGGTCACTCTTTTCTAAACGAGTAATTAGGCACAGGTGAATATACCAAATCTCGATGTCTTTGATATGTCAGATCAATGATTAAAAATAACTTGAAGCAAATAAATACTTTCTGTTTTAAAAATGACCCTTCATCAGACTCTATAGACCAGCGTTTAAACTTTTTTCATTCATGACCCCATTTTTCATGACAAGATTTTTTTTCTACTCCAGGGAGGAACCAACAACACTGAAAACACATTTGTTATCACTACACAGGAGGCAACGGCCCCGCACGCGCGTTTTATTACCACAGGGCTTGCGTGGCGCATCACGTTAAATATTGAGCGTTTGTGGAATAACATAGAAACTGTAATTCAAGGGTTTGAATTTTATTTTCGCGACCCTAGCATTTCGCTTCAAGACCGCATTCGGGGTCGCGATCCTAGCATTGCGCATCGAGACCGCATTCGGCGTCGCGATCCTAGCATTTCGATTCGGGACCGCATTCGGGGTCGCGATCCTAGCATTGCGCTTCGAGACTGCATTCGGGGTCGCGATCCTAGCATTTCGATTCGAGACCGTATTCGGGGTCGCGACCCGTAGTTTAAGAAGCGCTGTTATAGACTGTCAGCATAAGATCGCAAAGAGTTTTAACTAATAACAAAAATTACATCATTTGAAGACTTCCAGCGGCAATAACAATTAAAATGAAGAGCACATCTAACTAGAAGTGAAAGATTAATGATATAATCAAGATGTTGACTTTTACACTAAGGTAAAGAAAAGTCCAACACGCAATCCGCTAATGGTCCGCTGGCGAGCCGCCGATGGCAACGCTAGCGGTCCCCTAGTGGCGGCTATCCCACCAATAGTAATATTGTCAAGACGAACACGCAGTCGGTCCGACAGCGGGCCACCAGATTGGTGGTTTGCATGTAGGGAAGTTAGGAAGGAAACTCACACCAGTACTAGAAAAAGCGATAACAGTGGGCTTGAATTTCTTGAAGAACTGTTTTTTTTTGTAAAAAACTTTTATAATTTCAACTAACAATAACGTTAACTGTTTGGTCAATGAATGTTCAATGTTTCCAGAATAAAAATGGCTAATCTGACCATAACCAATCAAAGAAATTAACTCGAAAAAAATAAAATGCGCTAAATTCACTGTTAAAGTGTAAGATGATTTCAAAATGTTTACGCTTTTAACATTATCTTCACAAAAAAAGAAAATATTAATATAAGTAATATTCTGTGTATATTTTCTGAAATGAGATAATAGTAATTATTTATAATATTTGCATTATTAGGACTGTTGTCCTCATCTTTATTGTCATATGCACGACGTTTCGGCCGTGTACACCCCAGCCTTCTTCAGGATCGGTCTATATTTCTGAGATGAGGGCCTCTAACGATTTGCACTACTTATATTATTAAGACTGTTGTCTTCATCTTTATCGTCATATGCACGACGTTTCGGCTGTTGCACGCCTCGGCTTTCTTCAGGATTTGCCTATATTTCTGAGATGAGGTAGTTTAACTATTTGCACTATTTACATTCAGGTGATAAACAATATGTTATGAGGACAACAATACAAATATTGTAATTATAATACAAATATTGTAAATAAATAATACAGTTAGAATTTTATTTTGAATCTTTATTTTAATTATATTTAATGTTCAAGTCTAATTTCCTGAAAAACCTTTTAAGAGGAAAATTTTCTAAATTTTAACCAAGAGCTACACGAGATGATTGGTCAATGCGTTTAATTTTACCCTTATCATTTCAGGGTCAAACCGAGGTATATATTATTTTGAACTATGAAGAGAAAGCTGAGGTCAGTGTTGCATTTGAAGGCCTAACTGAACGATTAGTCACACGGAAATATACCAAGACTGTTCATATCTTTGATATACCCAGTAAGTTGCTTTTCAATCTTTGAAAATATTGAATTGGAACAAAATTCTGTAGTGTTTTTCAATCGGTAACGTTTGAAATCCTGTTTTAGTTTCATAGATGACTGAAATTTATGCCATATATACGTATGCTCTTTAGTTCTGTCGTGTAAGCCGTCCACATGTTTGGTGCGATGTGGTCGTGCAGACTGGCCGACATCTAATCTTGGATCACCATTTTTAAAATGATAAAGTCATATTAATTGATCATGACATAACTGCAGGCACACAATCACAAATCCCCAAATATCTTACACACATTGTAATATCAGAGTTAGACAGCACAAGTTAATAGCTTTGGAAACAGTGTGGAAATGATTTTGGCATCAGTACCAAATAGAATATAATATATTTGACTAACAATTACAATCGTCAAACTAAACAACAACATTAAAATAATTATCGTTACAATTCCATGTTTAACCGTAAAAAATGAAAAGCTTGGAGGATAGGCAGCACTTGTAGGTGAGTTAGTAAACGACTGGGAGGTTTGGAGAGGACTGATAAGAGATGATTCCAAATTTCCTGAAGATAAGAAATTACAATATTTTGCAGCGGCCTTCATGTCGAAATGGCAACGATAATAAATATATAATAGCATACATATTCTGAAATTTGACACATTAAGACATCTTTCTCTATGATTTGGGTACTTTTTAAAAAATATTTAAGGTGTGTACGTTAAAAAGTAAAAGTGAAGGAGAATGAAATAAATTTCATTGTTTGATGCTCCTTCATTATCGGAAAGGAAGAGAATTGGTAAAAGCAGCAAAGATCATGTGTGCCAATTTGGTGATGGTGCCAAAGCTGATAGTAATGTTTGCGAGATATTTATGAAATAATGTCAACGTAGGGAGTAACTGGAATAAAATTATTATACTCTACTAATCATTTTTATTTGCCAAATCAAAATTTCAAATGATGGATTTTCCTCGATTCGAAATCAAACACACGCATCTCTCACCGGGAGAAAATTGTTAGTTTATCAAACAGGAGGCGGGTATTTTTTGCTATTTGTTTGCATATTCTCTCAATATAATATATTGTTTCTTTATAAATGCGAGATCCATTAAATTCAATAAATGTTACAACTATATTTAAAATCTATTAATGTATCTTTATATATTTATTTAGTTTTAGTACATTAAGTCTGAACAGTATAATTTTTCTTCCTTTGTTTCTATCTATGTCAGTCTGTTTACATCTATCTATATATCTATCTCTCTGGACATCTAACTCTATCTTTCGTTATGTTATCTATCTATCTATCTATCTATCTATCTATCTATATATATATATATATATATATATATATATATATATATATATATATATATATATATATATATATACATCTCACTCTATCTTTCGTTGTTATTTATCTATCTATCTTTCTATCTATCTTTCTCTCTCTCTCTTCTATATATATATATATATATATATATATATATATATATATATATATATCGACATCTCACTCTATCTTTCATTATCTATCTATCTATCTATCTATCTATCTATCTATCTATCTATCTATCTGGACATCTCACTCTATCTTTAGTTATGTTATCTATCTATCTATCTATCTATCTATCTATCTATCTATCTATATATATATATATATATATATATATATGTGTGTGTGTGTGTATAGACATCTCACTCTATCATTCGTTGTGTTATATATACATACACATCTCACTCTATCTATCTATCATCTATCTATCTATCTATCTATCTATCTATCTATCTATCTTTCTGTCTATCTTTCTCTCTCTCTTTCTCTCTCTCTCTCTATATATATATATATATATATATATATATATGTGTGTGTGTGTGTGTATAGACATCTCACTCTATCATTCGTTGTGTTATATATACATACACATCTCATTCTATCTATCTATCTATCTATCTATCTATCTTTCTCTCTCTCTCTCTCTCTCTCTATATATATATATATATATATATATATATATATCGACATCTCACTCTATCTTTCATTATGTTATCTATCTATCTGGACATCTCACTCTATCTTTAGTTATGTTATCTATCTATCTATCTATCTATCTATCTATCTATCTATCTATATATGTATATATGGACATCTCTATCTTTCGTTATGTTATCTATCTATCTATCTATCTATCTATCTATCTATCTATCTATCTAGTTCTGCAATGCAATTATGTTGAGTTCTTGCTTTGTGATATTAACAGAAGGACAAACGGGACAGAAATACGTCAATATTTTCGTTGGCGATCAAGAAGATCCCATTATTTCGACGAATATTACAATTCTCACAGCTTCCAACATCATTGAAAGTCTTACATACAATCTACGGAGAATTTTATACTCATCGAATTCCAATGATATGAGGACATTAAGTGGTAAGCAGAAACTCTGTCTCTTTAATAACCTTTTATATTTCAATGAACTTCGAACAAAAACGGGCTTCCTTCCTGCTAAGAAACTGTCCTGAAATGTTGGTCCCATTGATTATCTCAATTTTAAAACTACTTACATACTAAAATAATTAATCAAATTACATTAATGAAAGCAAAAATAAATAACCAAATTAGATTTTTGAAAATAAATTTATAATTTACAATAATACAAATGAATGATTTATATTAATGAAAATAAATAAATCTTTTACATTGAGATAAATAAATAACATTATTGAATAGAAATAAATAAAATTGCTGAAAATAAATATATAATTTCGTCTTCTTATGTGCCGTGTCCCTTTCAGGACATAGGCGACTATGGCCCTCCATATCTTCCTATCCCTTGTAGCTCTTTTTTGTCTTTTTGTTATTTCTCCCAAACCCTGTTCTACAATCCATTTGCTCAAACCCGTCAAGTATGTTATGCGCAGATTTCTTTTGTTTCTCTTTCCCTTCAATCTGTCACGTGAGTTTCAGATTTTCCTAGCCCTCCTTCCTCATTACGTTTTCCAGAAATGTCAAATCCTTTATCCTCATGTTAAGTATAAGTTTCCTTTTTGTTTCCATTTTCTCCAAAACCTCATCGTTGCTCACATGTTCGGCCCATGGTATCTTCAACATCTTTCTGATTAACAATAGTGTAAAAATTTTCCACCCTTTTACCGTTTAAATCGCCACTTCTACTCCAACAGTTTCTTCAAAAATGTAAATGCAACATCAATCGACATCTATCTTTTTGAATTCCGGTTATCTTTTATCCTTTCCTCAATAACCCCGATTCTCTTTTACTTTCACTATCTGTAATACCCTGCTTACTAGTGGCATTCCCGTCCTGCTTGGGGTGAAATTATTAAAAAAAAAAGAAAAAAGAGAAACATGCAAGAAACTCTGAATGACCATGACCCTTCAATCTCTATCTGTGGTAGACCCAACAATTTGTAGACTACATTGACCAACAAACTTGTTGAAAGAGGAGTAGCATATAGTTTTTGGAAGTCAGCACCAAAGAATCCAAAGTTATGGTGAATATCACAAAGAGTAATACCCGTGTCAATATTACCATGAAAAGGAATTCACTGGAAGATGTGCCCAGTTTTAAATATTTGGGAACAATCTTGCATAAAGTTGGTACCTTCAGCTCAGAAATCCGCACACGGATTGATGCACCTATAGCAGCGATGGCCAAATTAACAAGAATATGGAGTAAAACCATCTTTCAAACGAAGTGCAGAATCTACAAATCGTTGATAGTCTCAATTCTCCTATATGGATGTGAAACGTGGACGCTGTTGGCAGAAACAGAGAGAAGGATAGAAGCGTTTCAGGACAAATGTATGAGAAAACTCCTTGGCATTTTCTATTAGGAACATAAAATCAGTGAGTTTGTGTGGAAAAGGGTTGAAAAGGGTTTTATGGGCCACCAGGAACCTCTTCTCGCCGTTGTCAGAGAAAAACGGCGTGATTTGGACACATTACAAGGCATGAGAACCTGTGCAAGACCATCATGCAAGTCACCGTTGAAAGTGGACGTAGGAGAGGACGTCAACTCAAAAACCGGTTGGACAATGTCAACCAATGAACAAGTACCAAATTTGCTGACGGCTGCCGTTGATAGACCTTTGTGGAGGAGATTCGATATGCCTTCTGCATTCGGATCCCCATTACGATTACAAGAGTCAAGGGGATGATGATAATGATAACCTTGCTCTCTAACACATAGCTGAGGAGAGGCATTGCTTTTCCTAGAGGCATTAGTAAGTAAGTGAACGCAGACTAAGCCGGAATTTGAACTCTGCTCGCTGTTCCCATTTTTCTTGCAGATAGGAGTTACACTAACCCTCACCAGTACTACTGTTATTACTACTACGGCTATATAATACTACTATTACTACAATTATATAATAAAAATATAATTTTTGCTAATGCTATCAATGGAGCCCAATCTATGTTGGTCACAATGTTTCATTTTTACGGCTATCTGCCAATAGACCTGTTTTAGTTTAGAATTTTTTATTTTTAAAATATATTTCAGGATCTTCCTCCATCGACCCGTTTTCGAAAACGCACTGCAAAGATGCCATATTAAAGAAATTTTGGTCGACCATAAAAGAAATCGAAACGTTGGAATGCAAAGCCGAGGTAATGTAACACTGAAAATTTGGGTTTATAAACTTTAATTCTATCATTCTGCAAAATTGATTATCATAGGAGCGCGTGCGCACACACATACACATATGCATATATATATATTTCATACATTTTCAGGTCACATGGTTGTACACATTAGGGAGGCTCTGCTTATTAAACTTTATCCTCCTACTATCAATCTCACACTATTGGAGTTGGAATTCGAATGGGCGGATTTCCATTTTTTTAAAACTTTTAATACTTCATTACCACTGTTAAATAAGGCGAGATTGATCGTAGGCGAGAGATGTTTAATATACAGGTTCTCACATAGCTAGATGTTTCCGGTAATGTGATTTATATAAATTTTTTTCGATCAGAATTCTTCTTAAGGGTCTTGTAAATTGTGGGTAAATAGATGTAGTTTTAAGTATGATGAGTGACACTTGAGGCGTCCACTCAAGTAATTGATTTGTGACAAGGTGCAAAGGATAAAGTGTCACCATTTTATATTTTAAATTTAGCGCATGCGCGTTGCTTTGTTTTTGATTTTGTCGACTGCACAGTATAGTAGGGTCAGTTGGGCAACATCTATAAAAAAAATGAGCACACTGTTAAAAGTCACTCCGGTAGAAATTTGGAAACGGCATGCTGTACTGCTTGGCATTTGCGCCGGGATCTCCAATACGGACATTTAAGTAGTGTTTGGGTGTCAATCTAAGGACAGCGTATAAGGTTCGGAAAGAGTTGGATGTGTCTAATGGTACTTACGATCGTACTGATAAGAAAAGTACTTCCGAATATTTTGGTGGGAGTGTCAGACTCAATACGGAGGCTTTGAGGAGGTAGAACTACCCTGGGTCTTGAGGGTAGCCCCTGGAAGACCTTATGTCTGGGAACAGGATTTTGCATCATGTAACACAAGCAGGAGAGGTTATTCTTGGCTGTCAGATAATTTCTGCGACGACATCACTCCTTGCATTTAGCGATCTAATTCACCAGACTGCACCCCCTTGATTATTATGTGTGGGGCGTAGTTGAGTATGAGACCCACAAAACTCCTTTTAACACCAAAGACGAACTAAAGGCAAGAAATATGTCAACATTGACCTACTATAGCGAAGAAAACGGCGACTTACCTCGTCAAACCAAGCGACAGCGCGTCGCGTGTATTCTACGACGGAAAATGTGTCGAAAAAGAAAATTACTTACCAAACAAAAGAGGACGTATTCCGCATGACATGCTGAAGATGGAATATTTGAATTAAAAAATTTTGATAAAAGCAGTTGGTGTTCTCGAATCGGGGGAGCAAAATTCGGGTATTTTGGCTACCACGTTTGTTGAAGAATGAGTTATTTTTCAGACTGGTTGCATGCATTGTTATTCGTGCGATAGTACCTGCGAATCGAGTTTTCAACATTTCTTTCTCCCCCACCTCCGATGTTCGAGTCTGAACTTAGTGATTTATTATCTGTGACGTGTAAATAATCTGCGACAAATATTTCCTTTGTAATCCCAGATCGCTTACACCTACTTAAACATGGAGACCGTCTAGAAGTGTCGCAGGAGGACGTGGTTAAAACCAATGGAGATTATGTTGAATAAATTTACATTTTAGCATATCAAGATGTTTTTGTGTAATTTGGGTAAATATGTCTAATAAAATGAGATGTCAGTGTATATTTTCGTTTTTGCGAAATTTAGACAATTTATCAATCGCACTATATATATATATATATATATATATATATATTGAAGAATCGGAGAGCCGAGTTCGAATTCCAGTCGAATCCATTACATTCACTTATGTGCTAATATCCTTGGGAAAGGTGTGAATCCTCTTCTCCCTTTATGGGTAAATAGCAGGACAGACTGTGTTCTATAGCCTTGGATGGCAACTGGTCTAGGAGAAGGACAACTCTGAATTCAAAATCTGAGAAGAGTCGTAGTGCACCAGGTCTCTGTATTCGTTTCTTCAAAGAGTGTGGATGGTCTTGCACGAAACCTTCACCACTATAATCAAATCTCATGTGTTGTTGTTGGGCTGTCGGTTTCCTAGGACCTGATCTGCTTGACCCTCATACGTTGGATTCGACAGGAGAGTCGAGTATAGATAAGTATGAGGTCATCAAAGTTTGTCGGGCTCATTACAATCTTTAACAAAATATACTATTGCTATAACTTAGATGCTAAAAAGCTTATTTTAGTCCAAGTAAAATATATAATTAAAAAAAAATCTCTGTACATGAAATAAAAAAACACGTTTTTGTATTTTAATATTAATTGTAATAATTCTATAAAAATAAACTTTTATTTTAAAATATTTTACCAGACATGTGAGAAAAATGAGTGAGGACAAAGGCTTTGATATGTTTATCTGTTTATTGTCCGCTTTCCATTTTCTATTGATTTCTATCATAGTTATCAAGTCACTGATGGTAGAAATAGTTAACTGATATCATATTTCCTCAACACTTTCCCAGTCACATTCCTCACCCCAACTCTCAAGTTGACGTATTAAATTTGCCACTTTTTTGATTTTCGCTGATTTAAGTCGGGCTAAATTTAATTTGCTCTTTGTCAATTGAGTAGGAACACCCCTTCAGCAAAAAAAAAACACAGCCCCTCCCCTAAAAAAACCTAAAACGAAGAAATTAGTAAAAGAAAAATAATTAATAGTAGTGTATTTACAACGTATTCAGAATTTAAAAATAATTCTGTACTTGAAAATATTATGTAATTTTTCTTGCAGAATCCGAAATTCAAGATGCCAGACCAAGTAGAAGATGAGCCGAAAGTAATCAAAACGGAAGCAGAAGACAACGAAGGTGGATATGAAAAAAATTCTTTTCGCTTGTTTGTTATGATTCTAGAAATGAAAAAAAAATCATGGTTAGCCATAATTTCCTGTCGTTTGCAGATCTTAATCAATTTTGTCTTTTCGCTGTGATTACCAAAATCGGCTCCCCATGCATTCAGTCAAGCTCAACAAGTAGATTATGCGTTGTTTTTCTCTGCCTCTCTTGCCGTCCATCTTTCTTGTGAGTATCAAATTTTCCAAGCACTCTTTGCTCATTATGTGCCGTAGAAATTTCACCTGTCTCTTCTTGATGTTAATTATAAAAGCCTTATGTTTCTAGTGTCATTAAAACTTCAACATTGCCCGCATTGTTCGGTTCATAGTATTCTCAACATCCTATTGTAAAATCACATTTCTGTTCCATTTTCATTTGTGAGGAGATTGTCCAGCATTCACTGCCATATAGGAGGACTGATATAACATAACGGTTCAGTATTGTTTTCTTTGTTTCTAACGAAATATTTATATTTTTCAATACTTTGTTTATCGTAGCTTTTGGAAGGAAGCTTTCGCTATCCCCTGTTAAAACACTTTCTAGCTATTTAAATTTTAGTACTTGTTGGATTTCGGTATCTCCAATTTGTAATTTGCATTTTGGATTGTTCTTATTTTTTCTTGTATTCTGTTTTGCAACTGATGTTTAGCCATTTCTTTTCGCTTTCTTTTCGATAATAATTTTAAATGAAAAGAATTTGGACTGCCGATGGGATCGCCACTTAATGATGTATTAGCCTGTCTTTTTTCTAGAATTTCTAGATGTCGGTCCTTTTAGAAATATTTTAACTAAACAATTCCCGATATAACGATGATGTTCTCTTTGTATATCACCACGGAACAATATCATCTGATTTTATAAATAAACTCTCAACCTTGTATATTCACTTGAAGCAAATAGTAAATTACTGTATCTTGTGTAGATGCTTGACAGAACAAGAATTAGGAGAGATAACGAATAGACAAAATTTACTAAGAGCTACAAAGGCCAGAAAATTTCGGAGAGCTACGATCACGCACGTTCTAAAGGGATATGGCATATAGAAGAAGAAGAAGAAGAAGAAGAGGGGGAGTAGAAGAAGAAGAAGAGTAGGAGGAGGAGAAGAAGTAGAAGAAGAGGGGGTTGAGGAGAGGGAGAAGGGGAGGAGAAGAAGAAGAAGAAGAAGAGGGGGAGTAGAAGAAGAAGAAGAGTAGTAGGAGGAGAAGTAGAAGAAGAGGGGGATGAGGAGGGGAGAAGAGGACGAGAAGAAGAAGAAGAAGGGGAGGGAAGAAGAAGAAGAGTAGGGAGGAGGAGAAGAAGTAGAAGAAGAGGGGGGATGAGGAGGGGGAGAAGGGGAGGAGAAGAAGAAGGGGAGTAGAAGAAGAAGAAGAGTAGGGAGGAGGAGGAGAAGTAGAAGAGGGGGAGGAGGAGGGGAGAAGGGGAGGAGGAGGAGAAGAAGAAGAAGAGGGAAGTAGAAGAAGAGGGGGATGAGGAGGGGGAGAAGGGGAGGAGAAGAAGAGGGGGAGTAGAAGAAGAAGAAGAGTAGGAGGAGGAGGAGAAGAAGAAAGAAGAGGGGGGTTGAGGAGAGGGAGAAGGGGAGGAGAAGAAGAAGAAGAAGAAGGGGGGAGAGAAGAAGAAGAAGAAGAAGAGTAGTAGGAGGAGAAGTAGAAGAAGAGGGGATGAGGAGGGGAGAAGGGAGGAGAAGAAGAAGAAGAGGGGGAGTAGAAGAAGAAGAAGAAGAGGAGGAGGAGAAGAAGAAGAAGAAGAAGAGGGGATGAGGAGGGGAGAAGGGGAGAAGAAGAAGAAGAAGAAGAAGAAGAAGAAGAAATATCATTTTAACCTGAGTAAAGATGTCTTATAAAATTTGACACTGACAGGATATATTGAAGTACAGAGGGACAGAGGAAAGCAGCGAATCGTCTGCATAACGAGCTTGTGCAAATCATTGGAGATTAGGAGAGATAGTGAAAAGACAAAATTAACTACGAAAGATCGGAAGTTATGGAGGGCTATGATCGCCCACGTCCTGAGGAGACACGGCACACAGAAGAAGAAGATATCATTTTCAACTGCACTGATAATGATCCAAACTTAAACGCTCACCGGAAATCCATGACAAAAAATGACCTCATAATCATCTGCTCATACCGCAACAACAAAATAAAAATAAGAATCATTGGTTTCTACTAAATAGCTTTTAGCTTTCAATATTTACACGATGAAAAGAATACATTGAAAATAATTTTAAACTCCTTCAATATCATCATTATTTCATACTGGCCTAGAAACCGAGCTTCGGGAGGACTTTAGGCGATTTTCTGCGGAGAACTTTTTGGGCCTTCGGCCTTTTACCTTCAGCGTCCTATTTACGTAAAAGTTATAAGAATTTAGAAATAATTAAATTATTTTATCTTTATTCGACACCTTAATTCGGTATAATCTTTCTTCGTATATGCAACTGATCTCCGTAGTTTGTTTACATTAATTTTGCGTGCAATTTTTATTTTCTTTTAAAATCACCATTCTTTATGATCCCTTCAAATAAAGTCATTCTTCTTAAAAGACATTAGGGAACCTGAACTATGTAATATTTCGAATACGTCACAGAACGCGTGCTACAAGAAAAACGATATGAGCAACGTACCGTGCCCCACTTAGGTTTTAATTACGGTTTAATTAGACGATATCAATTAAAATTGCGAAGAAAAGCGAAATTAAAGTTAAACCTTTAATAAAGAATTGATTTTTAAAACTTAAACTGTGTTCAATATTTAAATTTAACTTTAAATAAATTATTTGTTTATTTTTTAACTGCGTGTAACTACAGTAGTTACTACCTGTTACTTCAGGTTGTTTATGATACGCTGTGATCGAACAACGGACGGACGGACACACGTACACTGCGCTTTATTTATATAGATATAATTCAATAAGCTAGATGCAACCGACTCTTGTATTCTAACAGTTTCTTTTCTCGCACTTCTCGACTGTGGAACTTAGTTTCGAGAGAGTTTAAATGCAACGTGTCAATTCTTTTCCTGAACTGGGTTCTTTTATTTTTTCCTTTTCCTCACTTCTCCCCACCAAAGTCTTCTCATTCCCGTTCACCTCCCTGCTTCAGGGGGCATTGCTTGGGATGAAATGATTAAAAAAAAGAAAAAGAAAAAAGGTTCACAGAGAAACCATTACGAAAAATGACATCACAAACTTTTTACTCACACCCCAACAACAAAATAATAATAATAATAATAATAATAATAATAATAATAAAAACATTATAGGTTTCTGTTTAATAGCATTTAGAATCTGTAACTCTCATTGATGAAGAAATACACTGAAAGTAATTTCATGTATAACGCGAAGAGGAAAGCTTACAAAACCCACATAAACAACAAAGAAATAAATAGATAAAAAAACTAGCCCCACTGGATAACAACGAAAATTGAAAAGAACAAGTGTTAAATTATTTATTGATTGATATAACATTAAGTGTTCTATTGAAATGAAATTTTATTTGGAAAAAAGTTTTCATTTCCAACGTCAATCGCCATCTTCTCTTTGCCAGGATCCTGTTCCTTTATTGCAAGTTCTGTTGCAGTGTTTTGTGTATGTTATGTAACTAGTGAGCTAGCCCAAATGACTTGAATCACTTTTTAGTTCACCAATAGAAGGTTAACCAATCAGAAGACGTAGAATATTCAATCCGTCGTGTATAAAGGCCGCCATTTTGTTCATTCTACCCGAATGTCCAGTCCAGCTTGTCAGGCGAAGAGGAACAGAAGGAATAACTACGCTCTGCTACTTTTTACCAAAATATCCACTGCTAACCTGAACAACACTTTCCTACTGTCTTCGAAATATTCACTGCTAACCTCTGGATTCTATACTCGAAGACGACCGTCATCATGAACAACAAGTTCCTCACTTATCCTCACTAAAGTCTTCTCTTTTGCTTTCATTTCCTGTACCATCTGCGTCTTAGAGGCATTATCGCCTTGCTTGTGGTGAAATTATTTGCAAAATCATATGTACCTTCAGCAACTTTTGGGAGTAAAAAATTGAGATCATAATTTAATATATTTCTACCGATAACTGTGGTACACTTTACTCTTCTAGACGTCACTATAATGTTTCAATGATCTTCTGGTTTCTGGCTCAAGTAGTTGTAAATTACAAAGCTTGTTTAGTTTGGCTCAAGCGCACTGGGATTAATTCTACCCACACCACCACAACAAAATCAAAGGTTTTTATTAAATAGGATTTAGAGGTTGTAGATCGTAATATTTACACGATGAAAAAAAAGATATAATGAAATTAATTCTAAACTCCGCCAATACCGTAATTATTTCATATATAATGCGAAGAGGAAAGCTTACAAGATCGACAAAACCAACAAAAAAAATAGCATAAATAAGCCTGATGAAAAATAGTCCGACTGGATAACAACGAAAACTGAAAATAGCAAGCCTAAAGTTATTTACTGATTGATATAATATTAAGTGTTCTATTGAAATGAAACTTTATTTGAAGAAAGCTTTCTTTTTCAGCTTCAATCAACATGTTCTGTTTGCCTGGTTACTTTATAGTCCGTTATTCACTTATCTTCGCTAAAGATTTCTCTTTCACTCCTTATAACCCCTTATGTCTTAGTGGCGTTATCTCCTTGCTTGTGTGTGTTTGTGTGTGTGTGTGTGTGTGTGTGTGTGTGTGTGTGTGTGTGTGTGTGAAATGATTAACAGAATCATACCGGTGTTCAAAAACTTTTGAGAGTAAAACGTTCAGACCCTGATTTAATATATTTCTACCGATAACTGTGGTGTACTTTCCTGTTCTAGACTTCATTTTAATGTCATTGTTACAACGATCGTTTGGTGTCTGGCTCAAGCATTTCTAAATTGTAAAGCTAGTTTAGTTTGACTCAAGTGCACTGCTATAAAATCCTCATAAATAACAAAGAAGATAGCACAAATAAACCTGATAAAACTAACCCCACTGCACAATAATTATAACTGAAATTATAACTATGGGAAATTAATTACTGGTTGATATAAGCTTAAATGTTTTATCGAAATGAAATTTTATTTGAACCAAATTTTCCTTTTCTTATGAAAATGTTTCTTATTATTTTTCAGTTCATCGAAGAAAGTCAAAGAAAACGGTAAATAACTTAATAACTTGGTTAATATTTAGTTGCTTAGTTTTTAACTGCAATGTGGTAACCTTAAAAAAACAAAAAAAACAAAAGAAGCTACCTTATTTCTGCAACATCTACCCTTTTATTTATTTTTAAATAAATTTTCCTGTTTCTCAACACTTTGGAAGGCGTCTCTCACTAGCCCAATGCCTCTTCGGATTTCAGTGTCACACTTTCCCCCATCTCTTAAAAACATTTCCAGATATTTAAATTTTCGTACGCTTACCTTTTTAACTCTCGTGCAAATCAAACCTACGTTTATCGTGTGCAAACAAAACTTACACATACCTTGAGTCTCGTGCAAAATGGATCTACACCCTTGTGAAAAAATAATTGAAACAACCCCTTTAGTTTCACGATACGGTCTGTCTTAGATCCGCTGGTGTGAAGGGTGTGATCATTTTCTATTTTTGCCTCAAATTAAGTCATTTGCAATGGTATGTAGTGATATGAAAACAGTACAAATGTTAAAACTAATTAAATAAAAATGTCTGGTCATTCGTATACGAGGATGCTAGTCTACTAGGTCGGCTAGCTAATCCCTGTTTTAGACGCCTGCTCAGACACATTTGTGTTTCTTTAACACCCACATAGCCCAACGGAGGTTTATATTGCAACTATGCTGAGTGGATCTTAGTTACAGTTTCTGGGAGAGAGCGCCTTATCTAGCGTGATCAACAGTCTGAGCAAGTCCAGCACTCTTAAACCCTCGGTCATGATGACTTGTAACTTTGTGCTTGCGCAACCTTCGACGATAAGTTTCGTCTACCTAATTTCACTCACAAGACTTTGGTCAACCCATGGCATTATTTTCGGGCACTTTCCAAATGTGCTGCACGCCTCCCGAAAGCCGGTAATATCAAGAAGTCATCTTTGGGACAAATCGGCTATGGTGAGATTTGAAGCCAGATCTCCTGGCCAGAAAGCGTAATATCTAACCACGTACCCATTAAATCTAAATATGCATTGCGATATTAACCAAGCTGCCATTTAACGTTACTAATAACATCCCAAATAATTTCTTGTTTCATTTTCTCATTTCGTCATTGTTCTTTGCAGAATATATTTAGAAGCATGTTACAGAAAGTATTTGGAAACAGATCATCTGTCTATGACATAAAATTGCAAAACGTAAGTGGGATAAATATTTCAGTTAATATTTATTTAGTTTCTATATTCTTGCATCTTCTGAAATATCTATCATTACTTACGTTCATTATCTATTTACATATCTATATTTCTGGGATGAATTATTCTACTTATTTACACTATTTACATTGTTCGGAATGCCGTACTCATCTCTGTCGCCATACGTCCTGGGTATGACAATAAACTAAGACGATAAACTACGTCCAACAGCAAGGCCTCTGATCAGGAGGTTTTGAGGAGCGTGGAACCACCTCTTAATTGCTGGTGTTCCCAGGTCCACCCTTACCCGGGGTGGTAGCACCTTTTAGGGTTCCAGCTATGGGAAAATAGTTAACCCCCAAACTGGGGTCAAAACACTGTGAAAGTTGAAAAATAGGCTTTAATACCAGAAACAATTTGTAAAGAATTATTGCCAACAATGGATTTTTGAAGAGATTATTACCAGCAATATATTATTAACAGCATTACATTTTTGGAAAAAAAAATATTACCAATTATACATTTTTGAAAGAAAAGAGTATTACCAGAAATAGATTTTTTGAAGGAAATAATATTACCAGAAATAGATTTTTTGAAGGAAAAAATATTACCAGAAATAGTTTTGAGAAAAAAAAATATTGCCAGCAATAAAAATTTAAAAATAACCGATTGAGGTTGATATGCTGTAAAACAAATCAAACCAAAACAAACCAAACCATATCCATGACGTTTCGACAGTTGTACTCTCCGGGTTTCTTCACGTGATTGGAATTTCGAGACGAACCCTTTATTTCATCCAATGAGGTAGATTGTTCCTGTTCCACGTACGTCCGGATATCTCAGCATCAGTTAACTCTTTTAACTCAACACTCCAAGTTTTTGTAGCCAGGTATTGAACTTACAACTATTTGGGTTAAACCACTGGATTCAACCAACTGGGGCATGTGTCCGTTAGGACATTATCTATGAAGTTTTGGGACTTGTAAACCTAATGTCTCATTTTTTAACCAAAGCTCATATTACAATTGTGTAATTGTTCTTTTCTAGCCCTTCCTATTACTGGTACTCATGTCTATGTTTGGCCGGCTTAGGAGATGTTTGTGGCCTAGCATATGTGCTGAATCCTTAAGTTTTCGTATTTTCTAGTGACTTTCTCTGTCTATTATTTCAACCTCATCCTACAAGTGGCGGTGATCTCTCTTTTGGCATCATATGTGGTCAGCCACGCCTGATTCTTCTACAGTCCTTAATTATCGGAAAAAACACGAAACTTATGTGGTCAATATAACATCTGGACGACCTTCCAAAGTGGTTCAACACTTTGCAGACACGTCTTCCGAGTACGACCTCCCATAGAGGAGAACATGATTAAGGACTGTCTGTACGCCATCCCATGCGGCCGCAGTAAGAAATATAAAGGAAAAAGAAGCGCCCCCTCTTAATATAAGACTTCAGGAACCGTAACACGAGGGAAAATAGAAAAATCAGGCGCCTCTTGTAGAATGAAGTTGAAATACTAGACAGAGGATACTACTGGAAAATACGAAAACTTAAGGAATCAGCACATATACTAGGCCACAACAATCTTCTAAGCTGACCAAACATAGCCATGAATACAATATGAGTACCAGTAATACGGAGTGCTAGGAAAAAAGAATATACAATAATAACAGTAAATTATAATATGAGCTCTGTTTAAAAGATGACTAAGACATTAGGTTTATAAGTCCCAAAAATACATACACTGATGGTCTAGTGAATAAAAGCGTTGGTTGAATGCAGTGTCTTAGCCAGATACCTGGCTACAGCAAAGGTGAATAAAAACTTGTCGACTTAAAAGGTGATAACTGATACCAAGATATCCATGGAAATAGAACAATGCACCTCTGTTCGAAATACCAATCACTTGAAGAAGCGTACCGCAGCGTACAACGGCCGAAACGTCATGAATATGGCCACAGAAATAAGGACAAGAGTCCGAACAATGTAAATAGTCTTATCTATCTATCTATCTATCTATCTATCTATCTATCTATCTATCTATCTATCTAGTCTTTTCAGTTTATCACTATATGTTCAATATCTATATATGTAGTCACCTCTCTTTATCATTCTATATGTTCATTATTTATCTCTCTATCAGTGTGTTTTTATCTATCTATCTATCTATCTATCTATCATCAATTTTTATTATCTATCTTGCTATAACTAGACACCTCACCCTATCATTCGTTATGCTATCTATCTATCTATCTATCTATCTATCTATCTATCTATCTCCTAATGTATAATTGGTAAATAACTGAACCCTTTTTCGTCCTTTCATAGAAAGTCCAGGAGGATTTTGATGGCAATATAGCGACCAATTCTGTTTACATCTATCTATCTATCTATCTATCTATCTATCTATCTATCTATCTGGACATCTCTATCTTTCGTTATGTTATCTATCCCAGCGTATTCCTATCTATCTATCTATCTATCTATCTATCTATCTATCTATCTATCTATCTAGTCTTTTCAGTCTATCACTATATGTTCAATATCTATATATGTAGTCACCTCTCTTTATCATTCTATATGTTCATTATTTATCTCTCTATCAGTGTGTTTTTATCTATCTATCTATCTATCTATCTATCTATCTATCTATCTATCTATCTATCATCTGGTTCTATCATCCTATATTTTTTTTATCTATCTAGCTATAAACTGGACACCTCACCCTATCATTCGTTATGTTATCTATCTATCTATCTATCTATCTATCTATCTATCTATCTATCTATCTATCTATCTATCTGTTCATTATCTACCTCTATGTCAGTGTGTTCCTATCTATCTATCTATCTATCTATCTATCTATCTATCTATCTATCTATCTATCTCCTAATGTATAATTGGTAAATAACTGAACCCTTTTTCGTCCTTTCATAGAAAGTCCAGGAGGATTTTGATGGCAATATAGCGACCAATTCTGTTTACATCTATCTATCTATCTATCTATCTATCTATCTATCTATCTATCTATCTATCTATCTATCTGGACATCTCTATCTTTCGTTATGTTATCTATCTCAGCGTATTCCTATCTATCTATCTATCTATCTATCTATCTATCTATCTATCTCCCTGATGGATATTTGGTAAATAACTGGACCCTTTTTCATCCTTTCAGAGAAAGTCCAGGAGGATTCTGATGGCAATATCGCGACCAATGCCGACATTTCCTAATCTTCCTCGCAAACGATAATGAATAACGGATGACTGCAAAATAAATAAATCAATATATATGACATTTTAATTTAATAACTGATTATGTTGATAGAAAGTACAATGTTTTAACCTCATTACTTCTGCGACCCCACGTCATATCCTTCTTTTTTTATGTGCTGTGCTTCATCAGGACGTAGGATAACATGGCTCTCCATGACTTCCTATCTATTTTAGCACTTCAATGACTCTACTGGAATCTTTTCCAACCAATCCGAGGGCTCCAACTACAACTGGAATTGTTGATGTTCCCATGTGCCACATTCTTGAGATTTCTATTTCAAGATCCTTGTATCATTATTATTATTATTATTATTATTATTATTATTATATTAGGAATGGCTTTATGACATTTTCACTGATTCTTTTTTTTGTAAAAAAATTAAACAAAAAACATAAGATGACACACATTATTATTATTAATAATTATAATTAATATTATTATTATTATTATTATTATTATTATTATTATTAATAATAATAATAATAATAATGTTATCTGTTATGTTTCCTGCATTGTATTCTGTAAAGCCGGGTCCAAACTATGGTCCTTAGGCACTATAGGAGAACTGTCATTTAACACTTCCGCTGCTAACTACGGAGATATTCGTTTTTCTTATCTTGCTCCAGCTAAGTACGGAAACGTACGTTTTTTGCATACTGCTGGTATGAGAGTCCCGTTGCGCCATCTATCGTAAAATATGGGAAATTCTAACTATCTAATTCTATCATGCAAATTATTAGTCAGCCTCGATTTTTTTCTACGTCATGGTAGGAAAAAGAATTTGAAAATATTCCTGACGAAAATGCGACTAGCATGCGGATGCTCCCAGCGCCCGTGACCGTATGTCCAAGGACACCTAAAATTGATCCTGCCAATCGCCTGGTTGGTGGAATGAAAGCTCATGACTTGGTAGAAATTCCACCAACCAATAAGAAAAGGTACCCTTCCAAGCCATGCAAAGTCTACAAAAAAGCTGGAAAACGCTCAGAAACAAGGTACTTCTACAAAAAGTGTGAAGTCCCGCTCCACAAAAGAAAATGCTTCAAAAGATATCATGTGTAGAGCCATTACTGATCTGGTAAGTTATTCCCAGGTATATCCATGAAAATCGAAGGCTGTAAAACAGACTGGAGCCAGTTTTCTGTGTAATAAAATATGTAGGTTGAAATTTGGCATTTTCTTTTAAAATGGCTGGCCGGATGGGGGCAGTACTGGGAAAATGGGATTTCCATAGTAGGGAGATCTTCTGGGCAACTTCTATGTTTATGTTATCAGGGTCACTGTTAGTAAAATTGTCTATTCCTTTTCTCAAGAGGCCCAGAGCTCCGATGACTATTGATACAATCTCAGTCTTCATTCCTTACATCCTGGTACTCCAAGTTCTTGTATTTAGAGAATTTCTTGATAATTTTCATGTAGGTGTTTCTCTCACATGGTACAGCTCTGCCAATAAGCATACACTTTCAAATATCCCCACTCAATACCCTGTTAAATGACAATTAGATGAACATTATTATTTTGTGTAAATGAACATTATTCTTTTGTACTATACAAATTCTTCTTTTTGTAAACTAATATTTGTGTATACAAATTGTTATGGGGTCCACCCCTTTTTCATATAAGTAGATTCTACCAGTGTACCTGGACTGCTGCCGTTAAATACCCAGTAGTTAGACAGTCAGTGAGAGGGTAGTCGGAAAGAGAGAGAGAGAATACACGAACGGAGATAGTGTGAGGTAACCTCTTGTAGAAGTCAGTTACAAGCACGTAGACACTTAGGATGTCCCAGTTCGAGATTGTATATATCTATCTGTATTTGCTACTAACCGTGTTCCTGGAATTACTAACAGTATTACTCTTTGTATGATTGTGTAAATACATTTTATTTCTTATATTTAATTATTGCGTTTGTTCTTCATTGGAGACCGAATTCATCTCGGAATCCACAACACAAATGAACATATATATTTATCTTTATAATTCGTGCTGGGTATTCTGGGGAGAACAATATTATGTGGAGAGACACCGATAGCGTCGTTCTGCTCCATTTATTTTGTTGTTGAATAAAGCCTCTCTGAAGGTTATTGACGTCTCGTCTTCCTTTATAACATAACCCCTAGAATAATTCGAAAGACAACCGTTAACGGTCACCAAAATAACCGTTAAAATAATGCAAGAGATTACCCACAATGCAATAATATAGACAACCCACAATGCATCACTGACCTGTATATAAAAATAGTCAAGCAAAAACAAAACCCCTCATATGACCCGAGAATGAGTTTAGCATGAAAAAGACTGTCGCTTCTGCATGTTGACTTATGTTCACTTGTGTGTGTTTACTTATATATATATATATATATATATATATATATATATATATATATATATATATATATATATATATATATATATATATATATATATATATATATATATATATATATATATATATATATATATATATATATATATATATATATATATATGTGTGTGTGTGTGTGTGGAGTAATGGATAGCTGCTTGGATTGAGGAATCGGAGAGCCGAGTTCGAATTCCAGTCGAATCCATTACATTCACTTACGTGCTAATACCCTTGGGAAAGGTATGAATCCTCTTCCTCCCCTCCAGCTATGGGTGAAATAGCAGGACAGACTGTGTTCTATAGACTTGGATGGCAACTGGTCTAGGAGAAGGACAACTCTGAATTCAAAACCTGCGGAGGGTCGTTTGGGAACCTTGTGGCATTCGGTGCACCAGTTCTCTGTATTCGTCCCTTCAAAAAGTGTGGATGGTCCTGCACGAAGCCTTCACCCCTATAATCAAATCTCATTGGCCGATGTCGGGCTGTCGGTTTCCTGGAAACTGATCTGCTTGACCTTCATACGTCGAATCTCGATTATATATATATATATATATATATATATATATATATATAGAAGAAAAAGACAGAGACATGGAGAGAGAGATTGCGAAGAGACTTTTATATAATATTTATGCTTTAGAAACGTACAAAAATAATACATTTCAATGCAAAAGTAAGTCTGTGCATTCTACCATGATATGAAAGCAAAAAATCAACCAACCGTTAAAAAGTATACTTTCTAAAAGTCATAGTGTTTGTTTCTTTAGTTAGTTCTTTCGGTTCAGTTTTATGTTTATGCTTCGTATGAGACATCAGTCCTGCTCGGGATTTGCAATCAAATCCACACGAAGGACATACTGAAGGGTTGACCGTCGTATGGGTTGATGTATTAGCCCGAGAATTAGTGTTAATTCTTAATTCTCTCAGATGGTTGAAACGATTCTTTTCAAAGTTAGTTATACTTCGGTGGCAGGTGTTTCTCTTTTTTGCTCGGTTTTCAACAACATTTTTTAACTCCTCTGTATGGATGTTTGCAACAATTAAATTATATATATATATATATATATATATATATATATATATATATGTATGTATATATATATGTATGTATATATATATGTATGTATATATATATGTATGTATATATATGTATGTATATATATATGTATGTATATATATATGTATGTATATATATATATATGTATATATATATATATATATATATGTATGTATATATATATATATATATATATATATATATATATATATATATATATATATCAACAAAAATATTATATCGCCAACATTATCTATCTATCTATCTATATATAACTTCAGGTGGTTGGAATGTCGAACTGAACCCTTTATTTCGCTCACTGGGGTAGACTGTTCTAGTTCCACGTGCCATGTTTAATGGATGTCAGTTATTAGTTATATCCTGTTAATTTTCCCTCTGAAAGTTCTCCACTACCTTAACCGGGTATTGAACCACCTGAAGAAGACCGGAGCGTACAACGGCCGAGACGTTATAATAAATATGGCGACAAAGATGAAGACAATAGTCCGAATAATGTAAATAATGTACATAATACCTCATCTCAGAAATATAGACAGATACTGAAAAGCCGAAATGTTATAATAAATATGGCGACAAAGATGAAGACAATAGTCCGAATAATGTAAATAGTGTACATAATATCTTATCTCAGAAATATAGACAGATACTGAAAAGCCGAAATGTTATAATAAATATGGCGACAAAGATGAGGACAATAGTCCGAATAATGTAAATAGTGTACATAATATCACATCTCAGAAATATAGACAGATACTGAAAGGCCGAAACGTTATAATAAATATGGCGACAAAGATGAGGGCAATAGTCCGAATAATGTAGATAATATACATAATACCTCATCTCAGAAATATGGACAGAAGCATTTGTGAGATAAAAAAAGCAAAAAAAAAATGATATAGATAATCAGATTAATAATAAAATAAGATTTTTTTTACATACCTAAGAAGTAAAATAAATTCTATTAAAAAACAAGTGAAAATTCGCATAGCTATCCTCCTTGTATAAATTGGATGTAATCTGGAAATCTGATCTACCAGACAACCTCAAACGGAAACTCTTTTTAGTCTTAATATATGGTGTCATGGCTCGGACATTACCTAAAACTATAGAAAGCGAGATAAGGTCTACTGAAAATTTGCATAGCTAAAGCCTGGGCCGCGATGGATAAAATGGATGTAATCTGGAAATCTGATCTACCAGAAACCTCAAACGGATCTACTTTCACGCCACTGTAAAGACGGTTTTAATGTATTGTGCATCTACATGAGCATTAAATAAAACCCTTGAGTTTAAGCTTGATGGAACCTATACTCAGATGTTGAGAGCTATACTTAACCTCTGTTAGAAATAACATCCAACTACGTCACAGCTCTATGTGCCCATCCCTGATATTTCTACAGTCTTACACGAACATGTTATGACGCAGAATGACACCCTAATAACTTCCAGATTTTGATATTCAGGACCGTGATCTCTGGCGTGATAGACACATGAATGTTTGAGCTAGACTGACCGAATAAAAGAATAATCCTTTCATCCAAATAGAAGCATAACGAGAGAAGATGTTAAAAATCGGAATTTTCAGACACGCCAGTGTCCTTTATTAACGAGATATAAAATGAAGTTGGACATTTTGGGGGTATTTTTATTTCTTTTCACTGATAAAATCTAGTGGGTCTGGACTAGTTTGCAGGGTTGTAGAGGGTTTGGAGATGGCTTTTTTATGAAAACTATTGTCACGGAATATGGCTAAATTCCTTTTGTGCCCTAAAACATTATGGAATATATATATATGTGTCTATATTTCTGAGATGAGGTATTATGTACATTATTTACATTATCCGGACTATTGTCCTCATATTTGTCGCCATATTTATTACAACGTTTCGGCCGTTGTACGCTCCGGCCTTCTTCAAGTGGTTGGAATGTCGAACTGAACCCTTTATTTCGCTCAGGACACATGGCACAATTAAAGGCGTTGGTTAGATCCAGTGACAAGACCCAAAGAGTGTGAGTTCAATACCCGGTTAAGGCAGTGGTTTAAGAGGGAAAATTAACAGGAGATAACTGATAGCTAACATCCATCAAACATGGCACGTGGAACTAGAACAGTCTACTCCAGTGAGCGAAATAAATGGTTCAGTTCGACATTCCAATCACCTGAAGAAGGCCGGAGCGTACAACGGCCGAAACGTTGTTATAAATATGGCGACAAAGATGAGGACAATAGTCCGAATAATATATATATATATATTATATTGAAGCATATTTAGTTGAATAATTTTGACATATGCCTATTTATTTTTACTGTGATCTTCTCGAATTCCCTTATCGAAACCTTAATGTTGATATTAAATTCATTAAAGAAGCGCCATAGTTATTTTATTTACTTTTAGTTTCATTTTTATTTTCCCAAGTACATTCAGTTTTATCCACGATCATCTTCATGGGTGAATTGCTAAGAAAAAAATAATGTAACTGATAGTTGTGATTTTTTGTAGACACGCATAAAGGCGTTCTGTTATAACTGTTTTAAAATTAACTTTACTAGTTATAGCGTTTTTCCTGTTTTTGATTCAAGGGAGGTAACTTAATCTGTATGATTGAAATCTTTTTTCCAAAACATGTTAAAACATTTTAAAAAACATTGCTATTATAAATATTTTAAAACATTGTTGCTGTACAGATAACTATTCTTTAGTTTCATTGTTTTTTCATATACAGAGCGCCTCGAGAATGTGAAGTTTTTTTTTCATGATGTAGTACACTACTATCAATAAATACTTTTTCTGTATTGTGAAGGTGGACAGGAATGTGTCTTTAAATGTTGTGCGATAGTGCTTTTATCAGATATATGGAGTGTAAGCTGTTTTGATAATGTTGTAGTAAAGCCAACATATGTATTTACTTCTTTGTCAAAGCTACAATCTCAAAAAGGACATTTAAATTAATATACATTGTTTGTCTTTTGCAAAACACTTGTTGACGGAGAAGAGTTATTGCAGATGATTAAGTTTTTGAATTTCTTGCAAGTCCTGTTCTCTTTTAAGAGCGTCTAAGATTTTCCATATTGTGGTATGATGGCATGACCTTTCAAGGGTGTTATTAGTTTTAGGTAAATCAGCATTGACTCTCTCAAAGTAAGACCGCAGACGTGTTTCAAGCATAAGTATTTCGAATAATTATCATTTAGTATAATTTTCCTTTCGATTAGTCAAACGTTTTTTTTTTACAATTGTTTGTTATGAATACATTCTAACAAGTACGCAAGATCACCTTATCAGTGATGTTGTTGATTTGGGGTCATGACCAGTTAAAAGACCCTACCGAAACAATGCCTATTCCGGCAGGCGATCCTGAAGCAAATTTTCACCAAGCACACAACAACGTAGAGATAAATAACAGCCACTGCTGATCTTGAAATAGCAAGTGACCAATCAGAATAATGTTGTCTATAGATTCTCATGACTTTAGCGAGATAGCAGCTCCAACATAAATGACACTAAACAGCATTAAATTCTTACATCGGGTACTATACTCTAGCAGATTGACTTGTCACCTGTCGAAACTCAGTGTAGCACATCACAAAGATCAAAATAAAACTGTCAACAAAATATTATTAGATAATACCAAAATACACACTATAGCACCCAATGCAAAGACAGACGTAAAAAAAATAAACTAGTAGCTATGTGTATGCAAAATAAACAGCCCACATTAAATAAAATATTCACCAAAGTACATATGACATATTTAATATGTCATTATATATATATATATATGTATATATAAATAAAAAGAAAGAACAGTAAGATATATAATCCGGTGTCCTTATAGATATTTTTATCTTTACAAAATAGTGCTCAATGTAAATTTACAGAGCATTAATATTATAAATTAATTGATTTAAAATATGGTTTTTTCGCTGCACAGTTCTAACCATGTTTCAAAAAGGGAAGCTAAAAGCTTCGAATTTAATTTTGTAATTAAATTAAAGACATTAGTTCTATTTCACCCTCAAGCGAATTTTGGAAAAACTTTTAAAATTACTGGGTTTTAAAGACACAGCAAAAAATCATAATTCACGTTTCCAAAGATACAGAGAAATCTATTCATCCAGACAAGGGGTGTTCAGGTGTTCATTATCACTGTATTTTGATGTATCAGTTATTAAAATTAAATTCAAAGCTTTCGGCTTCCATTTTTGAAACATGGTTAGAACTTTGTAACGAAAAAAAAATATTTTAAATCAATTTATATATATATATATATATATATATATATATATATATATATATAAAAGACAAGATGTAAAAAGTTTATTTGTGATGCGTTTCATCCGGCAGGAGTTTATCAGTCTGGTTTCGTTGACGTTGTTCTGACTACACATGCGGATGAACGCTGGTACTTTCAAAATTTTTTTAAAGAACTTTTTTAAATAAAAAAAAAAACAAAAAAAAAAAAACAATACACAAGACGCAATGGTTGTTCACCGTAATGAAACGGGCCACAATTTTGAAATAATAAAAAAATATGCTACTCTAATTATTTTCTCTTTTGGAGAAAATAATTCACTAAGACGAAAATTCTTTCATCTCTAAAGTACACATTGGACGAAAAGCGCCAGCAATTACTAGTTTTCCTATTTTCATATATATATATATATATATATATATATATATATATATATATATATATATATATATATATATATGATTCCATTAACAAATATATATATATGTGTGTGTGTGTGTGTGTGTGTGTAAATCAAGATAACGAGACAATGTGGAAAACTTCTACAGAAAATGCGTTTTGCCTTCGTGTGCTAGGCGTCGTTATGCTGGAATGAAGAACAAATCTGAGTGTAAGAAAAATGCGTTGCAATGTTCTCTCTTTTAGTTCCTCTACCGTCTTGTGCAACTATTTCTTTTGCAATTATCAGATTATGCATTGTCCCCGCTCTGAGGTTGAGAATTATGAAATCAGCGCACTTTCAATACATTTTCTTCATAATGAATTTCTTTCTCTTCTGATCAAAGTGGCATTTAGTAGAAATTGTCGCATGAACTACAAACGCGTTAATCACTAGACATGGGAATTCATTTTACAGCAAAAACAAGGCTTTGGTCAAAACCCGAAAATTAACCGGGTTCAAAAGGGAAACCATGAAGGGGGCACTGAAGAGCTCCAAATGTCGAACGTCCTGTGGGACATCCTGCTGCTAAGCGAGAAAGAAGCCAAACGGGTGGCTGGCAGCATTCACATCACCAAGACTTTCCGTTTCCAGACGGATACATGGGCACACGCAAAAGGTGTTGATTTTACACGGGGGCCCAATGGATATAGCTGGATGCCTTTTTCTCTAAGTAAAGACAAGTTGGGAACGTCTCATCAATCACAAGGTAAGCCGGCTTTGCCACCGGAGACTTTGTCCTTTAAGAGCTTTATGGGCATCCATAACACACTGACGTGCGCGGTCGGACAATATTTTTTATTGTAGAATGCCCCCGACCCCACTGTTGGTCCTGTGGTTCCCTGGGATACTTGTCAAAATCGTGCCCTGGTAAGAACCCAACGTCACAACCACAGTCGCCAACATCAAAAGGAGCTGTGGAACAGGAAAAGTCTGGCAAGCCCCTTCTCGTCCCAGTCAGTTCGAAGGAGTTCGTGAGGAGAAGTCTAAAACTTCAACAGCTCGTCCACAGGAGGATGCCCCCAAGGAAAAACCCAGGCAGCGAGAAAGTCTTCAAGCAAAAAGAAGGAGCAACAGTAGCAGCAGCGACAGAATTAATCGAAGCAACTTTAACAGTGGCAGCAACAACAGGAACGAGGACAACAGCATGAGCGGCTGAAACAAACACGTCAACAGCAGCAGGAGCAGCAACAGAAGTAGGAGCAGCAATTGCAGCAGGAGCAGCTACATCAGAGAGAACAAAAACAGCAAGTTTTGAAGTAGCAGTTGGTAGAACAATTGCCACAACTGGCTTTTGTATAGACGGGGGGGATATGCCTCCACTCGCTCCGCCTCTTTAAAAAGAGGGAAAGAGGGTGAAAGAAGACAAAGAAGAAGAAAAAAAGTTACCAAAATAAAAAAGAAAATCGAGGCGAAGTCAGCCGGAACGAGCCATGAGTTAAATCTGCTTAGACGGCAAGAAGTGAAGAAAAGACTTTATTACAGGTACGACCAAGAGACCCCTTCTTCTCCCCTATAATGTTCTATCATCTCTCTCCCTCAAACACATCCCCAAAAACGAAGGCCTTTCTCAAAAGAGAAGCCTTTTAAAAATTGACAAACGGACCCTGGAAAAGGAGCTATGCTCTCAGTGGAAGGCCTTATTAAGGCCTCTGTTTAAATTTACTGAGGTCAACGGAAGACCCTCCCCCCGTCAGGAACCATCCAGATGCCCCTGGGTTCATCACCCTAACAAGAAAATCCGGCGCAGGTTAAAGGTCTGGGACTTCATCTCTGCCACCAAAGAATCTTTTTCTAAACTTAGGATTGCTGAGGATGAGTCTCCTGGACTGAAAAAAAATGTCAAAGCTCCGTTCGGGGGCGGGGGGTTGTACTACTACTCCATCCCTCTCTATATCGGACGCTTAAACTAACATTCCCAACGGACGACGGCGGGATTGTCAATGACGGGCGGATGTGGACCCTGGTAACCTTGAACAGACCGTCGAAGTCCTGGCCTACGCATAGTTCCATCCATTTTGTGCTTAGACGGCGAGGAATAGCTATCAAATTGGTATATTTAAATGCGAGGGACTTGAGCGATTGGGTCAAGGCTCTCTGCCTCCTTTGTGTCCTCTTGTTATTCGATGTGGTTGCGATCCAGCAAATTTAGTTTGTTTGCGACATCGATATCTGTGTGTTGTCTAGAGACTTAGTTGTTTATTCAGCACACGAGGATCGACAGGCCAGGGGTATTTCCTTACTGGGTAAGCGTACCCTGAATGCCAGTGTGAATCTTGCCCATGTCAATGTCGGGGAGCAGTTGATCGTGGCTGATATTGATGTGAAAATTGATTCGTTTCGTCTCGTTTTAATTTATGCACTCAAAGACTCGCCAGAGCATGTTTGGTTCTTCCGTTAGTTGGGGACGTTCCTGGTGGATCCGGCGCACGTAGCCTTAATGGGGGACTGGAATGTCATCCTGGACTCCAAGTTAGATAGGAGGTAAGGTGCTAGCGTGAGGTTGAGTGATCGTAGTCTGGTCGATTTGATCGACGTGTTTGATCTCGTCAAACAATACCGGGTCGATCACCCGGGGCAGGAGATGTAGACGTAGGCTCTTAAGTAGCTGTCTAACCGGGTAGATAGATCCCTTGATAGAATATTAGTGCGAAAGTTCTATCTAGATTTGCTAAATTTCTCCATGTTTCACTGGTAGGCTATTTGCACTACAAACTTGTTTGTGCTCGGAGAGCGTTAGACTCTAGGCTTAGATTGGCTGGACACTGGAATTACGATGTATCCTTAGTGTACAGGAAGTTTTTTGGCTACAGCTCACTAGATTAATGCATCGGAAGGTATTGGGGGCGGTAATTAGGAATAAGTGATGGGAAAACCTTAAGGTTAGGATTAGGTCTTTCACCCCAGAAAGCCAACGCTTCGCTTTAGATAAGGCTAGCAACATAAAGGTACTTAAAGATAGTCTGGTCTGAGCGGAAGCTGGAGTTTCCCCTAGAGGTAGCCTTAATTAGGTAGGCCCTGTGGTGAACGACTATTGAGCGGGGTCAGTTAGTTAGACATAGGTTAAACAATGTCTAACAAAACCGTGAATATGGGCTGAGAATTGTGTAAGAAGAAAATTAGTCGCTGTTCCGATCGTTACCTTCCGCAGGTGAACATCCCCGGATGGGTGTACTCTTCACTCGTGGCGTTTCGGCAGTATTTCCGGAATGGTTTTACCAAAGAGTCGGGTATCTGTGACGAAGAGTTTATCAGTTATTTCGCCAAATTACCTTGACTCGTTGACTGCAGATTCCGGTTACGACAGGGTGATTATAGTGGGCGAAGTCCTCTAGGTATTGAAGAGGGTTGGCAGAGGCAAATCTCCGAGACTTGGTGGTATTCCCTACGAATTGTACTTGAGGCTGTAGCAAATGTTTGTTCCTATTTTGACAGTCGTATTTAACACCTGTTCAGACAGTTCCCAACCGAATCGTCAGGAGAGTGATCACACTGTCCAGAAAGGATAAGCATGTTCGGGGTGGGATTTAGACGACTATAGGCCTACAATTCTACTAAAAACAAAGTTAAAGATTTTGTCCAAAATCCTGACGGAACGTTTGCAGTCAATTGCCGAGATTCTGTTAGGAGCGATGAAGAACCGGACAATTCAGAGCAACCTGCTTCTGATCGGGACGATCCTAGAGGCTGTAGAAGACGACGATGAAGCCGCGCTGATGTATTTGGATCAGTCCAAGGCATTCGACAGCGTCGACCATTAGTACATGGCGACTGTCCTGTAGACCACCAGATTGCAATCCGACTTTTGCAAGTAGAGCAGCCTACTGTATCGCTCCCCCAGTGCTGTGGTAAGCGGTCAAGCGCTTTTGCGCAGTCAAGGTCGGTTCGTCAGGGTGGCTGCTGTCACCTCTATTTTACGCTTTGTCGTCGGAGCCACATCTCCGCCGGGTGAGGGACAGGGCGCAATTCGGCTCTGCGCGAGATCGGTGACACTGGTAGAGCTCGAACCAGGGTTTTCGAAATTAAAGCTAAAATAAAAGAAAATTTTACATTTTAAAAAATGCATTTTTTGATGCCTCTAATATAAATTATAGCATATAATTTGCATTTCCATTGAGCCCCAGCATAGATATATAACTTGCTGATATGTAGACATGTTTATAATTAAGAAAAAAGTCAATTCACTCATTTTCCTTACCACTTTCCCGACATTTTGCAACAAGAATCTTCGAAGTGAAGAAGGATATTATCATTCTTTGAATAGAGTAACCAAAATTTGAACTCAGAATCAAAACCAAATTTGGCAACAAGAGATTTCTTCAGTATCTGTCTGAGATGAGATATTATGTACACTATTTAAATTATTCGGACTATTGGCCTCATCTTTGTCGCCATATTTATTACAACGTTTGATATATATATATATGTGTGTGTGTGTGTGTGTGTGTGTGTGTGTGTGTGTGTGTGTGCGTGTGTGTGTGTGTGTGTGTGTGTGAGAGAGAATTCGAGAGGATCACAGTAAAATAAATAGGCATATATCAAGATTATTCAACTAAACATGCTTGAATATATATATATATATATATATATATATATATATATATATATATATATATATATACATTATTTACGTTATTGGGACTATTGTCCTCATCTTTGTCGCCATATTTATCACAACGTTTCGGCCGTTGTACGCTCCGGCCTTCTTCAGGTGGTTGAAATGTCGAACTGAACCCTTTATTTCGCTCACTGGGGTAGACTGTTCTAGTACCACGTGCCATATTTTAATGGATGTCAGTTTTCAGTTATCTCCTGTTACTTCCTCTCTGAAAGTTCTCCACTGCCTTAACCGGTTATTGAAGTCGCACTCTTTGGTTCCTGTCACTGGATCTAACCAACGCCTCTATCCACAGTGCCATGTGTCCTTGAGGTCTCTTCGTTGTTATTATTATTCCAAGTATGAGTGGATGACGGGATCTTTTGTCATCATCAGAACACATTGACAGCTACTGGCAATTAAGATTTGAATAATCTGATTAAAACACTGACGAGACAGAAAATTCCATAACAATCTGAATTCCATAATTGCTTTGAAAAGCTTTGGCCGAAAAAGTAATTGATACAGCGATCGATCACTGGAAAACAGCTTCGATTCATTTTTTTAAAAGACGAGAGAGCGCTTTTTCTCACATTAAAATTTGTTAATAACATATTCACAGATACGGGTGGGTCAGCAATATCCTATTACAAGACAGGACTTCTTTGGTAACAAATAAAAGTGTACCGAACTGGTATCTGTCCTCCTTTACGGCAGCGAATGTTGGACGGTCTCCTCAAAGATGAAGAAATGACTCGAGGCGGCGGAAGTATGGTTCTATAGAAGGATGCTAAGGTGTGAGCAACGATGAAGTTTTGGATAGGACGCAAACACGGAGGAAGTTTATACTTAACATCCGAAAGAGGCAGCTGAAATTTCTGGAACATTTAATGAGAAAGTAGGGCTTGGAGAATATGATACTCACAGGTCGAATAGAGAGAAAGACAGACAAAGGAAAGCAACGCATGGCATACCTAGCGGACTTAAGCAAGTGGAGGACAGAACAGGGCCTGGGGAAGTAGCAAAGGGAGATAACTTATTGAGAGCTAGAAGAGATAGGGGGTAAGTCGTCATTCATTATTGTCTACGTCCTGAAGGGACACGGTACATAAAAAGAAAGAAGAAGAATATCCTAGTGGGGAGAGAGAGAAAAAAGTTCCACTGCCCCACTGTCTGCCTTGGCGAGTGAACTGTACATGAACAGCAGGCCCTACTTTCAAATTCACCCTTCGCTATTGATTTTATATAACATTACAACAGTCATTTATTTGAAACTTTATATTCAACTGGTCGCTGAGATTTCCCGTTTTTATTAATAACTGAACTGATTTCTTCATATAACAAGTCCGTGAATATTCTCTAGTCCTTTTGTAATATCTAAACTTATATCTATTTTTCTTGGCGGGTATTTCCACTTGTAACAGTAAGTACTACCTCGGTGTCATAGTCTAAATATCGTCTGCCTTCTGAAGTAGTAACACATATGCATTTGAACAAACAAATCAACAATGGCCTCAAGCAATGGTGAGTATCCGTTGATATATTTAATACCGTTTAAAATTTGTACATACATGTTTATACATACATATATATATATATATATATATATATATATATATATATATATATATATATATATATATATATATATATATATATATACTATATCTTAAACGGATATAAAACATAAGTAGAATATACATTATTATATCACGAAGACTGCAAGTAGGTTTCTAGGTTTACTTACTGTAAGTATCAAAATGTTACACACACACAGAAATATATATATATATATATATATATATATATATATATATATATATATATATATATATATATATATATATATAGTACAGGTAATCGTTCCGTTGGTACATAATCCGGGTGGATCCTAGTAATATTAATTATCAAAACTGCTCCACAAAGTGCTCGATGTTTTTACTTTGACAGAGCATATGTATTTAAAAAAATATAGACAAGAATAGACAAAAGAAGATTCACGGACATTTTTTTTTATATATATATATATATATATATATATATATATATATATATATATATATATATACTTTCTTTTGTTCACAGTCGGCCATATTACGAAAAAATCTGACAAAATAAAACATAAACGTAATAAAGTTTTAAGTTTTTGTTTAAGTATTCTATCTTTCTCGCTCACACTCACAATATCTATCTGACTCTCTCTCTCTCTCTCTAACATACGCACATGTGTGTATTTTCATTCTCTCAATAATACATGTTTAATTGAATATGACTGAAAAAAGTACTGCTAAATTCTTCTTGTGAACGAACAAGTTATTTGTTTTTGGACGTCGTATATGTAAAAGTTCCCCAAAGTTTTTCGTTGTGAACCCATTCGGATAATCTATTAACTGTTGTCAAGAGTGTGCAGGTGGTTGGGATGTAGACATATTTTTAATTCCCGAAGGAACCATTTAAATTAGCAGAAAAAAAAGTATACCATCTTCGATATTTAAAATATTTGCCCAAATCCAAAACGTAATAAAACAACAAAAACTAACCCTACCCTAAACAACATCAACGACAGTCATGCACTATGGGTATTCGAGAATTATAAACATGTTTATCAGCAAATTACATATCTATCTATCTATCTATCTATCTATCTATCTATCTATAAATCCACCGCCTGTTCTTTATCTATCTATCTTGTAAAAATAATAGAAGCATTCTTTATGAAAAATAAAAACTAATCCCTAAACAACATTAACTGAAAAGACGACCACCCTGTACTGCGAGTATTCGACAATTATAAACATGTTTATCAGCAAATTATCTATCTATCTATCTATCTATCTATCTCTTTCTATAAATCCAACGCCTGTTCATTATCTATCTATCTATCTATCTATCTATCTTACTTAGCGGGTATTTCCACTTGTAGTAGTAGGTATTTCCTTGGCGTCACAGTCTAATGGTCGCCTGCCTTCTGAAGTAGTATCACATGTAGTTGAATAAACTAATCTAATCAACAATGGCCTCAAGCAGTGGTAAGTATCAGTTGATATGTTATTTTACACAGAGACATATTTTATGTAACACAAGTAGAATTTAGATATTTTGTAGAAAGTATTACTTAAATGTATGTCTCAAGATGTTATATGTTTTCTTTGTTCACAGTCGACAATATATGTCATAAAAAAAGAAAATCTGCCAAAATAAAATATAAACGTTGTAATAAAATTTTGTGTTTTTAGTTAAATATACTTTCTCACTCTCTTTCTCACACTCGCCCTTTCTCTCACTCTCTCACTCTCTCTGACACATAAGTTTTCAAAAGATAAAAATTAAAATCGAAATCTTTGTGTCATTATCAACAGAGAAAAATCAAAGTGCTTTTACGTAAAATTATTTATTCTAACATTGAAAATTTTTGTTAAAAATCTTGTTTTGTCGAGTGTCACGCTTTAAGGTGAAAACAAAAATATTGATTTTAAATTCTTGCCAAAATCAGATAATTTCTGGAATTTAATTAAACTTCTTGTTTTGGTTTTTAATTTTTTTAGGATTTGTTTAAAATATGTATTCTTTGGTTTAGTTTGGTTTGGTTTATTTTGTTTTACATATCAACCTCAATGGATTATTTAATGCCGACAAGATTTTTATTGCTGGTAATGGATTTTTTTTTTTTTTTTTAAAACGTATTGCTGGTAATATTTTTTCTTTAAAAATATACTGCTGGAAAAATTTTTTCTAAAAAAATATTGCTGGTATTAAAACCTATTTTTATACTTGCATGGAGTTTTGACAACTTTTGGAAGGTTAACTATTTTGTCCATAGCTGAGACCTTGGCCCCTCAAAAACTTCTAATCAAAGGCCTTGCTGCCGGATGTAGTTTATTGTCTTACCCAGGGACCTGTATGTAGTTTATTGTCATACTCAGGAAGGTTAATTTGCTCGACTTATTCGGAAATAAATTATTTTTGAAAAAAAATTATTTTACATCTGAAATCTTATAAAACTTCGATAAATTATTTTTTGTATTGCTTAATGTTTATATTTCTTATAAAGACAAGTCCTCAGAGAACTTAAACAATCAAATATCTTTGGTCAAACAGGCTCACAAGTTGCAAAAAAATTAAGTCGTAAAAATATGTAAAGAAACCAAAACATTATTTAATTAGAAGGGCTTTTAATTGATTTTATGAATAAAACATATTATGAACACTATTTGCTTATATGTCTGTTTATGTATATATATATATATATATATATATATATATATATATATATATATATATATACAAAGAAATAATCACGCATAGAATCAATCAGCAATATTAATGCTATTATTGGCGACATCCATCGCTAGTAGTGTATAATGTATGCATTAAAATACTGTTAATCCATAGAGTGATGTGATCCTCATTCATAAAACTGTTGTCTGTTGTTTCCAGTTTATATTTTTTTAAAATGCAAGTACTTTCGAATAATCCTTTATTCATCGTCAGGCATATCTTTTCCTTATAAAATCAAAAACTTGGAGACGAAATAATATAAAATATAAAAATATAGATAATATATAAAAAAACTATCGATCCGCAGTACAAAAAAATTCCTATAAAAAAACTAAAAAAATTACTACTAAGACATAACACTATATTAATTGAACTATATACTTAGTTCATGACATATTAACTGAAAACACTTGTAAAAATAGAATACGTGGATTTACCCCATCACAAGAAAAGTTCAAATAAAATTCTCACTTAAAATTTTGAAAAACTTAGCGTTGCGTCTTTGCACGTTCCGAGATTGTACACAACCGTCAATAATAGCAGATTCTAAAAAAAAACAACTTTCGGTCGACAAACAGTTATTGAAACGTAATATTCTGTTTTTACGATTTGGTTGTAATTTTTCGAAACTGGAGGTTTTAGATTATTTACATTATTCGGACTATTGTCCTCATCTTTGTCGCCCTATTTATTACAACGTTTCGGCCATTGTACGCTCCGGCCTTCTTCAGGTGTTTGGAATGTCGAACTGAACCCTTTATGGCGATAAAGATGAGGACAATAGTCCGAATAATGTAAATAATGTACATAATACCTCATCTCAAAAATATAGACAGATACTGGATGTTTTAGAGTTGTAATGTTTATTTTGTTTATCTTCCTTTAACCAATAGCTCATTATCGCTGGATTCTATATCTATTAGTATTTATATTCAGAGACTCTTTTAATACCATTTCGTGTAATTTTAATTCTTTTACATTTTCTTATTTATTAATTGTAAAGTAATGTATTTCAAATTTGTTGGGAAAGCGTTTTCCATTATAACGTTATTTTCTTTCGTTTACTATTAATCAATTTGCTTTTATTATTTATTATTTATTTATTTCAATTATTTACAAAAACAACAACAACAACAATAATAATTATAATGGATAGTTAAATATATTTGTACATGGGATGGATGTATATCTTTATATATATATGTATTTACAGTGAATCATAGATGTGTGTATATGTCTATATGTGATGTTATATTATTTGTGTATGCTTTAGAGTAAAATATAAATAGGGTATATTGGAAATTATATATGCATATGCATATGTGAGTGCATATATACACACTAGAGTTCAAAAGTTTAAGGAAATCCCTGGACATTTTTTTAAATTTGCCCAAAATGGTTTTTGTACTTTAAATAAGAGATAATTAATATAAATGACGAAAAATTGAAACATGCTTTTTTTATTAGAAATTTTATTATGCCCCCAAAATAAAAGCATGTTATGATTAAATTTTGCTCTTGTCAAAATATCCTCCTTTACACTAGATTACTGCAGCACAAATTTTTTGGCATTCGTTGCGAAAGTTTCTCAAAGTATAAGTTTGATAATTGATTCTATTCTTTCTTCAATGACTTTAAAAGATCTCCTTCATTTTTATTTCCCTAGTCTGTCAAGTTCATCGCATGCTAATTCTGGGTGGCTACAAACTTTTGAACTGTAATATATATATATATATATATATATATATATATATCAAACCTAGTATATCAGACAAACCTACCCAGGTTTCACCTAAGCGGTTCGTCAGGGAAAGCTGGCTCACTAGGTTTGACTAGGTCTGCTCTACGGTTGTATTGAGCTCTTTTGTTAGTTCTTTACTCGTGTCGGGTTTTTTTCTTTGGGCTTTGAACCTGCATCTGTGCGATTTTTTCGACAGACTTTCATGTTCCTGGCTCTTTCTTTTTTTAAAACTTTTTTCCTTCGAGATTGATTTGATTATTGGCAAATAAAAAAATTTCGGGTTTTTCGAGACGAGTATAGTTACCTATATATATATATATATATATATATATATATATATATATATATATATATATATATATAATAATATTAGTGGCCAATATATATATATATATATATATATATATATATGTGTGTGTATGCTGAATACTGAGCAAATTGGAGGAGCGCCTGCTACCAAGGTATAACTAACTTTGAAAAGAATCGTCTCAACCATCTGAGAGAATTAAGAATTAACACTAAATCTCGGGCCATTACATCAGCCCATACGACGGCCAACCTTTCAGTCTGCACTTCGTGTGGATTTATTCGCAAATCCCGTGCAGGATTGTTGTCTCATACAAAACATAAACATAAAAACTGAACTGAAAGACAGTCATACGTCGAAAAGGAGGGATAGTACATGATCATCATTATATATATATATATATATATATATATATATATATATATATATATATATATATAAGTGAACATTAAAGTCAACACAGTGACAGGCTGTTTCATGATCGACGCAATCGTCAAGCCTGACGATTGCGTCTAGCATGAAACAGCCTGTCGCCCCTGAGTGTTGACTTCAATATTCACTTTTATATTTACATAAGCTCTATCTCTGATATTGAGCACTTTACCACATAAATGTAGCACGCCTTAAAACTATATTTCTTCATACATACATACATATATATATATATATATATATATATATATATATATATATATATATATATATATATATATATATATATATGAATAATTTGTTTATGCTTCTCCAGACAATCATACAACAGCGGGTTTCACGACAAAATGGAAAGTATTAGAGATATTAGCCATATGAAGCGATTTCGTTCATGACTAGGCTAAATTCATACCCCCTCACTGGATTTGCACACAAAGATACCCCGGATGACTTTTCTGTATGCTGGCTTTCACCTGAGAAGGAACTTCATATGCGCATTTTTCAGTAAGAAGTGTAAAGTTTCCCCTCTACGTGGCGTCGCAAAGAAAATCCCAAAATGTATTCTAGTCATTACGTTTGCAGCAGAAAGAAGTCTGGTGGACAGTCGTCAAAGGAAATATCAACAGATACTACAGTGTGACCCGAATTGCCATGAGTTCAGATTTGCAAACATGACAAGATTAAGGATAGGAGTTAAATAACAAATCTAGTGAGGAGGAATGTTGTTCAGAGTTATATGTGAAAGAAGTAGGGGGAGTAGACTATTTGACGGAGAAAATGACCGATAGAAAAATTAAATATTGAATACAAGCAACATAAGTGATACTAAAAAGATTAAGCCACTTGACGTGGTGAACATTAAAATCGCTAAGCACAAAGATGACAGAGGGCCATTGCTACAGTCCTGGGAAGAAGGGGAGAAATAAAAGAAAAACTGTAATCAGAGTATATAATAATAATATAATAATAATATAACAATATAATAATAATATGATAATAATATAATAATAATATAATAATAATATAATTATAATATAATAATAATTTAATAATAATATAATAATAATATAATTATATAATAATAATTTAATAATAATAATAATATAATAGTATAATAATAATATAATAATAATAATATAATAATATAATAATGATATAATAATAATATAATATAATTATAATATAATAATAATTTAATAATAATATAATAATAGTAATATAATAGTATAATAATATAATAATAATATAGTAATATAATAATGATATAATAATAATATAATAATATAATTATAAGAAAATAATAATCTAATAATAATAATATAATAGTATAAGAATATAACAGTATAATAATATAATAATAATATAATAGTATAATAATAATATAATAATAATATAATAGTATAATAATATAATAATAATATAATAATAATATAATAGTATAATAATATAATAATAATATAATAATAATATAATAATAATATAATAATATAATAATAATAATATAATTATAATATAATAATAATTTAATAATAATATGATAATAATAATATAATAGTATAATAATATAATAATACTATAATAATAATATAATAATAATATAATAGTATAATAATAATATAATAATATAATAATAATATGATATATAATAGTAATAATAATATTCAAAAGCACACAGAAGAATCATTCGGGGACCCAGGAGACAACTAACTGGCCACTAAAATATTTCAAGATTTGAAAATAAAAAAATGCAACTGATTTTTTAAAATGGTATCGGTCAAGTTAACATCGTATTTATACTATGGACAAGACACCAATTTCTAAACATCAATACTGACACTCACCACCGTCACTGATAAAGATTTTCCCCTATTTGTGTTACGAGGGGGGACCTCTAAATTTCAGTAGTACCCGCCTATATGTTTCTATAAATCTATTCGTCAATTCATTATTTATCTATCTGCTTATTATCTATCTCTGTATCTATCTATGTAATCTATCTATAAATGCCTGTTTATTATCTATCTATCTATCTATCTATCTATCTATCTATCTATCTATCTATCTCAGCCTGTTTATTATCTAAGTAAAAGTGTACCTTGAAGAGAGATATTCATTCCTTCTTTTGTGAAGACTAATGCAATATAGTGATTTTCCAAGCGTAGCTTAGATGTGACACAAAGCCGAAAGTAGTGGGCACCCAGTGAGGATCGAATTCACAACTCAGTCGTAATTGTCCTAGCGAGACAAGCTTGCTAACCATTACGCCACCTCAATACAACATATACTCCCTAGAATTTCTTGTATTTAGCTGTCCCTTGTCGAATTAAAATAAGGCATAGCTACTAGCATACTGTAAATTAGGTACCGCCAAACATTCGGTAAAGGTTCAAATGTATTTTTCATAAAGGAAAAATCCTTCTCGAAGCTTTCCCCCAGCTTCAATTGAAAGGTAAAGGATTACATTTTCTAATTCCAGAAAAAAATACCGTGGAGTATTTCAAATAGAAATTTGAATGATTTTTAGTCGATTCTTCCGAAAAACCAATCAAAACAGCCATTTTTAACTTTTTTAGAGAAATTTACACAAAACTTATTTTTTCCTTTTTAAAAATCCTGCTAAAATAAGATATACTTTCTGAAACGTTACTTTCGTAAAATTAGCAAATTTAAAGTTAAATTAATGTTTTGAAACAAATATCACTTACAGCATAAGATTTTTCTAGACAAACATTTCTTGTCCTCGGTGTATTGTTATTTTTACGTCTCCATCAATAATTTGATGGTTGAATGTGTTGACAGGTTTAGTACGGTGCACCAAAATTGATATAACGGTTTTTTTTGTTTCTTATAATAATTTAAAATACTATAAAAATTTCTTACATTATTGAGTATTCTCTATAATGGTATTTCATTATTTAATAGCTAAGATAATAAATAATTTTATTAATTATTAATATTACATTAAGTTATGAGATTTTTAATTTAATAACTTAGATAATAATAAAATTATTATTATATTAATAATTGAAATATCTCACTCAGTTATTAATTGTTTCAATTGATAAATGAGACAATTTTATTATCTCAATTTCATTTTTAATTTAATAACTGAAAGTGAGATAAGCCGAAGACCTTTATATAGTCAAGGGGCTTTCTCTAAGGCGGAGACAAGCCTTGAAACACGTGATCTTTTAACCATAATATCACTTACGAGATATCATACTAAAAAAAATATAACATTTTGACGCAAAAAATAGCTATAATTATGGTAAGAAGCATGATGGTATTAAGCTTTTAATTTTCGCTTAGTAAATATAGTCTTCACTTAATAACCTACCTCATAATTTCTGTGGAAAAATTTTAAAACTTTTTAAAATTAAAGAAAACTAAAAAAAAAAAACTAAGAAAAATGCAAAAAATTCTTGTAAAAATTCTTTATTCATCGAAAATTTTTTCTACAGATAATAATGTCCTTGATTATTTATAAAAGCAAATGAAAGCCTATCTGATTCGATAATTAGATAGTTTATTGTAGTTTTTATTTTACGATTTGGAGTAGATTTTTTAAAATGTTGGCAGTAGTTGTGAAAAAACAATTAATGATTTACTTTCTCTATGGAGTCCTGCTTATAAGTAATATAAAACAATTTCCGAACTATTTGAAATTTTAGAAATTCCATAAAATTAAATTGGGGTTAGGTAACAGATGTAAAAAAAACATTTTTAGCAAGATTTCCTAAAAATAAAAAAAATACATTCTGAAATAATCCTGAAAGTTTCATTAAAATCAGAAAATCAGTTCATTTTTGAAAGAATTTCCAAATTAATGGATTCCCCACCCCCGAAATGGCTACCCTAAAATGGCCATTACCACAAGTAGTACAAAGTTGACAAAAAAAATTAATAAATAAACGAGATTTTTGACCCAAATTTAGGACGTGTTAGAAAGAAGGCAAATATTTTTTTTTAAATTGACTAAAAAATACTTTGTTCTTTCTTCCTAATAATAACATAAACATTTTGATGATAAAATTTTGTTTTTTATTAAGTCTTGTGCCTTTTATCATTATGTTATACTGATTTTTAGCTAATTATTGAAGGTACCTACTGTAAATATCTGTCTGGTCTCGTCATTTCTCAACCTATTTAACTTCGAGCCGATTTAGTTTCTTCAGGTATTTCAAATGATTCGAGGTCAAGTCAAATATATGGATTCCTACTGCTGTTTTTTTTTCTTTTTTGTTGACAGCCGATATCCCTAAATAAAAACAAAATGTTGGCTGGGTTTGATATTAACGACGAAAGTAACATGGGCATAAAAGGAATGATGATCATTTATCTAGAATTAAGTACTCAAGAAGTTTACATTAACTTTGTCTTTCTATCATTTTCATTTCCTATTAACACGCTCGCTCTTTATTGTCATAGTTTCTAGCTGTAAGATTTAAGTCAAGCATTATCAAATCTCATCTCTAATAAAATATAAAAGTTGTAATAATGCTTAAATAAAATTTAAAACTTGTAATAAAGTTTATATATAATATAAAGGGGATAATGATTTTAAAATAAAGTATAAACGCTGTAATAATGTTTAAATAAAATGTAAAATTTATAATAATATTAATATGTAATATAAAGGTGGTAATGATTTTAGAATAAAATATAAACCTTTTTAATAATGATTATAATATAATGGTTGTAATAATTTTTATATAATGTATAAAAGCTGTAATAATGTTTATAAAAAATATAAAGGTAGTAATGATTTTAAAATAAAATATAAACCTTTTATATAATGCTTTTATAAAATATAATGGCTGTAATAATTTTTATATAAAGTATAAAAGCTGTAATAATGTTTATATAAAATATAAAGGTAGTAATGATTTTAAAATAAAATATAAACCTTTTATATAATGCTTTTATAAAATATAATGGCTGTAATAATTTTTATATAAAGTATAAAAGCTGTAATAATGTTTATATAAAATATAAAGGTAGTAATGGTTTTAAAATAAAATATAAAACTTTTTAATAATGTTTATATATAATATAATGGTTATAATAATTTTATATAAAGTATAAAAGCTGTAATAATGTTTAGATATAATAATATAAATATAATAATGATTTTAGAATAAAATATAAACGTTTTAATAATGTTTATATATACTATAATGGTTGCAATAATTTTCATATGAAGTATAAACGCTGTAATATGGTTTATATAAAATACAAAGGTGGTAATGATTTTAAAATGAAATATAAACATTTTGATGTGTATATAAAATATAAACCTTTTAATACTGTTTAAATAAAGTGTAAACGTTGTAATAATGTTTAAGCAAAATATAAACCTTGTAATAATGTTTATATAAAATATAAACCAGTTAATAATGCTTACATTAATTAAAAGAAGCTTTTAATAATGTTTAAATAAAGTATAAACGTTTAATACATTTTACTTTAAATATAAACGCTGTAATAATTTTATATATAATATAGAACTTTTACTAATGATATTTAGACTTTGTGGTTAAATACTCTCTCTTTTTCATTTCTCCCGCTCTGTCTCTGTCTGTCTGTCTGTCTGTCTGTCTGTCTGTCTCTCATAGATGCACATACATACATATATGTAATTTATAAAGAATTAAAAAGAAAAAAATCCAGGATACTTATATCTCTAAAAAGGAACTGTTTGCCTGTTTTGTCGACCTCACAGCAGCCTATGACCACATCAATAGAAACTTTCTCTTCCCATCCATTAGTAACCGCCTTTCATGTTTCGAATCCACTGAATATATCGATCTACAGAATCTTACAAGTTTGTCGAAGACCCCAATGCGAAAACATTTCAGAACTCATCAGGAGGACGACAAGAAGGACATGAGAGCCACAGTCTATTTAATCTCTTCCTAGACTATGTCCTACGCATTTACAAACACAGATGTGATGAGATGGGCACTGCTCAGTTAAAAATTCCATATTACCTGTCTATGTTTCTGAGATGAGGTATTGCAATTAATTACACTATTTACATTGTTCGGATTGTTGTCCTCAACTTTATTGCCATATTCACGACATTTCGGTCGTTGTATGCTCCGGCCTTCTTCAAGTGATTGGAATTTTGAATTGAACACTTTATTTTATCCACCGGGGTAGATTGTCCTCAAGGACGCATGGCCCAGAGGATAAAAGCGTTGGTTGAATTAATCTAATGACTTCATCCCAAGAGTTGTGAATTAAATACCTGGCGACATCAGAGACGAACCAAAAAATTGATATAACCATATCAATAGAAACTTCCTATACTCATCCATTATAAAGTGCCTTCTACGCTCCGATCCCGCTAAATGCATCGATCTAATACAGAATCTTACATGTCTTGTGGGGACCACAATACGCAAACATTTCGAACTTCATCAGGAGTACGACAAGGAGAAAATGAGAGCCCCGGTCTATTTAATCTCTTCTTAGACTATGACCTACACATTTACAAACAAAGATGTGATGAGATGGGCACTGAACATTTAAAAATTCTATACTGCATCCAAAACGAATTTAGAATAAATATAATGAAAAACTCCGGGAAAATGCTTACCTCTCTAAAAGGAGTTTGCCTGCTTTGTCGACCTCACAGCAGCCTATGACCACATCAATTGAAACTCTCTCTTCGCATCCGTTAGAAAGCGTCTTCCATGTTTTGTGTCCACTGAATATATCGATCTACAGAATCTTACAGTTTTGTCAAGGACCCCAATGCGGAAACATTTCAGAACTTCATCAGGAGGACAACAAGGAGGAAATGAGGGCTTTAGTTTATTTAATCTCTTCCTAGGCTATGCCCTTTTATAAACACAGATGTGATGAGATGGGCACTGATCATTTTAACACTCCATACTGCAAACGAATCTATCAATAGAAGATAATATCCTGCTTTCTTTCACGGTGATGAGATAGTGGTGATGGTGGTGGGGAGTCTATGCCGACGACTTAGGTATTCATAGTTGGTATAAAATGATCTTGAATAGAAAATCAACATCGTCTATCAAGTGTTTCAAGAAATGGGACTCGATAAACCTTTCCAAACTATAAGCTTGAGTTGGAATAGAAGCTTTGATGGCACCCTGAATCAAGCATAAAATTCGGGATGTGGAATTAGTAACTACTAAAGTACTCAAACATCTCAATGTATGGATCATCTATAACAAATTACGTATAGGAGAAAAATAAACTGTTTCTATCTATCTATCTATCTATCTATCTATCTATCTATCTGTTTTTTCACTGTCTATCTATCTATCTATCTATCTATCTATCTATCTTTTTCACTACGAAGAAATGTTCTACCATTGTGCTCTTACTGTTCTGTTTTCTCTCTTTTGTAGATACGAATGGAATCCTTTTCATCTTCGAGTCAGACGGCTATGACTGGGCCAATCATCTTTCATCACTTCTTATTAACGAGTACGACATCCAATGTTTCATAGAGCACTGGTGGAATCTCAATGAACAGATTGCATCATCTTACCCGGTGCATGTACTTTTGCTCTCACCTCTCATGGAACCCCACACCAGACACAAGAAATTCTCCTACCTTAGAAACGAGTCACAATCGTCGTTACTCTTAGAATGCAATGTCATCTCGAATGAACTTCAAATGTCTCGGTGGGCCAGAACAAAAGCGCTTGATGTCACTTCGGAGGTACAGCGGGACATATTAGTAACACTTGTGGAAATGTACGAAATGGAAACGAATGACCATGACGGTTTTAATTCGGAAGAACTTGTTCACATGGATATTGTACCAACGCATTTATATCCGGTAAAAATCGATACTTTGTTCTTGCAAATGCTTCTACGGTTGCTTTGCTGCTTAATTTTGCTTAAATATGCTAATTTCTTTGCCTGTTAGCAAAGAGTACATTAATTCTAAATTGTAACATAGAATTACAACCATTAAGCTGTTATATATTTAGAGATTCTTGATAAAATCCCCAGAAAAAACAGCAATGTTATTTGTCCTGACCAGGCATACCGATCACAGTCACCTTCCCAATGTGGCTTTCTTGTGTTTTTTTTTCTATAAATACTTTCATGTTAATTGTTCAGATAATCTTTCCTCCATGGGGCCTAGATTTATGAATTTGAGCGCAGTACTAGATTGGCGGCGAGGTCTCATCATTTTACATTTAAAATGGCTAAATAAAAACGTAATTTCTATGCTAACAGTTTATTTTCGCTTAATGTTATTTTCTGTCAGGTTTGAGCTTCAAAAATTTAAATACAATGTCAATCGTTGTCTACTGTCATTTTTAATTCAAGTTCTTTTATTGTTCTTGTTCCTTATTAATGTTTTTCTTTTATTCTTTTATATTCAGAAACTCATTATTTCGCAGTGGCTTACTTGCCTTGCTTGGAGTGAAATGAAAGAAAAAAACAAACAAAAGCTAGGAAGCAAAAATTGTTGCATTTTTAGATTGAAAGAAACAAATTCTTCTTTGGTTTTAATTAATATCTCTATTGAAGTTATTAGGTTGGAAAGAATGTACACACACACACACACACACACACACACACACACACACACATATATATATATATATATATATTGTTGAAGCTCGGATAAGCATGGAATAATAATAATACAACACAAAATGTACGTAAACAAAATGTATTGAAACAAGGAAAAGGTACACAATATTTACAGTTAGTTTTGGTATATTCTTGTAAAGACTGTTCTTGTAGAATGGGTTGACTTAATCGCAGTCGGGCAGAGTCTCTGGATTGGATCTCTTGTTACTTCCCTCGTCTTCCCGGTACCAACCCATATTTATATGGTCGGTACTCCACTATGTAAATTAGGTGGATCGTACCACAACATATATATATATGTGTGTGTGTGTGTGTGTGTGTGTGCACGTGTGTGTGTGTGTGTGTGTGTGTATTTAGGCAGCAAATTCTCTTTTAGGCATGTCTGATTGAATAAATTACAGACATTATACTTGCTAATTTTTTTTAAACAAAATCCGTTCATACTCACAAATAACCTTCCGTATACTTATGTTAAATGGATGAGAGAAATGTGCTATAGCTGCTTAAATTTCTTTTATTTTCATTTACCAATTACTTTCGATTTACTTCCAAGATCATCTTCAGGGGTTCATGTAGTACAAAACTATATGTTGTTCGTTTGTACAAGTATTTATACAAAGTTGTGCGTTGTTATCCATTACCGTAATTTTTTCATTATACTTTTAACTGCAAACCAGTTGATAATGTGCTAAGCGTTCATTAGAACGTGAAAAAATTATCCATTATGGATTTTTTTTAATGTTATAATGTCATGGTCATGCGCGCATTAAAGCATGAAAAAACTGTTTCTTTACAGGCATTTCAGAACATTGCTGTAGTATTCATAGTTGAATCTGTTCAATGCCGGATTTAATTTTTTTAAATATAAATTGTTTCTAGTAATGTAATCTAAATTTGTTGTTTTCATAGAATAGGATAGTTGTATTGTTGATTAGTAATTGTTTATATTGTGAATGCGGACATGAATGTTGTTGTAGATGTCTCACAATAGACGAATGGTCAGACACGTGTAAGGTAAGCCGTCTTGTTAGTGTATTTGTAGTATACCCAACATATATGTTTTGTTTTTTGTTTTTTTTGTCGGAGATACATTCTCCCAAGGGACATTTAAATTGATATATAAAGTTGGTTTTACGTAAGACATCAGTTAGTGGGGAGTTTTTTTGCGAATAATTAAATTTGTTGTAAAGTATTTTTTTATAATATATGATTAATTATATTTTTTTATTAGAAATCTTGGAGGATATATTAGTATAAATAAGATTCTTTATGATTTTTCCATCCTGTTTGTAGTAAGCATGCATCTGGTTTCAATATAGTAGTTTAATATATTTAGTGTCTTTTGGGCAAGTACTATATTCTATTTGATATCCGTTGAGGTTTTTTATATATCGTCTTATTTGTTCATCTACAATGTGCTTTGGGAAGACATTAATAATGACAGTCTGCTTAATATTTTTAGTTCCGTGTATAAAATCTTTTTTTTTTTTGGAGGAATTAATTTGTGCTCGGTTAATTAAATTCTGTATAAGTGTTATTTTGTAGTAATCTGGACATTCACTCTTATAGTTACGAGTGCAAGAGTTTTTGCTGGTTGTTTTTTTTTATACGTAGAGATAGTAAATGTGTTGTTATTTTTGTCTATTAAAATATCAAGAAAAGGGATTTTGTTATCTTTGTTAAGTTCGTATATGAACTTGAGGAAGGAGTTTTTTTGAAAGATTTTTTTGAGTTCCATTATTTCTTCTATGTTTTAATTAAAATAAATATATCATCTTCATATCTTAGGTAGATGGAGGGTTTCTTGGTGGTACTAAATATATTATTTTCTAGGTTGGCCATGTAGAACTTACTGAAGGCTGGACCCCAAACTGAACCTATTGAAACACCATCACGTTGCACATATACGTTATTTCTGTGATCATAAAATGGGACATCAGTGGTACAAGTTAAAAGTAATTTTCTTAATATTTAGGCTTATTTTTTAATGGGGGTAGAGATGAATTATTATATATATATTTAATAATGATGTCAATGGTTTCTCTAACTGGAATGTTAGTGAATAGATTTTCAACGTCAAATGATGCTATGGTTTCATTATTAGGTTTTTCGGATTTTAATATTTGTATAAGTTCAAGGGCTGATTTAATGCTATATTCGTTAGGTATGTAAGATTCCTAAATTTGCTGTGATCAAGTAACTGTTCAATTTTTGAGTTGAAGTCTGACTTGTTTAAAGCAACAAAGATGATTGCTTTATCAGCTTTTTTTAATTACTATTTCTGGGTGGTTGTGTAATTCTTTTGCAGAAATCTTTAGTGATTTATTTAGGAATTTAGATGATTTTTTCCTTTTATCATGTCTGTCTTTTATAGAAGCAGAAATGCATAATCTAATTAAGGATGAATCTATCTTATCTATCTATCTATCTATCTATCTCTCAATATATATATATATATATATATATATATATATATATATATATATATATATATATTGTTAGATATATAGATAGCTATGTGATAAAATATAATTTCATGGCAAGCAATATTTATGTCTAAAAGTGTTTAGGCCTGAAGAATTCTTCAAGTATGAAACAGACTGTCGTCACTCGGTGATGATATCACTGGCCAATTACATATATTCAGAGTACCTCCAGAAGATAATTAATCCTTTTATAGATTCTTTAAGTAGATCACGGATTTCTGGTTCTGTGGTAATTAGCTGCTGTTTCTGGAGTTTAATTATATTTTGGTATGATGTTTCCATCTCAACTTTTTTTATGTAGTCCATTATATTTTTTCGATATATGACAGATCCTAGGTTGAGTCGATCTCTTTGGTTGTCAGTTAAATCATAGTCAGAGATGTTTATAAATCTTTCAAAGTTATTCGGGAGATATATAATTCCTTGATATAATGTATTGAGTTTCCTTTGAATTTTTAACCTATGTTTACATTCCGATATGTTACTAAAATCTTTTAGTCTATTTAGTAATTGTTTAAGTAGTTCAGAGGTGGTATTACTTTGTAATGTGTTGTGTATCGCTTGCTTGCGTTAGTTGAGTGTTATCAAGTTAACATCATTTAATTCAATCTGCCTTTACACAAGTCCTCGTTTAAATTGCCAGGTGATATTGTTCCGGTGGGCTGCTGGATTATATAATTTAAAATTGGTGTATTTAGGCAGCAAATATATATATATATATATATATATATATATATATTTAAATAAATTATTTGAGGTGCAAAATCGTAATATCGCAAGGAAAAAGTAATATGGGTTGTTTCTTAACGGCATTATGAAAATAATATAAGAAATAAGAGATGATAACTCTCACAAACAAACAGACCAACCAGTTTCGTTCCCAAGCTCATCAGGGTCAACTGGGAACTATTTCTCAATCTTACAGAATAAATAAGTCACACATACAACCTACATACAATTAAAACTAAAATTTTTTTTTTTTTTTTTAACTTATACACATATATATACTTTCCTTCTTTCTTTCTTTTTCCTTTCTTTTATGTTTTTTAAACTGTGCAAAAATACACAATAAACAAGAGAAGGAAGAAAAAAAAAAATTCTAATAAAATAATTATATATGTGTATATAACAGAGTGTGAGGGGAAAATTTGAAGCACACTAGAGGATAATGATATGAAGTCCAAGGAGACAGTCTTTTTGCTTACACAAAGATGGCTCCCTAGACCGAATATATAGAGACTCCAGTGCCTTCAAATGGAATAGAGAGTGCGAACTGGACAGAACAGTGAACCAATTCGGACTAAAGTTCTTCGCACAATTCCTACTATTTATTAGGTGCTCCGTAATCGCTGAACCGGAAGTGTTAACCAACTGACTTCTATTAGCTTCCGGATTGAGAACTCGTAATGGGACATGCTGCCTGATCCTACAATCTAGACGCTGGGAAGTCCTTCCTATGTAATTGCTACCGCAACCACATTTAAAAAAATAAATCACAGAAGAAACATGATGGGGGGGGGGAAGAGTATCCTTGCGCATAGAGGGAAAGGCAGACCTAGTCGCAAAATGAACAATTAATTGAGCTGAGAAAAAACAGTCATGGACGGCTGACGAGATACGCTTAGCCAACAGCTCACCTTGAGACCCAATAAATGGTAGCCGTAGATAAACAGGGCACTTCTGTATACTGTATTGTTTTTCCTTACGGAAATTATTGATTTTATCCCGCATAACCATATCAAGAATATCATTAGGATATCCATTACGTGAAAGAATATGGCGGATAAAATTAAATTCTTCATCCAAAAACTCATCACTGCAAATCATCCAGGCCCTATGGGTCAGGGTCCTGATCAGATTTATTTTGCGTTTCTTAGGACAAAATGAGTCCCACCGCGTATAGAGTCCTGAAAACGTCGGTTTCCGAAACACTGATGTCACAAATTGAGAAGGGGTCCGATGTACAAGTACATCAAGGAAAGAGAGACACGAGTTGGACTCCTTTTCAATAGTGAATTTTAGGGACGGATGAAGTTGATTCATAATTGTAAGGAAAGAATCGGCTTCCATTTCACTGTTAAAAAGACAAAAATGTATCATCCATATCGTTGATACATAGACGGTGCATTATCTTTAGAGAGGGAGGACGACTCATAAAAACCGACAAAATGTTAGCCAAAGCAGGACCCAAAGGAGAGCCCATAGCTACCCCGTCTATCTGTCTGTACATGATATTGTTGAAACTAAACTCTACAGACATGGTAGAAAATTTCATCAGCTCAATAAAAACCATTTCAGGGATATCCGGAGGTGACAAATTACTTCGATACAGCATGTTGCAGCAAATATCAATCGTATATACATATATATATATTGCAGCAAATATTATTCGTATATACATATATATATATATATAGACAGATATAGCATATATACAAACACACACACACACACACACACACACACACATATATATATATATATATATATATATATATAGAGAGAGAGAGAGAGAGACAGATATAGAAATGTATGTATTTGTGTACTTAGGCAGCAGATTCTCTTATTAAATAAATTACAAATATTATGTCTGCTTATTTTTTAGCATATTATTCCGTACATATTCACGGATATTTTTCAGTGTGTTACAATCAAATTGTAATATACGGAAAAATATCCGAGAATATGAACGAATTATGTTAAAAATAAGCAGACATAATATTTGTAATTTATTTAATCAGACATGATTAATATATATATATATATATATATATATATATATATATATATATATATATATATATATATATATATATATATATATGCGCGGTACTTATTGGAAAGCGCTCAATATCAGTGAGAGAGTTAACTAAATATATATATATATATATATATATTCAATATATATATATATATATATATATATATATATATATATATATATATATATATATATTGACTAATATTTGCACTTTCACAATATCTATTCACTTGGTGTCACAGGCCAGTGATCACCTGGATTCTGAAGTGGTGATTAACACATATTCCTGTGAAAAAATGAATCAACAATGACCCCAAACATTGTTAAGTTGATATATTTCACATACTTAAACATATTATACATAAATACATGCATATATATATATATATATATATATATATATATATATATATATATATATATATATATATATATACACACTACAATTCAAAAGTTTACGATGAACCTTAGTAACTTTTTAAAATGGACCAAAGACTAGTTGCTTCGTACTCTAAAGGAAAGAAAATTATTATGCGTGGTTAAAAAAAAGTGAGGCATGATTTTTCATTTTCTCTGGTGTTAATTGATATCTTCAGTGAAGTTATTAGTTTGGAAAGAAAGTCCAGGCATATATGAAGATTAGAAAGGAACACACGCTTCTTTGGTTTTAAGTGATATCGTTAGTGGAGATATTAGCTTGGAAAGAAAGTCTTATTGCATTTGTAGATTGGAAAGGAAAATTGATTATTTGGTCTCACTTGATATCTTTAATGAAGTTATTTAGTTGGAAAACTCTTCTTAAATCACAACTTAATATGATTTTAACAAAATAAATGGCTTCATGGATGTGGCCTTTGTCAAATTGAAACGCTAATATAAATATTAAAATTCAACTACAAAATCCCTGAATTCATGTCTCACATTAATTATTATGATTTACCCAAAATTTCTAGAAACAAGTTTCTTTAACAGTATATATGCCAAATTTCTTTTTCTAAAGTCTTGTATTTAAACGGTCAAAAACTTGTTTTAAATATTAAATACTGTTTATTCTGTCTATGTATATATTTTTAAATTATATTTTTTAAATTTGTTTGTTTGTATAGTGGCATATCAATTCTTCATGGGTCATTTAATGCCGGGAATTAAATTTCTTGGGAGCTTTAGTAATTTTTTGACAAAAAAAAAAAAAAATACTGTTGATATTTTTTTTTACATAAATGTATTTTTTTTAAGCGTTTCACCCCCAAACAAGGCAGGAAGCCACTAGCACGCAAGGGGTTACAGAGAATTGGAGTGAGAGCAAATAGGAGTGATAGAGGGAAGCATAAAGAGAAGGATAGGGAATGGATCAAGGTATCTGGAGACGTCGATTGTCATTACATTTGATTAATTGGAGATTATAGCTACCAGGGAAACAAGAAAAGGGGAGGGACTTCCACAGGTGAGAAGTGCGAGACATGAAGCTATTGGAGTAGAAGAGACGGATACATTTAACAGTTTACTGGTAATATTGTTTTTCTTACAGAAATTTACTATGCGGATGTATAATTTTTAAATACTTTCATAGTGTGTTGACCTCAGTTTGTAACTATTTACGCATAGCTGGGACCCTAACGGATGCTACCATCCTGGGTTAGGGTGGATCTGGGAACAACAAAGTAGCTCCACGCTCTTCAAATTTCCCTAAATCCCGATCAGAGGCTTTGCTGCCAGATTTAGTTTGTCATCAAACACTGGACGCGGGAATAGAAGAGTATACAACACTCTTCACTTTAGGCAAGTACTTTCCTTATTTTTGAGCGAGTATTATCGAGCAAATACTATTAGTGCGAGTGTTATTCGAAGGCGTCTGACACCAGTATTGTTCAACGGCGTTACTATAGTTGTATCTGAGATTACAAAGTCTCTACTACAACGAGCATTACAAAGGTTACAGCAAGTATTCGCTGACATTACAAAATGTCAACCGAGTGCTTGTTGACATCTCAAAATTTGTGGCTTACTTTCAGCGAATATCGGATATATTTTAGTTTTATCCTTTGAAAAATACATATTCTTTCGATATTTAATTTCATAACTTATTTTTGTCGAAGTGTAATTGATATCACATAACTCTGTGGCTTATATTCAGGGAATATCAAATATATTGTAGTCTTAAGTTTAAGAAAATGCATATTAATTCGATGCTTAATTTTACTGAATATTGCTTTTTTTCGAAGAGAAAGCGATGTCACATATTTTTCTGGCTTACTTTCAAGGATTATCGCATGTATTTTAGTCTTAGCTTTAGTAAAATGCTTAGTATTATAGAATATTTTTTTATATATTTTAGTCTCAGCTTTAGGAAAATTCTTAATGAAATTTAGTCTTAAGTTCAGGAAATAGTTATTTTTATCGCAAAGTCATTGATATAATATTTTGGCTTTTTTTTTCAAGGGTTTACTGCATATAAATTAGTCTTAGCTTCAGAAAAATGCATTGTAGTTCGATGTTTAACTTTTGCTCTATTTTATCGAAATATAACTGATATCTCATAATTTTGTGGCTTACTTTCTGGGAATATCGCAAATATATTTTCGTTTTACCTTTATGAAAATGGATAGTAATTCGATGTTTAATTTTATAGAATATCTATATTGTCGAAGCGTAATTAATTCAGCCTAATACTTCAACTTATTCTCAGGGATTATCGCATACATTTTAGTCTTACTTTCATGAAAGTGCATTTTTTATGTTAAAATATAATTGATATCCCATATCTGGCTTACTTTCAAGGAACATCGCATATATTTTAGTCGGCCCTTTAGGAAAACACTTTTATAGAATCTTTTGGCCTAATTTCAGGTAATATATATTTATTATTTATACCTTGATTAAAATGCATATGAAGTCGGTGTTTAATTTTATAGTCTAAGAGGGGTTTATATTGCATAAATTACTAGCTTTCAGAGAATAACGCATATATTTTAGTTTTACCTTTAGGAAAATACATAGTAATTCGATGTTTAATTTTATAGCATAACACTTTTTGTCCCATGTAATCGATATTACATACCCTTTTAGCTTACTTTTACAGTATATCGCATATATTTTAGTCTTACCTTTACGAAAATGCCTAGTAATTCGATGTTTAATTCCATAGAAGAGAATATTTTTTTGTCTAATCGTAATTGATAGCACATAATGTTCTGGTTTAATTTCAGGGCATAACAAATATATTTTCGTCTTACCTGTAAGAAAATGCCTATTAACTCGATGTTTAATTTTACAGAATAGATTTTTTTTGTCCAAATGCAATTTATATCACATAAATTACTGACTTAATTATCAGAGAATGTCGCATATATTTGAAACTTGCCTCTAGGGAATGGCATAGTAATTCGATATTATATGTAATATATTTATGTACTACCAGCATGGCCCGGCGTTGCCCGTGTTTGATTCAAAAATCGTACGACTCATACAGCAATCGCTATCACTTGACTTAAAATATTTTTGCCCTTCCTTGCCTTTAAAGGAGTGTCCTTTGCCGTGCTGATGTGGCTACATGCCTTACTTCTTGCCTATCTCACACTGCAAATTTTTTCTAAGCTCTATACTAAACATTAAATCTGTTACGAAAAAGAAACTAAACAAAATGAACACAAAACGATCAGCTTTAAAAAAAGGACTCTTAACTGGAAAAACCGAATGAAAAAAAGAATGTTAACAACAAATACTTTTTCACACCCAACCAAGTTCTGCAGAATCAGAATCAACGTTGAGTTTAAGCAAGCGAATGAGCCAATTGGAGTAAAGTGCCATGCAGATTTAAATTTTTCCCACTTGTGACAAATGCAGCTATCGATTTTTTTTGCATGCTAAAATGCTAGTTAAAATTCGTGTCAGTCAGCTGTTGGCTCTCACGCTGGCCAATAGAATCTTCCTACCTATTCCTGGCAGCCAGCTATAGGCTCTCACTCTGGCCAGTACGAAATGGCCGCAAACTACATGAAAACTGCCGTAGAAGCATGAAAAAATCGATTATTTCCACTATCTATGGGAGTTGGGAAATGCAAAGTCGGTCTTGGCCTTCCCGCTAACTTGGAACATGTGCATGTAAATTTTGGTGCAAATCCGTCGAAAATTGCGGCCGTGCCTTCGTTACACACACACACACACACACACACACACACACACACACACACACACACTGCCTTTTATAGATAGAGATAATATATTTATATTTCATTGAATAGCTCTTTTTGTCGAAGAGTTATTGATATCATAAATTTTGGCTTACTTTCAGGAATATCGCATCTATTTTAGTATTGGATTCTGGTAAATGCTTAGTAATTCGATGCTTACTTTTATAGAATAGTTCTTTTTGTCGAAATAATTCGTATCACATATCTGTGTGAATTACTTTAAGTTAACAAAAAAAACATATTTTAGATTTACCTTTACGAAAATGCATATTAAACCGATGTTTAATTTTATTGAATAGCTATGTTTTTTTTAAGTCTAATAGATACTACATACTTTTCTGGCTTACTTTCATGGAATATTACATATAATTTAGTCTTAGGTTTAGGAAAATGCATATTAATTCGATGTCTAATTTTATGGCATAGCGTTTTTTTGTTGAATTGTAATTGATGTCGCATACCTTTCTCTCTTTCTGGGCTTATCGCATATAGTTTAGTCTTACCTTTAGAAAACTTCATAATTTCTGTCGATGTGTAATTGATATCACGTATCTGTCTGACTTACTTTCAGGGAATATCGAATATATTTTAGAAAAAAAAATTGTAAAAAACTGAATTGATATCACATAATCTTTTGGCCTAATTTCATTTAATATAATTAGTTAATAAAATATAATTAATTATATAATTATAATTAGTTATATATATATATATATATAGTTATATAATAATATACAATTAGTTAATAATATAAAATTCAATTTAATATAGCATATATACGTCTTACCTTTACGAAAATGTGTATTAATTTCATATTTAATTTTACTGAATATCTCATTTTTTGTCGGAATATAACGGATATCACATAACTTTATGTTTTACTTTCAAGGAATATCGTATATATGCCAGTTTACCTTCAGGAAAATGCATAGTAATTGGATTTTTAATTTTAATGAATATGTTTTCTTTTGTCGAAATGTAACTGATTCTAGCCATCTTTTTGGGGGTCACTTTCAGGAATTATCGCATATCTTTTAGTCTTACCTTTAGGACAGCGCATATTTTCACTGAAGAATAATTAATACCGCATATGTATTGGCTTACCTTCAGGGAATATCGCATATATTTAGCCCTTAACATAAGGACAATGCAGAGTAACTCGACATTTAATGTTATAGAAGAGCACATTTTTCCCGAAATGTAATTGAATCACATATGTTTATACCTTACTTTCAGCAAATATCGTATATATTTTAGTTTTGCCTTTTGAAAAATGCATATTCTTTCGATGTTTTATCGTATAGAATAACTTATTTTGTCGAAGTGTGATTGATACCAGATAATTTTGTGGGTTACTTTCAGGGAATATCAGATAATATTTTAGCTTTGCCTTCAGCAAAATTCAAAGTAAATCGATTTTATTGAATAGCTCTTTTTGTCGAAGAGTAATTGATATTACATAACCTTTTGGCTTACTTTTACTGGATATCGCATGTATTTTAGTCTTAGCTTCAATGAATATCGGATGTATTTTAGACTTAGCTTCAATGAATATCGCATATATTTTAGTCTTAGCTTCAATGAATACCACATTTATTTTAGTCTTAGTTTCAATGAAACGTATAAAAATGGCTGTCTACTCTTAAAGAATATCTCAATTGTATAGAATATATTTTTACCATCATAGTTTAGGAAATGACGCAACTTTTTGCTTTATTTTACAGAAAAAGAAAACAATGATTCGATGTTTACTTCAAGATAATGGATCTTAATTGATGTTTTATTCTAGTGGTGATTACATTATTTTCGGGTTCACTTTTATATTTGTGAAAAATTCATACTGATTTCATGTTTAATTTTGGAGGACAGATCTTTGTTGAATAATTCTAGTGAATACTACAGTAATTCTGAATCGTGGTGTTGCGGCACACTAATGATCCGTGTGATCCTCTTAAGTGTACCGCGAAATATTGTCACGGCACATATGTGTGTGTGTTCAAGCAGTAAAGGTATAGCGTTAGTATTTGAATAAATGAATAAGTATTAATTCTTTTTTTCAGATAATTCTTTTCACTATTTTTCGATTATGTTATTTTAAATACATTGTTTTAACATTCATATTTTAAAAAGAATTTTTATTTTTTAATCTAACATTTAAAAATTTTCCTTTACTTGAATAGATGGATATTAACCTTTTTTCATATAATTGTATTCAAGATTATTTAATTCAAACTTTTTACAAAGTTATATTGAATTATGAATTAATAGTCTTAAAAAATCAAATATACAGCATTGAGCATTTTATTTAATAATTTTCCAATTTTTTAAAAAGTATATTACTCTGAAATTTGTATAAAATGGCATTAATTATTCTGAAATTGTTATTTTTTCATAATAATATTTTATTCCACTTTCGCGCACTCTTAATTTGAAATGGAGCGCAGATAAGTTCCAGGGAGGGCAGTTTCCATATTTAAAAAAAAATCTATGGTTTTACTTCATAACATTTAAATGTATACCATTTAAAAATTTTGCTAAATGTGCCGTGATATTTTCATTTGCTCGTAGGTGTGCCGATGATTAAAAAGGTTAAGAAACACTGCTATAGTATATTTCTTTGCGATTTGCATTGAGGATATAAATAATGTCTTTGAGCATTAATTTTAGAGAAATTCCTATTCATTCGATCTTTTATAGAATGGCAGATATATTGCTTTATTACTCTTATAATGTTTCTTTTTGTCTGATTTTGCAATTTATTTTAATTCTAATAAAGATATTACTTTGTTCATTTGTTAATGTTCATATCAATAATAATAAAAATGATATACAATAGGTTTTTTTCAAGTTTTTTTTTTTATCCTTTCACCTCCAAGCAAGGCAATAAAGCCACTAAGACACCATGTTTTACAGAGTGAGAAAGAGTATGAGAAAAAACATTATTACGGACAGAGAACAATAAAAGAACAGGAATTAAGAAGACAGAACATAACGATTGATATCGCATTTAAATTTCTAAAGCTCAAAGTTGACTGGAAAACAAGAAGGCGAAAGAGGAGACCCATCAGCGAAAGCTGCAAGAGAAGGAATTGTTAGCATAGAACTTACGGTTACATCTCGGAAATTTCAAGTGTAAAATGTTGACACTTTGCTGCCAATCTAGTACTGTGATTAAACTCATAAAGTCCATGTACCAAAGCTCATTAGGGAAATTAGCAGGAAAATATTTATGAAAAAATGTTACAGGGAAGCCGCATGGAAAGTGATTAAAGACACATTGCCAGGTCAGGACCAATAACATTGTAAATTCTCCTTTAGATTTTGTGAAGGATCTCTTAATATATAGCAGAATCATCAGACTAGACGAGATAGCAATATTCAAAGCTTGGGCGGTTTATAAATGTGTGAGATAATTCTCTTTTATATTTTTGAAATAACAATGATAGCCGTATTCAAATATTTTTGGGGGAATTATTTCTTGCATACTAACATTCTTTTTAAAATTCTTTTAGCTTTTTATAGCTTTCTATTGTAAAATAATACTTCCATGCATTTCTATAGTTAAAACTTTAACATCGGTTTTCAATCATACTTACTCGGTTAATAACGTTTGTTTTTTTAATACTTGGGCACTGATAGATCATTTTAAAAAAATGCATTGTTTTGAGGAGCTTACTAAAGATCCGTGATTTAACCTCCGGCTGGTTCTCATCAGCTGAGAGGCAGCGTGTGTAAATGTGACCTAATACGGTGAATCAAGTCGAAGTTGTTGTAAGTGGCACATATTGGAAGACTGGTGTTACGCTTCAAGTAAACATAAGTTTCTGGTTATATCTTTACTCGGATATAGAATCACTGGAAACAAATGGACTAACTCGAGAACCGTTCATTACAACTTTCTCCGCATTCGAGGTTTGGTATGAAATAATACCACGATTGTTTTGTAAGTAGTCTTTTTAGTCCATTTAAAATTACTGCTTCCTTCTTGACCTCACGTATTTATCCCAGAAACCATTCCACTTTTCAAAACAGACTCTGCTTGCCATGTTCTATCATTAAAAGAACCAGATCAAACCAAATATAGAGTATCTAGATTCGTGTGATGCTAAACTTTGTATTCTCTCACAAAAAACATCCTGATTGCTTTGTGAACCAATACCGTTGTATAACAGATTCAAATTTAAAGCTGTGTGTTATTCCTTAAATTTGAAACCCAAAATATATTCTCTAGAATTATTTTCCATCCGACAAACTTCGCAGGCCTTTCGCTACTCCCCACCCCCGCTATTTCCATGGAATGTGTTTAGACGAAATATATTTCTTAGTTTCACCACTTCACGGCTAAGACTCACCATTCCACTCACATTGTAACGAATCACTCTCATTCCTTTTATATTCCATTATTGAGGTGTAAGTTCCATTCGACCAGATTCTTCCCACGAACTGCTGCTTTGTATAACCGACTCCCAAGAGGATACTTCCCCGATCACTAGAATCGTTTTCTTCCACAAGTATCTCCGCAAACTGTGCCTCTTACTATGTAACACTCTACCTCGGGGTGCTCTTAGGCCTTTTACGGGGTGAACATCATTGTAAAAACATTAAACAACAAAGAGATATTTTCGCCAAGTAATAGAGAACATTGAATGATACACGTGTCTGTACAGCAACTTTTATTCGAATCAGCTTGTCACTAAGATTTCCTTTATTTCAGGGAGAGAAAACAGTTCACATATTGTTCAGCACACTACCTCAAGGCGACGTCACAATTAGGCTGGAAGGTATACCGAAACGCTTGCCAGCAAAGAGGTACACACAAAACACGTATACGTGTGAATTGCCAGGTAAGTAAAAACCGGTATATATGAAAGCGGTATATATGAAATGGACAAAGTCCGACTATCATTTTAAGACTTTTTTTATGTTTATACGTTCTTTTTATAGATACAAATATTTAAGTAAATGTTCTGTTATTCTGAATAATAAACAGTATTAACAACATTTACCGGCCTGAATGTCCGAGAAATTTTCATAGAAAATATGCGTCCTCCGACAGGAATCGAACCTGCATCCTATACGGAACTGTCATATAGCAGATATGAATGTATGAGAGAAAATCACGGAGAATTTTGTTTAAAACAGTAAAATCGACCTTGCTAACCAAGAAGCTTCTCTATGGCTCAATCTGTAAAAGCAAGTCAGGCTATATGACGGTTCCGTATAGGGTACAGGTTCGAATACTGTCGGAGAAAGCATGTTTTCTAGGAAAATTTCTCGGCCGTTAAATACTGTTTATTATAAACAGAGGATTTACTTGAATATTTTTATCTATAAAAAGGTCGTATAAACATAAAAAATGTCTTTATATATATATCTAAACGTATATTATTAAATATAACATAATTAAGGTCTACTATGTCTGATCATGAGCCGTTTTAATACGGTCGAATAGTGATGAAGTAAGTCCGATTTGGGCAACATTTTTCCAAGAATTTCAGGTAGGATATTTTGTCAGTCAGTACAATCTTCAAGTCCAGGGTTAAATGTTATCCTTTCTGAAAAGTCCTCATTTTGTACTTGTGTCTTTTTTACGTGCATATGACGATGATTATAGTTTTATTAGTAGTTTCATTCATTGACCCACCAGCTAAAACTACTTTCGGTTGAAACTTATAAACTCTAATATTGCTACTTCGATGGCATGTGTTCTGACGAGCCACATTTCTACCACCCCAGACCATTACCCTTGGGGTCCACTATGCCTCGTACTGACTCCTCATGCTATACTCTATCGTTATAAGAAACAGATGAAACTAAAAGTGAAGTATTATTGTGATATATCGACTGGAGCTGCTTAGTCCTCACTTGATGGAGGTCAAAAGCACATACACAGCCTTGCGGGTGATGAATTCTTTTCCACCCCCAAAACACATTACGATCCCTTCATTGTTCTATCGCTACTTGACGAGCAATATTTCTTAGTACCACCATCTTTATCAACAACCGTCAAACACGACGTTTATTCACCCACCCCCCGCAATCTCCTTCGTATTCTAATAGAAAGAAGTAAGTTTGATTCAGGTAGCGTCTTCCCAACAACTGCTGCCGACAGGATGTTTTCCCAATCACTACAATCTTAACGTGCTTACATCTAGGTTTAAATATTATCTACACTATTTACATTATTCGGACTATTGTCCTCATTTTTGTCGCCATATTTATTACGTTTCGGTCGTTGTACGCTCCGGCCTTCTTCAGGTGGTTGGAATGTCGAACTGAACCCTTTATTTCGCACACTGGGTTAGACTGTTCTAGTTCCACGTGCCATGTTTTAATGGCTGTCAGTTCTCAGTTATCTCCTGTTAATTCCCCTCTGAAAGGTCTCCACTGCCTTAACGTGGTATTGAACTCACAATATTTGGGTCCTGTCACTGGATCTAACTAATGTCTTTATCCACTGCGCTTCAGGAACTTCACTACTTGCTTTTTGCACATGAATACAATACCACAAGGTAATGGCAATGGTTATATTAACAGTTTCATTCATTGACCCAGCAGCTAAAACTGCTATCGGTTGAAATTTATAAAATCTTTCCGATGAAGTAATTTTCAAGGAAAATAGTTTTATTTTTAAGTCCAGTACCAGTTATCGCTTTTTTCAGTATTGATGGAAGTTTCCTTCCTAACTTTTTTGTTTGAAATTGTGTGGAATGTTGACGTCTTGATTATGACATCATTTTCTCTTCTACTTACATGTGTTATCCATTTTAGTTGTTGCTGTCGTTGGCAGTCCTCAAGTAGTGTGTTTTCCGTTATTTGGTATAGTTTTTTGTTTGTGATTCTGTCGCGCCAATCTACAATATTCAAAGGGGGATCACTTTTGCCTTGCCACACTCAAAGCCTTTTTTCACCATCAAACTTAGAAAACCTTTGTATACAGCTGACAATTTAGATATTTCTGAACGAGTTTGATGCCATGTATGACATCCATATGAAAATATCGAACTGACAAGGTTATTTAAGAACATGGTTCAAGTTTTCAGTTTTATGTTTTGGTTTCGTAGCAATTTTCGGTGTTGGGCAAAGCCATCTTTGACATTATGTTCGATTTGATTTCCACCTATACTTATTTTCTTCTAACTGTCCTTGCAGATACGTGGCCTAGTGGTTAGAATGTTTGCTTTCAGACCATGTGACCCCAAGTCTGAATCTCTCCATGGCCGATTTGTCAGGAAGGTGACTTCTTCATGTTATCGGTCTGTGGGAGGCATTCCCAGTGGGCGGCCCCTTTGGAAAGCGAGGGAAATTGGATAGACGGAACTATTTGGGATGGTTGTGCCAGCACAAAGTCACAAGTCATCGTGGCCGAGGATTTGAGCGTCATGGACTTGTTCAGGCTGTTGACCACGCCAAATAATGCGCTCTCTCCCAGAAACTGGAATTCAGGCCCGATTAGCATAGTTGCAGTATAAACCACATACGATACGAGGATACGAAATAACTATTCCATATGCTGAGTTGTCTGAAATGTTTAATAATAAATCTACATCCTGAATTTTTATGATGGATTCAGGGTAAGTGTCACCATTGTTGGCATTCCAATTCTAGATCATAGTTTCTGTTTTGGAAAATTTACTCTATCTTGAGTGACTCTTGGTTCTTGCATTGGTGAACATAAGATATGATTAAGAAGGTCTCCGAACAAATATTATATAACCTTAATCTTTACAAATGATTCCTGAGCATGGCCTGGACACTGACAGTTACCCGTAGCTTATGATTCGTGTACTGGCACTACCTTAGAGTATGATTTCATATATCTACAAATGCCCTCTCTCTGACATTGAAGACCTTGCCTCTATAAATGTAGCACATTTTAAACATTTATGTATACAAACACAGATAGATAGATGGATAGATTTGATTGATTTTGAAATACGGTATCGGAATAATATATTCCTCTGCTTCAGTGCTTCTCAAACAATCTGATATGGTGGACAGGCATTTTTTCCTCAATGTGTCGCGTAACTGTAATATTTCGTTGTAATATTAAATTATACCGGAAACAATGTATATAATGAATATAATAAAAGTTGACTATTTTTTATCTTCCATTTATTTTGTAAAAAAAAAAATTCAATATCAAAAGATATAAAAAGTATAAAAAAAACAGTTTATTAACACAAAAACAACAATTATATAACCTTAATCTTTACAAATGATTCCTGAGCATGGCCTGGACTCTGGACGCGTACCGGTAGCTGATGATTCGCGTACCGGCACCGGTCCGCGGACCACCACTTAAAGAAGCATTACCTTAGAGTGTGATTTCATATATCTAGAAATGCTCTCTCTCTCTGATATTGAAGACCTTGCTGCTATAAATGTAGCACATTTTAAACATTTATGTATACAAACACAGACATACAGACAGATTATATATATATATATATATATATATATATATATATATATATATATATATATAGATAGATAGATAGATAGATAGATTTCATTGATTTTGAAATACGGTTTTGGAATAATATATTCCCTGCCTCAGTGCTTCTCAAACTATCTAATAATGGCGGACCGGCATTTTCTTTTCTTAATGTGTCACTTACCTGCAATATTTCCTGGTAATATTAAATTATACGATATATATATATATATATATATATATATATATATATATATATATATATATATATTTATGAATAAAAATGACAATAGGAAAACTGGTAATTGCTGACGCGTTTCGTCCAATGTGGACTTTATCAAAAAAAAAATACGAATATATATTTTCGTATTTTACTTTGATAAAGTCCACATTGGACGAAACGCGTCAGCAATTACCAGTTTTCCTATGTCATTTTATTCATAAATATTGTCTTCTACCGATTAAATCGGAATTTTCATATATATATATATATATATATATATATATATATATATATATATATATATATATATATATATATATATATATATATATATATAATAAAAGTTGACTGTTTTTTGTCTTCTATTTATTTTGCAAATAAAGAATTCAATATCAAAATATACAAAAAGTAATAAAAAAAATAAGCAGTTTATTAACACAAAAACAAAAAGTATATAACCTTAATCTTTACAAATGATTCATTAGTATGGCCTGGACACTGACAGCGTACCGGTAGCCAATGGTTCGGGTACCAACACCGATACGCGGACCACCACTTTGAGTAGCAACATTTTTAAATTACTGATGACATCTAATAGTTTTGGGCTAGTAGTTTTCCATAATGAAGGTTGCAATGATATTGTAGATGACTTTTTATTCAAAGTGTATTCATTGAGTATGCCTAAATTCCTATTTAAACATAGAATCGTGAATCTATTTTTAAATGAGTATAGAATTCTGGGTCTAAATAAAATTTAGGCACACTCAATGAATACCATTTCCACTAAAAGCCATGTACAAAACCTTTCATTCTACGAACCATTTCCTTCCGACGAATCATTGCCAGCCCGTCGCTACACTATTGCTCGTTCCATTTTATGACGAGCTATATATTCTTTAATTTCAAGAGTTCAGAAATTCGCAGCTAAGATACGACATGCCACGTCTGCAAGGACTGAAATATCATCCTTCGTATTCCAATAAGTAGAAGTAAAACTCAGATCAAATTAAATGTGGAATATTGATGTCATATCTTGACTGGAGTTGCCCAATTATCACTGACAGATTCCCAAATCGTTTACGCGACCTTGTGAGTGATCATGTTTCCCACTCTACAGCTCTTTTCACCACAGTTTCAATATCACAAGCCTATCGCCACTTCCATGGAAAATCTTCAGATCAGCTCCTTTTTATAATGTCACCAGCTCGGACCTTTACAGCCTTGCCACATCCATAGGTCCGAATCAACCTCATTTCCTACGTACTCCTTTAGTTAGAAGGGTGTTCTACTCCAGAAGTTTATTTTAAAGAATCCCTAATTCGTGGAACAGACATACCGAGAGAATACCTCCCTGGACATGAGAAACTTAACCTCTTCTTTAAGGGTCAACCGTCATCCTACATATTATATACACCTATTGGTCCTTCCCGGCACACCTTTAAGACAACCGCATTCGTTAATTCTTTATCTTCAGTGGTTCTTTGGCATTACATTAATTGAACTTTAGCAAAAAGTATGCACATAAATTCATAGTTTAATGGCATGAAAACAGTTATTTTACACAAGAAATTTATTTTTCACAACTATCCATTCTCTGTTAGTAATACTAAAATATTATTAGTATTATTAAATACCATTATTATATATTATTAAATACTAGTGTACCTGTGCAATCAAAATTGACAGCAAGAAGGAATGTATTATAAGTAGTATTATATTGCAAGTAATTTTCGTTTAATCCAAGTACATTTTTAAAAAAATAGTTCGTTGTTAACGTTAATAATTGAAGTGTACAATTTATAAACACCTAAGGAAAGATATTCTTATATGATCTTCATAAATGTTACATATTTACAACCCAAATTATGTTTACTGTAAAAGTCCCCAAAGCACAATATTTTTTGTGTAAACTTTGGAAGATCAGAGTAATCTTTGTCAGTCAGTTCTATAGATTTAACCTGTAATTTCTGAGTCTGCTTATTCGTCATTTTACTAAGAGCAACGTATCATCAGATATTTTTAATATATTTTTTCTCAACCTATTAGCAAATTGCACAGGATAAGCTCTGAATTGTAACATACAATAATTAACGATAAATTAAATATATATACAGACTCGGTATTATCACCTTTTTGCCAAAAAAAATCATCGTATGATTCGTATTTGCAAAGATATTTTAAAGTTAAAAATACGTAATAATTGCAGTAGAATCCATTTTCAGCCATGTAAGCGTTTCGAAATTCTCAGAAAACGAACGTGAATAATTATTATTCCTGTTCGGTTTTACTGTTTAATTCTGCTAATAATTTCGAAGCGCAATATGTATTTTAAATTTTTAATTCTCTTGAGTTTATTTCCGTATGCTTTTATTCTAACTTTTATTATTCATTATTGCAGATTTTAAAAACGAAACTTAATTATTTTCTTTACTTTACTTTCAAAAACCAGATTTCAAACAAAATATCTTGAATTAGTCTAGACCGGGCCAGCGCAAATTATGATACGAAAAAATAATTTATTTATCTTATAGAGAATTATTTTTCAGTCAGTCTTTAAAAAATAAACTTCATAATATTTTTGGTTTGTTACTAATATGAAAAAGTAAATAATTTTAAATTAAATTTTATTAAAGCAAAACTATAGCGGTGATTATTTTTTCGAAAATTAATTTAAATAAAATATAATTTCGTAAAAGAAAAAATATTCAACATTAGTATGTTGCCCGTGACTCATGTCTGTCTTTCATAATTTTTATTGAACTAAAGTTCTTTTATTCTTCCCAAAGCAAATATAACTTGAATTTGGTCGGGCAGGTCATCGTTATTTTGCATACTTCCCCTCAATTGTTACTTGAAAAAAAAAAAAGAAAAATGTTCACTACCCGTCAATTGTCAATTGTCAATTGTCACACACACACACACGCTCGCGCGCGCGCGCGCGTAAATAAATATGTGGCTTATTAAATATATAGAATATAATAGCCAATAAAACGCTTGAGAGTCAATCACATGACTTAAAATATTTTTGCCCTTCCTTGCCTTTAAAGGAGTGTCCTTTGCCGTACTGATGTTGCTACATGCCTAACTTCTTGCCTATCTCACACTGAGAATTTTTTCTAAGCTCTATACTAAACAATAAATCTGTTACGAAAAAAGAAACTAAACAAAATGAAAACAAAACGATCAGCTTTAAAAAAGGACTCGTAACTGGAAAAACCGAATGAAAAAAGAATGTTAACAACAAATACTTTTTCACACCCAACCCAGTTCTGTGGAATCAGAATCAACGTTGAGTTTAAGCAAGCGAATGAGACAATTGGAGTAAAGTGCCATGCAGATTTAAATTTTTCCCACTTGTGACGAATGCAGCTATCGATTTTTTTTTTGCATGCTAGAATGCTAGTTAAAATTCGTGTTAGTCAGCTGTTGGCTCTCACGCTGGCCAATAGAATCTTCCTACCTATTCCTGGCAGCCAGCTATAGGCTCTCACTCTGGCCAGTAGAAAATGGCCGCAAACTACATGAAAAGTGCCGTAGAAGCTTGAAAAAATCGATTATTTCCACTATCGATGGGAGTTGGGAAATGCAAAGTCAGTCTTGGCCTTCCTGCTAACTTGGAGCATGTGCATATAAATTTTGGTGCAAATCCATCAAAAATTGCGGCCGTGCATTTGTTACACACACACATTCTGCCTTTTATAGATAGAGTTATATTACTATATAAAATATATTGTGGAACATGTATATAGACCATGACTTGTATAAAAATACGTATGCTTTTGGTACACTGAATGACTTTAAAACCCTAAATCAGCACAGAATTAGCAAAGGTTGACGACCCCTGTACTATAGTACTCGTGATCCTTTGGGTCACTGGCAGTTGAGGTTATAGAAGTTGATTTTAACATTCCATTAAAATGAAAGTTAATTTTATTATGATTCAGTTAAACAGTTCAATTCGTTCCTTTCATCATTGGTCTGGCTTACAACTTCATGTTTAACGTTTTACTGATTGTTTACCGTATTTAAAAGGATTAGAAGTTCCGGGATAAACTTGAACTTTAAATCAGATTAACATATATTTTAACATCAATTTCACGTGAAAAATATTTTTTTTAAATATGCTAAAAGTTATTTTCTTAAATCTTTAAAATATTGTTTGTCTAAAGAAAGATAAAATATAGATAATTACTGTACAAAGAACTGGTTGCAGATGTTATTATGGTTATTGTATGTTTTCGCTTTTTTTTTAATTTTCCATCTTATAGTTGGATCTTTTGTTTTACTTTATTTTTACTTTTAATTTTGATACATGGTCAGGTAGTCTGTTGGAATTTCTAAGACATTTCAACTTGAAAGACGACATATGACTGTACCATCTTCTCGTTAAACTACCTTCAGTACATCCTATGTATGTATTGTTCTGACCATCTGTATCTATTATACACACACACACACATACACACATATATATATATATATAAATATTTAATGAAAAAACAGACCACTTTAAGGTAGCATTACAATAATTTATTTCACCAAAATCCTTTTTGAAGGACGCCGGATCATCAGGTAACTCTTCCAACAACGAAATGAAAGGAAAAATGGGATTAGAAATTGATGGGTAGTGTAATTTTTGTAATTTAACAGGGAGGGTGAGAGTTGTAGTTAACGAGACAAGGTAGAGTATAGAGAGGGGTAAATTTCATATTTCTCTTAAGCATGTTTTATATTGGGGTAGGAGGAGTGACCTAATCGTGACCTATTTAGATGGTTAACTTAACGGAAATGATATATTGGAATGGGAGGGTAGTGGGGGGAAAAGAAAAGGAAGAATGGAAAGGAGATAGACAACAGTAATACAGATATATCTAAATGAGTGTTACGGCAAAGAGAGAGGGGGAGAGCGAAGTGAATCGAATATATATATATATATATATATATATATATATATATATATATATAACGAGATTACACGTGACTCGTTGGGTCACTGACGGTTCAGGTTATTAAACATTGAAGTTCATTTCAACGTTCCATTGAAATGAAAGTTAATTTTATTATGATTAAGTTAAACAATTCAATTCGTTTCTTTCATCATTGATCTGGTTTACAAGTTCGTATTTAACGTTTTGTCGATTGTTTACCGCATTTAATAAGAATCGAACTTCCGGGATATGCTTCACCTTTAAATCAGATTAATTTAAAAATATTTTTTTAATATTGTTATAGATAAGCGTATGGTTGCAAGAAGGAAATATGACAACAGCAGAAATAGATTTACGTGATTTATTTCAATAGGAACGTGTGGGTTTGGGACAGCTACCTTGTGGTATAGTTCATAAGTCGGCTGCCGACCTGGATTCATCTCTCATAGTAGTTCTCGCTGGTTGGCGTGGCGCTACTGCTGCTGACTGTTGCTGACTGCCCGAGACAGATGTCTTCCCTGGACTCCTGTTGACTGCTATTGTACTTCCCCGTGTGACCCCTTTTATGGCTTTTTTATGGCTTAACAGGCTCGTAAAACGACGCGAGTATAATTAGGATGGAAGCATTTTATTGGTCGAAAAATAGAAACACTTTAAAATATTATTTTATTTTTCGACCAGAACTCGTGCGTCGGGCTTATGCGTAAACGACGATAATGGTCATTTTGTGACCGTGCCTTGTCCCGTTCACACCCGGCTCTCGCTCTTGAGTATGTTAGTTTATTTGCCTGCAAATCAGCCGAGATAGGTCTTATTTTATTTTATAACAATATGATCCCAAAATATTTTAAAATTATATTCACTTGAAAATATTTTTTAAAAAATATGCCAAATATATATTTTTTTAAATATCTAAAATATTGTTTATTTAAAGAAAGCTGAAATAATTATTCTACAAACATCTTGACGAAGCAGCAAAGCGGGATTTCTTTGTTGTTGTATTTAACTTAAAAAATATTTTAATTCAAAAAATTATCCGTTTGAAGAAAATTAAAATAAAAATACTTTCTGTGTAAACAAGACGCATTTTTTTAAAAAAATCTAATTCATTTAAATTAGATTAACTTAAATCATTCTGCGCCTGAAGGACCTACCATATAAGCAAGCAAGCATGCACACGATCACAGACTTTTACTATTATATAAATAAGATAGGTTTTGTTGAGGAAAAGTGTCAATCGTGACACGGGTAACAAACTTACTTCGCAGTAGACCTAGCAAATGATTCGATATAATCTTTCATGTCAGAATAAAACGTTAGTCCGAGAAAGTGCAATGAGTTACACAGCTGAACATTTGCCAGGGAAATAGCGTAGGTTAACAAAAGGGTTACTACGTTGCTACAATGAGAAAGTTAGTGGTTAGAACATTTGCATTCTGACTATGAGACTGGGGATCGAATCTAACCATGATCGATTTGTCAGGAAGGAGTTATCGATCTTTGGAAAATGCCTGAAAACCATACCCAATCCTTGAAAGTGAAATTTGGGTAGACGGAACCCTTGGTAGTCAAAAGGATTGAGCGTGCTGGCCTTGTTCAAATTGTTGATAACAGGACCTTTCCCAGAAACTGTAATTAAAGTCTGCTCAGCATAGTTGCAGTATAAATCACAGGTAGGCTCTGTGGGTGTTGAATAAATACAAATACGCCACCCTATTAGACGGGTATCTTCGAATACTAGTGGTTATACAAAGTGAAAGAAGCTACCAAGTGGACAGGCTATAAGGTCGGGTAAACGAATCTAAATCCTATCAAGGTACGATTGTTGTCTGGACGCAAGAGAAGCAGGTAAGAAGTTCAGATTATTAGGATATATAGGAAACATAAAGGTTAAGGCTAAATAGCTTAAGATTACAGGCATCGGGAAAGCATCATCTCGGGAGTCTGTTCTACGAAGTAGCGGTTCATAGTAATAAACTGATCGAGTGAAACTTCCTTTTTTTACGTTGTGATTCGTACTGTTGTTCATGGTATGGCTGGTCTTATCTGTGGAAGTCTGAATTGGTGGAGTTATGGAATGTAGCCCGTCTGAATATTTGGCATGTAAATAGCGAGATTTCTTCGGTGGGAAAGGGTTTGTAACGTTGACAATAATTCATCACACACAAGGCCGCGTAGTCAATGTGAACTATATCAAGCAAAGTCGTAGGGAAATCCTCCATTTCAAATGAAGAATAAAAATTTATCCATTGATACAATGATTGTGAATAGGAAACTAGAATGCTGTACACGAAAAAAAAAAAGAATGAAAAACACTTTCCTAAATGGGATTTAAAAAATATCTAATGTTAACAATCTGGGCAGCTTTGAAAATGGTTTTAACCGTGTACTTTTCGCCTCACCCTGGCATACTTTATAGATGTAAGTACATTCACAATCGGAATACATAGTTGATTTTTTTTTTCAGAGGTTGGAGCAGGGCAAAAAATAATATCGGTTTATGTGGAGGGAATCTCCCATTCTGTGTATTCGACGAGAATCGTAATAGTAACGGCCGAAAAACTCTTGGAAAACTACGTTGAGAATTTACAACAGACATTTGGTGGAAGAAACAGATCATCGAGTAAGTAAATCTCATATATATATATATATATATATATATATATATATATATATATATATATATACAAATGAATGAATGTAAATAAATATACGTGTAAGTGATCAAACACATGTACATACATATATATATCCTTTGGCGTAAGAAAAACAGTGCTCAGTGTTAAATAACAGAGCTATTATGTATATATTAATAACGTCAACAGTACAACTCAGTGTTTCATGCTCATTGCAAACAATTTTTACGATATAACCATTATTTTTATTTTCATTTTTATTCTCATTTTTCGTCTTACATTTATTAATATTATCTTTCATTATTATTATTATTATTATTATTATTATTATTGAAAGAATGTAAGAATCTACGCGGCCTTAAAATACACCAGGCTAGGACGAAATACATGGATAAAAGAGGTCCAACGCGACGCACAGGTTTAGCCCCTGGTGAGACGAAGGAGGTGTAGGGCCGGTACTCACACCACAGCGCTCAGTCCCTCTAAGCAACCGACCAAACAACCCCAAGCATTGTAATCCGGAAGCAGATCAAGTGGCCTCCAGTGACTTGTCACAGCGAATGGCAAGAGTTTGACGAGGACGTAAGCAGAATCATTCTTACTACATCTAAAGGCAACGCTGACAGGCGGTTACACGTCTTATCGACAATGATAGTCAGTTATGCCACAGAACGATTTGGCTCGCGCGAAGGGAGGAAACGGAAACCTTACAGCAAGTACCGTAGGGCTTAGAGTATACAGGGCCTGAGGCGATAATTAAGGGTATTCAAAAAAAGGTACAAGCAGTCTAGTGAAGAGGAACGCTATCCACTATTAGAGGTGCGGAATGTTGTAAAAGCAAGACTAAAATCTATTCGTAAAGCGGAGTCACATCAGAGGCGAAGGAAAAGAAGGAGCTAGTAGAGATCATCATTCATTGCCGATCCTTTTGGCTTTATTAGGAAACTGCTTGGGGATAAGCGGAGTGATCAGTTAGAATATTCTGCAGATGAGATTAACTCCTATCTCCGGAATACATTGAGTGACTCTGTAAGAGACAAGGATCTTGGCCATAGAGAAGCCGTTATTAATCCAACCCATCCGACGGCTGATTTTGAATTAGACTAACCAATCTGGAAGGAGATTAGGGAGGTATGGAAGACAGCTAGATCAGGCTCATCTCTTGGACAGAGTGGAGTTCTATAGACTCTGTTCGAGTCTTTTCCAGCTTCTTTGGAAGATACTAAAGGTAATATGGCGTAGAGGTAGATTTTTTTTTTATTAATTTATTACTGTATAAAAATTTTATTCTCCACCCTCACGTTAAGGCCTTTACTGTTCTTCTTTCTTCCGCTACACCACTCACTAGACATTTCATATATTTCCCTCTTACCCTTGTTTCTCACTCCCACACATACTCTAACTGATATTTTGAGTTATGTTTTCTGTTGAATTTGTGGGTCTGATAAATTGGATCGTGATTACAGACTGTTTCGCTGTATCACAGCTCATCTGTATGACTAGACGTCCGGCTACCTCTAGCTAGAGTCGAAACCCGATTGAATTGGCGTCAGTCGGGGATTCTACCACTAAGCCGTTGACGCACGGCAGAGATGAAGGTGAATTTAAACGTATTTATTTTTAGATAAACACACAGTGATTGAGAGAACTCGATTCGATTTACCGAATACTCTTGCATTATTAGCCGTAATAGTCACTGTTTACAAACCTGCACCTCCTAAAGAGAAAATATTTCTGACGAAAAAGTTTTTTCTGGCACGACAGAGTGACCCAAATTTCTTTAAACGATCTAGTCCGTCCTCGAAAGCTTAATGTAATACTTATCTTCTTGTGTAAACGAATTCATTATGAAAGCTATAGTTAGCATTTTAAATTGCTTAGGTTAGTCGAACAACAATGAATGCCAATAATGCGTGCTTGCTTGTGTAAACGAACCAAGAAATATATCGCCAGCATTTTAAATTGACTAGGTTAGTCTTTCAAAAATAAATGTCAATAATACATGCTTTCTTGTGGAAACAAACCAAGAAAGATATAGGTGGCATTTAAAATTGTATACGCCACTATTCAAAAATGAATGTCAATAATATGTGCTTTCTTGCGGAAACGAACCAAGAAGGAAGTAGCTTAAATTTTAAGTTTACTACACTTACAAAAATTAATGTCAATTAATGTTTCTTGTGTAAATGAACCACGAAAGATATTGCTCAACTTTTAAATGGCCTAGGTTAAAAATTAATGTCGGTAGCAGACATAGATACATCGACAGGGGCATCCTGACGTGGCGTAATGGTTAACAATCTTGTCGCGCTAGAACAATTACGATTGAGTAGTGATTTCAATCCTCACTGGGTGCCGCATGCTTTCGGATTTCTCCCATATCTAAACTACGCTTAGAAAATAACCATATACGCATCGACAGACGAATGCAAATTGTCATCCAGCTTTCTACGGATCTTGACTGGTATGTGCTAATTGATTCCTACTTCTAGCCTATGACAACTAGTCTTTTCTATTCTAAACGGTTTCTTTTCTCACACTTCTCATTTGTGGGACTCCTTTCCGACTTCCTGCATCCCTGCCACCTGAAATCTTCACAAATTTAAATGGATCGTCGAACGTCATCTGCTTTCCTTCCGTACATCCTGTTCCTTCCTTGTCATCTCCTCACTAAAGCCTTCTTTTTCTATTTTCCCTCCCAGCCACCCACCTTCCGAAATCGGAGGAGGAGACAAATGATGAAAAAGCATTAGCACATACCTTCCGGGAGCTGAACACATGGCAACAAACTGCTAATGTGAAAGGAATATATTAATCTATTATTATTCGGATCCAGTAAATTGCTCGAAATCATTTGCTCAAAAAATAATTTCACGAACTATCAATTGCTCGAAAGGCAGTTTGCTCGAAATCTGTGGTTAAAAAAAAACAACAAAAAAACTAGATTGTTTCTAATATTTACTATAAGATAAAATAATACAACATTATTGTTGTTAATTGAACAGTTAAATTAAAGAACGAATACATTTACACAGCAGGTCTTATTTTTTTTTCTCGAAAGACAGTTTGCTCAAAACCTGTGGGCCAAAACAAATAAACACGTGCTAAGCATTTTCTTATTTTGCACATTTCACATTTCCAGTAAATCTTATTGGTCACTGTTTTGTCCTTAATATATAGATATCTATCCAAACACAACTTCTTCCTTCCTTTTTCGCTCTCAACAAAAGTTATGTCCATCACTAGGGTTTGAGATCTCCAAAATTACTGAAATAGAAAACAAATATAAAAAAAAAATTATAAAAGAAAAAACAAAATCAGGACAGCTAAAGTTGAGTGTTGTGGCTCCTTTTATATCCAGCTCCGTTGACGTGTCGTGAGACGGCGCAGTTTACGAGTTGCGTCGAGCTTCGAAATTACCTCGAGCAATCTGCCTTACAAGCAATTGATAGTTCGAGAAATTATTTTCCGAGCAATTGATTTCGAGCAATTTACCTAGATCCATTATTATTAATCTGTTATTATTAATCTACATGCATTTGTTTTATATTCTTATTATATTCTCCTTTTATATATTACAAATATAAGTTGTATTTATCATTTCAGCATGGGTGACGATGGGTTTGTTTTTCAATCCATTCTCAGAATGTTTTTGCCAGGAAAACATTCAAATCTATTATGCTCAACGTATTCAGGAAATTTGGAAGAATCATCATATCCAAGGGCAAGTAAGTTCCTCATTCATTTTAACAAAATCTTTTATTTCTGAAAAAAAATATCATAGCACAATTATATGTTTATCAAAGTATTTCCACGATTTTCTTCGATTTATACTACATTCTATCTGCTGGGTCTATGCAAATGTTGCCAGTAATTACTGGTTTGTAATGGGTTTGTCTACCTCCCCAGACGTGCCTCTACCTTTCGGCATTCCTCTCTGCCTTCGGAGTAGAGAGTTTCAGCCCGAACCGCCTAAATCGGCAGTTTGGGACTGAGTCATGTCAAAACGCAAGGCGATGATGATGTCTAGATCTATAAACGACAAAGGAAATATACGATACCGATGAAACACTGGAATATCACAATATATCTTGTCTCATAACGATGCCAAAGAAATCAGGTGCAAATGAAGGCGAACTCTAACGAGCAAGCATGACGAATTACGTAACTAAACTCATCATTAGGATCTTTATGAATACAGATGGTAACAGATTTGAGACCATAAATACAGCAAAAATTGTGTGGCTTTCGTCAAAACACTGAAACAAGAAACGTTATTTTAAGGATAGAATGCTATCAAAGTGAGAAGTATTAGAAAAAACTATAAAGGTATTTGAAATATTGGAAGCAACTGAGTCATGATATTTAGTTATTTTTGTTTAGCAGCATATCAAACTCTATGTGTTATTTAATAGCGAATCTAAATATTTTGAACACAGTTTTATATCTTCAACTACAGATATTTTGTGCATGATTTTACACTTTCGGAGGTGAAGGCAGTTTTATATTGGGTGCGATGGATAAAGTGTCGTCTAAATGCCGCAAATAATGAAAATAAAAACTGACATCTATTTTTAACAGATATTTTTACCAAAAGTACAGAAGAATATCTTGAAATACAAAAGAGTAAATTTATTCAATAAAATCGCCATTAGCTACAACCACGGCCACCAAACGATTCGGAATCTCCTGCAACTCTTTTAGACAGTCTCTTTGTTTAAGTTGGCGAATGCTAACATAATCCTTGCCTTCAGATCATCTTTGGTGTTACATGGAGTTTTGTTGGTCTTTAGCTCAAGGGCTCCCCGCACGTAATAATCAAGAGAGTTGCAGTCTGGGGAGTTAGGTGGGCAGATGTAAGGGGGGATGTGGTCGCAGAAATTGTCTGACAGTCAACACTATACTCTCCTACTTGTGTGGCATGGTGCAGAGTCCTGTTGCCAGATATCGAATCTTCCAACAGTTACCCTCTTTACCCCAGGCTAGCACTACCTCCTCAAGCCAATTGATGTAGATTTCTGTGTTGAGTCTGAGACCTCACCAACAAATTCTGAAGATCTTTTCTTATCAGAAAGATCAGAGTGTGTTTTTCCAACTGCCATATATTCGTAATCACCATTAGACTCATCGAAATCTTTCGTATTATTGGAATTAAAATATTTGTCACAAAAAATACGAATAAATACTTTAATAGAGAAATGATATTTGACATATTACAACCTTACCAGACATACACGCTTATAGACCCTCTTTTAAAACACGCTAGATCGAGTTTGTTTGTCTCAGCATCTCCATTTTCGCCCGAGGGTGCTCAAAATAACGTGAGTGTCGGACATCGGACATTCTCACCCTGGCACTGGATACTACCTTATGAAAATTGAGATGGTATTACAGTGAGGCCCCAGTATCTTTTATTCCGGAGTGCTGAACAATATCATACATTCGGCTACGTATCATAGATTCGGTGGGATGTGGTGGTGGCTGTGGTGGAGGCTCACGAGGACCCATGCACCAGCCCTGCTTAGAAACCAGAGCAAAGTGTACTTAATTGTTATATAACATTCAATCCACCATAAGGCAGTGGGCACTAGCCAATTCCCTCGATGATGATGAAGAAACGACAGAGATAGAGTTCTACAGAAGGATGCTGAGAATTCAGGGTCCTGGTTAGTTTATGTGAGGAAAGAGGAAAAGTCAAGTAAAATAGAAAGTAGAGTAAGATTTATGCTTATAATAAGAAAGAGACGAAAACGGCGTGGAGTATTTAGCACTCGTGGGAAAAATGTAAAATGAAGTAGGAGAAAACAGTGAGCAAGCTACTTGACGAGTTTATGCGAATGGGTGGTAGCATAAAGGCACGCATCAAAATGTTTTAAGAGCAACAAGCAACAAGAAACAGTGGAGAGCGATGATTGAACATATTTTGAAAGGACATGGAACATAAAAAGCAATAATTTACGGAGTGATAAGATTGAAAATTTAATAAAGGTATAGTGTCTCCGGATGAATTAGTGATCGGATTCAGCCTTATCAAATCGTGAAATGAATATCATCTTGAATGGCCACTCTTCTAGATCTTTTTGTACTAATGAAGATGTTCACGCAGGGCTTCATCCTTGCTCCCACTTTGTTTTCATCAATGACATTCCTGATGTCATCAGCTCTCAACTTGGTATCAATGCTGCTGACACGACCACTTCCTCCTGTCTCGATACTAAGTCTGATCAGTTTGATAAGATCAAACTGGCGGCTGATCTCAAAAACAACCTCGAGTCTGTTGTTAACTGGAATAAAGAAAAGCTTGTTAATTTTAACTTCCTAAATAAAACTGCTCCCTAGTAAGTATTCGAGAGAACCCTTTCTGTTTTCCATCATAATCATGGCTGATACTAAACTCCAAAAGAGTGAATCGTTGTGCATTTTCCGGTAAACATTCTCAGCTGATGTGAATGGAAAAACTCTATTGAATCCATTGATAGATCAGTTGCTATGAAAGTTTGTTCACTGTGTCGTTCTAGACAATTTTTCTCGCCAGAATCTAGCTCACATATCTATAAGTCTACCATTCGTCCATGCTTCGAATATGGCTGTCGTATATAGTTCGGTGCTCTTGCTATATATTTAGAGATTCTTAATAAAATCCAAAGAATCAGCAGTATTATTGGTCCTGACCTGGCATCTTGTCTTCAGTCCCTTTCCCACCACCGTAAAGTTGCTTCCCTCTGCCTTTTCTATAAATACTTTCGTGACAATTGTTCGCATGAGCTCTTCGTACGTAGATATTATGAATTTCAGAGCAGTACTAGATTGGCAACAAGTTCTCATCAATTTACTGTTGAATTGGCTGGAACTTCTATGCTAACAGTTTCTTTTCTCGCACTTCTCGCTTATTGAATTCTCTTCCTGCACCATGTTTTCCAGCCAACTTTGATCTACAAAAATTTAAATGCAATGTCAATCTTTATTTACTGTCTTCCTTATTACTCTTCTATAGTTTTCGCTTCTTAATGATGTTTCTTTTGTCTACTTCTTTCATACCCTTGTGTCTTAGTGGCTTTAATGCATTGTATGTATTCAATTCGATTTAAAAAAATGTTATAATTTTATTGAAATTTAAATGATTTTCCTTCTTTATTTTTGTTTACAGAGAGACAGTGGGTTTTCGGCAAATGAAGAGAATTTTTATGAATCAATTCATTGTGAGTTATCTTGTCCAAGTTTTTTTTCTCTGGTAATAATAACAATATTAATTCTTCTTCTTCTTCTTCTTCTTCTTCTTCTTCTTCTTCTTCTTCTTCTTTTTCTATTAATGCTACTACTGCTACTGCTACTACTACTAATACTATTAATAATAACAACAACATTAATAAATGTTGACTATCACATTATTATATGATAGGAAAATATATAGAGGGTCAGATATATATATAAAAAAAACTCAAATCCCATCACGGTCACAATACAAAGCTCAGAAGAGATTCAATGTAGAGAGTTACTCAATGAGGGGTTGTTTATGGACGTCAGTATTTTAGATTGTATGAATATACAAGACAGATAAGGGTCGACTCTTGAAGAGCTTATGTAGTTACCTCCACGAGATCGCTGAAAAAAGAGAATAACTTGATGAAAAAGACGCCAAATTTGACGAAAACAAAATTTTATCGTCTAAATGTTTATGTTATTATTAAGAGGAACGATCAAAGTATTTTAGGGTATTTTTAAAAATCTTTTAATCGTTTCTAGCACGTCTGAAATTTTCGTTAAAAATCTTTTTTTGAGTCAGTAAAATTGACAGATGGTAACCATTCTTTTCCATTTTACAAAAAAATAAAAATCTCACTTCGAAACTCTTTTAAATATCAATTATCATTTTTTCAAAACTTACTTTAAGAAAATCAGAAATTATAATGTTTATTTTAAATATTTTGAACCAACTTAACTTTGCTTCTGCGCCGAAACGATGTAATTTGAAAATAAAAAAAAGCAAGTCATAAATTTCGCATCACTTGACAGGTGATGAATGACATATTGATGGATTCCGAGAGGATAATTTGTTCTACGGAAGGAGAAAAGTGAAATTATTTACATTTAAGTGAACAAATTGTTTAACTCGTTATTTTTAAGGAAAATTTTCAGCGCTCTAATTTTTTTCTACTTTACGCTTACGATGCTTTATGGAAAATATATTATAAAGAAATTAAAATAAGACTGTTAAGAGTGAGATTAAATTTCATATTTCATAAGTAAGGTATCTAATTAATTTATAGGTACCTTTCTTATGAAATTTTATCAGAAGTGTACATAAAATACTATAATTTTATGTACATTTATTACATTTTACTGTGTTATTTGTATTTCCATTCATTTTAATATTAATTTTGATATTTCATTTATGGAAAAATGCCATAATTGAGATTAATATAAAAATAAGATCATATAAATTTCGTAAGATGATACTGATACTTGTAGGTACCCTTCTCAGTTAAAATTGAAAAATCAAATTAACTTCTCTACACGTGTTTCGCAAAAGTAAAGACCTTAACTGCGGAGAACAATGCTTAACTCAAATAAAGCAACTTAATTGTATTCTGGTTGGTCTTCCGTACTTTATAATTAAAAACACAAAATTACATTTCTTAATTATTGCGGATCTTCTGATTAGTCAAAATGATACAATTTACAACGCGCTAAAAAGATCTCATGAGGACACTTACGAAAGTGGATGCGGATTTTAACTAATTTTTTATTTTAACAACTTAAATGTAAAAATCTATTATAATTAAGGAAATAACACATAATTGTATTAAAAATTCATTTTTCATCGAAAATTTTTTTTTGCTTTCAGAAAATATTGTCCATATTCATAAAACAACTAAAAGTAAATAAAAGGATTTGAAATTAAATAATATATATGCTTTATTGAGTTTTGTATGTTACAATTCAGAGCTGATTTTCAGTTAGGGAGTGCGGTCCAATAAAAAACAAAAACAAAAACATGATTTTCATTCCTTAAAGCCTTGTATTTTTAACTATTGTAATTAATAAAGTTGACTCGATGGAATTTCTAGAGTTTTTATAAAATTGGTTATGGGGGTGGTTAATAAATATAAAACATATTTCTGCCATGACTTTAATAAAAAAAAATATTTGTAATAATTTCGATCATCTGTGAATAGTTTATGAAAGTTTCATTAACATCCGACAATTATTTATATTTTTGCAGGATTTTCCAAATTAATGTGTGTCATACAAAAAAAACAAAACAAAAAAAACACATTCTAAAAATTGTACGTGTTATTTTACTAGTTCCAGTGATACAAAGAGAAACAAGGTTTTTAATTAAAATTTAGAATGTTCTAAAAAGAAGGAATTTTTTAAAAAAATAATTAAAATAAACTTTGATCTTTCCTCTTAATAATAACATAATAATTTAGACGATAAAATTTTGTTTTAGTCAATTTTGGCGTCTTTTTCATCATGCTATGCTCTTTTTTTAGCGATCACATGGAGGTACCTAAGCTTAGGATTGTACTGGTTTTAACCTCTTCAGGTCCCGGATCAACAGCTTTCTATCCTACATAGCTTTATAATTTGCTCTTACATAGTCCTTCTTTTTCTTACGCTCATAAAACAACCTAATTCACTAAACATATAACTAAATTCTGTCAAGGCTAGAAAGTGAGGAGTTAAAATCTCTAGTACAAGGGACCGACCATTTTTACAGCATCTTCCGTAAATGGATTGTATGTATGTGTTTTCCCCTATGGAGCTGCTGTCAGAAGAGAGACCATTTGTCAGTTTCTGGTCATCTAGAATTTTGGAGGTTACAAACATACACTGTTGCCATCTTTAATCTTCAAAAATTTAAATGCAAAAACAATTCTTATCACCTTATTAATTCTTGTTCTTTTATTGTTTTCTTTACTTAATAGTATATTTCTGCTCATAATCTCTAACACTCAGTATTCTAATGCGTCTTATTGGATTTACTGATACAATCTTGGCAGGAAAAGATTATTGGCTTTACTGATACAATCTTGGCAGGAAAAGATTTCTGTCTATATTTCTGAGATGAGGTGTTATGTATATTATTTACATTATTCGGACTATTGTCCTCATCTTTATCGCCATATTTATTACAACGTTTCATCCGTTGTACGCTCCGGCCTTCTTCAGGTGGTTCCCAGTAAGCGAAATAAAGGATTCAGTTCGACATTCCAACCACCTGAAGAAGGCCGGAGCGTACAACGGCCGAAACGTTGTAATAAATATGGCGACAAAGATGAGGACAATAGTCCGAATAATGTAAATAATATAGGAAAAGATTTTATTAAAAAAGCCGCTCCAGCGTTAGGATTGAGAAATCGGATAAGTGATAATACTCTTGGGAAAGTTATGAATCTTCTTCTCCTCCTCCACCCAGCTATGGGTAAATAGAAGAACAGACCGGGTTCTATAGCCTTGGATGGCAACTGGTCTACCGCAGAAAGAAATGGCAACCAACTGCGGGAAAAATCTGCCTCGTCAGTCATATATCGAAAGATACATGATCGCCTAAGCGTGTATCATGCATGGCACATAACTGACTGACTGACTTTCTAATTGAATCCATTACATTCACTTATGTGTTAATACCCTTGGAAAAGTTATGAATCCTCTTCTTCTCCCCAGCTATGGGTAAATAGCAGGACAGACCGGGTTCTATAGCCTTGGATGGCAACTGGTCTACCGCAGAAAGAAATGGCAACATACTGGGAGGAAAAATCTGTCTCATCAGTGATGTATAGAAAGATACATGATCGCCTAAGAGTGTATCATGCATGGCACATAACTGACTTAATATTCTAATGTTATAATGTTGCTAACTGCATTCTAATGACAATATTTAATGAAATATTAACTAAAAATAAATAATGGTTGATATTTCTTTATGTAAAAAATTTCAAACTAAATAGGTCTTCATTTTTAAAAGTTCGCTCTTCTTTTTCAGCTCTTGATGAAGGATCGACAGGAAGTGATACGTCACATGGGAAACATGGTTAGCAATTTTTTTTTATCTCGTAGTACGATTTTCGAAAAATGCTGTTTAGAGATTAGCGATAAATAAAAAAAATCGGTAAATTCAAGGAAAATCGATGATGATAAAGTCAAACATTCATAAGTCTTACATCAATGTTTATCAAAGTTTTTAAGCAACGGTACACGGGGAGAAAATGAAAAGATCACGGCCCACTTTGCTAATTTTTTAAGGTCGGTACCTCCACGTGATCGCTAAAAGAAGAGCATAGCATGATGAAAAAGACGCCAAACTTGACGAAGACAAACATTTATCGTCCAATGTCTATATTATTATTAAGAGGAAAGATTAAAGTTTATTTTAATTATTTTTTAAAATTTTCCCTTCTTTTTAGAACAATCTGAATTTTCATTTAAAAAACTTTGTTTCTCTTTGTATCACCGGAAATAGTAAAATAACATAGAATTTTTAGCAAGGTATTTTTGGATGACACACATTAATTTGGAAAATCTTGCAAAAATAAAAATAATTGTCAAATGTTAATGAAACATTCAGAAACTATTTACAGATGAATGAAATTATTATAAATATGTTCTCTTCTATTAAAGTTATCGCAGAAATATTATTTTACATATTTACTACTCCCCGATAACTAATTTTATGAAAACTAAAGAAATTCGACCGAGTCCACTTTATTAATTACAATAGTTAAAAACACAAGGCTTTGAGGAATGCAAATCATGTTTTTTTTTTTAATTTGAGTCCCCTAACTGAAAATCAGCTCTGAATTGCAACATACAAACTTAATAAAACAAATATATTATTTAATTTCAAATCCTTTTATTTGCTTTTATTTGTTTTTATGAATATGGACAATATTTTCTGAAAGCAAAAAAAAATTTCGATGAAAAATGAATTTTTCATACAATTATTTGTTATTTCCTTAATTATAATAGATTTTTACATTTAAGTTGTTAAAATATAAAATTAGTTAAAAGCCGCATCCACTTTCGTAAGTGTCCTTATGAGATATTTTAGCGCGTTGTAAATTGTATCATTTTGACTAATCAGAAGATCCGCAATAATTAAGAAATGTAATTTTGTGTTTATAATCGGGCTTTAATTATAAAGTACGGAAGACCAACCATAATACAATTAAGTTGCTTTATTTGAGTTAAGCATTGTTCTCCGCAGTTAAGGTCTTTACTTTTGCGAAACACGTGTAGAGAAGTTAATTTGATTTTTCAATTTCAACTGAGAAGGGTACCTACAAGTATCAGTATCATCTTACGAAATTTATATGATCTTATTTTTATATTAATCTCAATTATGGCAGTTTTCCATAAATGAAATATCAAAATTAATATTAAAATGAATGGAAACACAAATAACACAGTAAAATGTAGTAAATGTACATAAAATTATAGTATTTTATGTACACTTCTGATAAAATTTCATAAGAAAGGTACCTATAAACTAATTAGATACTTTTCTTATGAAATTTAATTTCACTCTTAACAGTCTTATTTTAATTTCTTTAAAATATATTTTCCATAAAGCATCGTAAACTTAAAGGTGAAAACTAAGTACAAAAAAAAAATTAGAGCGCTGAAAGATTTCCTTAAAAATAACAAGTTAAATAATTTGTTCACTTAAATGTAAATAATTTCACTTTTCTCCTTCCGTAGAAAAAAATATCCCCCACGGATTCCATCAATATGTCATTCATCACTTGTCGCGAAAGTTTATGACCTGCTTTGTTTTATTTTCAAATTACATATTTTCGGCGCAGAAGCTAAGTTAAGCTTAGTTCAAAATATTTAAAATAAACATTATAATTTCTGATTTTCTTAAAGTAAGTTTTGAAAAAATGAAAATTGATATTTAAAAGAATTTCAAACTGAGATTTTTATTTTTTTATAAAATTGGAAAAAAGGATTACCATCTGTCAATTTTACTGACTCAAAAAAAGAGAAGATTTTAACGAAAATTTCGGACGTGCTAGGAACGCTTAAAAAATGTAAAAATACCCCCCAAAATACTTTGATCGTTCCTCTTAATAATAACATAAACATTTCGACGATAAAATTTTGTTTTCGTCAAGTTTGGTGTCTTTTTCATCATGCGATGCTCTTTTTTAGCGATTTCTTTTTTTTAAAAAATACACAAAAATATGAAATTAATTTATTTCTTTTCAACTATTTGTGCATCTTACTTAGTGTGAAACCTGTGCCTGGTGGTTTTTTTTTTCGATTTCTTTAAAGTTTGGTCAAATGTATGATAAGCAGACTCTCATTTCTTCTTCAGTTCAGTGTAATTTCAGAGTAATATACTTTTTAAAAAGTTGTAAAATTCGTAAATCAAATGCTCAGTGGTGTATATCAGATACTTGTTCTCTCTCCTTAATAATGTCTTTTTTTTTTCGCAAATTCTTTCTCACTCTGTCAACCACGGTGTCTTAGTGGCTTTATTGCCTTGCTTGGGAGTGAAAGGATAGGATTAACTTGAAAAAAAAAACCTATTGTATATCATTTTTATTATTATTGATATGAACATTAACAAATGAACAAAGTAATATCTTTATTAGAATTAAAATAAATTGCAAAATCAGACAAAAAGAAGCATTATAAGAGTAATAAGGCAATATATCTGCCATTCTATAAAACATCGAATGAAGAGGAATTTCTCTAAAATAAATGCTCAAAGACAGTATTTATATCCTCAATGCAAATCGCAAAGAAATATACTATAGCAGTGTTTCTTAACCTTTTTAATTATCGATATACCTACGAGCAAATGAAAATATCACGGCACATTTAACAAAATTTTTAAATGATATACATTTAAATGTTATGAAATAAAACCATAGTTTTTTTTTTAAAAAAAAATACGCAAACTGTCCTCCATAGAACTTATCTACTTTCCATTTCAAATCACGGGTGAGCGAAAATGGAATACGATATTACTATGAAAAAATAACAATTTCAGTACAATTAATGCGATTTTATACAAATTTCAGAGTAATACACTTTTTAAAAAATTGGAGAAACATTAAGTAAAATGCTGTATATCAGACACTTGTTCTCTCTCCTTGATTTTTTTTTCGCAAATTCTTTCTCACTCTGTAAACTATGGTGTCTCAGTGGCTTTATTGCCTTGCTTGGGGGTGAAAACTTGAAAAAAACCTGTTGTATATCATCTTTATTATTACTGATATGAACATTAACAAAGGAACAAAGTATATAGTCGTTAGAATTAAAATTAATTGCAAAATCAGGTAAAAAGAAATATTATAAGAGTAATAAAGCAATATATCTCTCATTCTATAAGATCGAATAAATGCTCAAAGGCATTATTTATATCCTTAGTGCAAATCGGAAAGAAATGTACTTGATTTTCTCAACCTTTTTAATTATCGCTACACCTAAGACCAAATGAAAATATTGCGGGACGCTTAACAATTTTTTTTATCTGCGCTCCATTTCAAATTACGGGTGCGCGAATGTGCAATAAAATATTAATAAGAAAAAAATTAACAACAATTTCAGTACAATTAATGCCATTTTAATTTTATACAAACATCAGAGTAATATACTTTTTAAAAAATTGGAAAATTATTAAATCAAATCCTGAATGCTGCATATTGGACACTAACAATATTAATTCATAATTCAATATAACTTTGTAAAAAAAATTCGAATTAAACGAAGAATGTTGAATCCAGTTATATGAAAAAAGGTTAATATTCATCTATTCAAATATAGAAAAAATTTAAAAAATTCAGATTAAAAAAAATTTAAAAATGAATATTGAAACAAAATGTCTAAAATAACATAATTGAAGAATAGTGAAAAGAATAATTTGATAAAAAGAGTTTAATATTTATTCATTTATTTAAATACTAATGCTGTACCATTTCTACTTGAACACACACTCATATATGTATGTCATAACAATATTTCGCGGCACACTTAATAGGGTCCCGCGGCACACCGGTGTGCCGCGACACGGCTGTTGAGAATCACTGCCTTAAATTCAAGAAAATCTGTGTTTAATTTAAGAAAATCGTTAATGGAAGATTAAAATGTACAATTATTTAAAATATGATAATCGTTAAATTAACAAATGAATAATTGTTAAACTCAAGGAAAATCAAAATCGATAAGATCGATAATCGATAAATTCAAGAAAAATTAATATTAACAAATTAAGAAATATTTTCGGTCTACAAACCTTTTATGCACTTGACCAGGCATACTTTCTCTCTCTCTCTCTCTCTCTCTCTCTCTCTCTCTCTTTCTATTTTTTTTCTCTCTCACTGTTTCTAGCATTTACATTGTATCAATAGTGGTATCTACTGCAAGGAAAGTTGGTTCACTTTGTCGGGCCATAAAATTTTTCTCGTCAGAATCCATATTGCATACAATTCCAAATCAATCATTTGTCGGTGCATTGAATAGCGTTGCCATATGTGGTTTGTTGCTTCTGCTGTGCATCTCGTGATTCTAAGCAAAATCCAAAGAATGGTCTGTAATATATTTAATCCTGACCACGTGTCTCGGCTTCAGTCACTTTCTCACCGACGTAGTGTGCCTTTCAACTGTCATTTCTCCAGATATTTTTATGGCAACTGCCCTGACAAGCTTTTTTTTTTCTTGGTGCCCCGAACTGAAATGCAAAATGCAACCGCCAATTCTAGCTCATCAGTTTTTTTTTCTCGCACTTCCCACCAGTGGAACTCCTTTCCGTTTCTTTGCATTCCTGATAATTAAAATCTTCAAAGAAATTAAATGCAACGTCATTCGTCATCTTCTGTCTTCTTGAATCCCGTACATCTATTGTTCTTTCCTCAATCCTCTTTATTCCCTGTCTTCTCTTTCACTTTATTTCTTTGTAACTGCCTGCGTAATCGTAGCATTCCCGTCTTGCTTGGGGGGAAATGATTTATATATATATATATATATATATATATATATATATATATATATATATTGACGTGTTGTCTATTTATTCTATGTAAATTATTTTCATATCGTCTGATAAGCTTAATAGCATTATCATTAAACGAAGAAAGAAAATCACAATATTGATACATATTTTTTATTCCTATCTAAGCTTTCCGCTTACATATGCCATTATCAAAGATGACAATTACATTACAATATATTAAGTAATAAACAGACAAAACAGTGATGATATTCTCTTTCTGTTTACATGGAAGATTTCCAAGCAACGACAAACTCGTGCATATAAGACGCTGGAAGCGAAAATCGCACCACAGTGGAAAAGGTTTTCTTGTTACGCGTCTTGTCCTTTAGGACTTCATAGGATTAAATGTATTATATTGGTGCGATTACACATGCGTACGAACGAGGGATTCTGGGTATTAAACATTCTTTTAATCTAGACGATTTCATTTAGATTCTTATTCCTTATATATATATATACTAACAAATGAAAAAGAGAGTTTTTTTTCCCATTTGGTATCAAGAAAATACTAAATTTAACCAAAATGATCACAATAAAATAAAAACTAAAAATAACTTTGCAGGACATCCAGACTTTGGTTTATCTCCAAGACTATCCCTTCCTAAATTCAGTTACTCAATTTTCCACTGTTGAAAAGTTGGAGCATCATCCCTAATGTAGCAATCATGTCAACATGGATGTCGTATGGAGAGGGGTTCTAAAACCTTTTTTCTGCAGATATTGATAAATGCTAAATTTTGTCCATTTTCAAGAGAAGTCTTTGAACAGATGTCAGTTTACATGAAAAAAAAAAAAAGAACAAAAAACAAATGCAGTTATTAATAACAAGAGTTGAAATTATTGCATGCAAGATTTCATAGCTGTAGTATCACTGCCTTACCTCCAGCCTATGAACTTTTAAGGAGATCCAAGTATCTATCACTGTTCATTATCTATCTCAGTGTTTCTTAAACTTTTTGAAGTCAGGACACATTTGAAATCCTGTCAATAATTGTAGACGCACTATATACAAATTTCGGAAAAATATGTTATAATGAAGTCAAGTATTTAAGAAATAATGCAATAACAAATATAAAATGAAATATACCTTAAGTTTATTCATTCTTGTGTTTAGAATAGAATAAGTTATCCCGACGGACGTGTTTATGATAAAGTAACTAATTTATCACATTTGCTTATAAACAAATAAGTGATAAATTATAAATGATAAATTACTATGAAAGTATAAATAAGACAACTTTTAGATAAACAATCCTAATCCTCGCCATCATTTTATATTACATAATACATCTTTTAGTGATCAACTTTCTCGAACTCGGTATGGAAGACCAACAAGTAAATCCTGCCATCAAAACAAAAGCTTCCTAACATTGAGGCTTACCTCGAGGCGTATCTGCAACGAGACGGATACTGCAATATAATAAAGTAAATATATTTAATTCTTATAACTGAACACATATTTCTCTGGAATACCAGGGCGCGCCTAGACATTTCCCAGGGGGAACCAGTGCGCCCAGGCGCACTATTTGAGAACCACTGATCTATCTATCTATCTATCTATCTATCTATCTATCTATCTATCTAAGCATATTCATATCTATCTATCTATCTATCTATCTATCTATCTATCTATCTATCTATCATCAAGTGAACCATTAGAACAGGAACTAAATGTTAATGTTACTATTAGCCGTTTCCTTATAAAGAAACATTTGGCATTCAGTGACTGAGCAGCCAGGGCTACTGTAGGTAGGGTGGAATGTCAACAACATGGCTATTTCATTATTTTCTCTTCGAGTTAATTTTAACCATTTCACCCCAAGGAAGGCAATATTGTCACTAAGATGGAAGGGGTTACTGAATGTTAGAAAATATGAGAATAAAACGATTTTAAAGAGAGTGAAAAATAAAAGAACAAGAATTAAAAACACAGAAGACAACGACTGACGTTACATTTAAATCTTGAAGATCAAAGTTAACTGGAAAGGAAGAAACCGGAAGATATTTCCACCATTGAGAAGTGTGATAGAAGAAACTGTTAGCATAGAACTTACGGTTACATCTAGCCATTTCAACTGTAAAATGATGAGACCTTGCCGTCGATCTAGGGCGACGCTTAAATTGATAAAAACTAGGTACCATAGAGGAAAGTTCATGAAGGTATTTATAAAGGATAGTATTTATAAGGAAGCTTTAGAAGAAGTATTTATAAAGGAAATTATTATATCCCTATAAAGCTTTATATGAAGTATTTATGAAGGAAAGTATTTATAAGGAAGCTATGTTGCGACGGTGGGAACCTCACTGAAGCCGAGATGCCAGGTCCAAGAAGAGATGAGGCAGCACAACGACTAACATAGATATCCTGCAGTGTTTTCTGTTAACTGCTGTAATTCATCGTTTGTGCTTCTGTAGCAGATGTCCATAAGGGTCCAAGAAGGATGCTCCTCCTTATGGCCTATAGACTTCAAAGTAACATAAAACAAATGAAATAAAACGAAAAGAAGAAAAAGTCATTCAAATTAACACCGCCTCTTTTAACAATGATTTTGAATAGTATATGAACTGAACTGATGCATAATCCGTAAGTTGTAAGCATTATATTTTCCTTATGATTTTGTTGTGGAGTATTTTCACAGTGGAGGCTTGTATTTCTAATAAGTCGTCCTAAATTAGGTCCGACGTACAAAACGTTAGGAACTTGGAAAATAAGAGTCGATGGCGCAGCAATCGAGTTGTGATGGTTGGTACTTCAAATGTCCGAATCTCGACTGACGCGCTCAACACCATTCAGTATTTATCGTTCCACCCACGAGGACCGAATATGGCACAAGGCCGGTTTTAATGTGGGTATCCCCGAGCCCGTAGGTCCCGCCAAAAATATAGCCTTTGAACCCGCCTAGACGGGTTCAGGCCCTGTCTACCTCCCCGGACGAAACCTTGCCCTTCGGCAAAGCCTCGTCCGGGTTCCTCTCTGCTAATGCAGTGAGTTCGGCAGAAGGTGTGCGCAGTCAGAGACCGCTCAACACCGTTCAGTATTTATCGTTCCACCCACGAGGACCGAATATGGCACAAGGCCGGTTTTAATGTGGGTATCCCCGAGCCCGTGGGCCCGGCCAAAATATAGCCTTTGAACCCGCCTAGACGGGCTCAGGCCCTGTCTACCTCCCGGACGAAACCTTGCCCTTCGGCAAAGCCTCGTCCGTTCCTCTTCTGCTAACGCAGAGAATTCGACAGAAGGCGTGCGCAGTCAGAGACCGCTCCACACCGTTCGGTATTTATCATTTCACCCACGAGAAACGAATATGGCACAAGGCCGGTTTTATTGTGGGTTTCTCCGAGCCCCTTAGGCTCGGCCCCAAAAAATAGCCTTTGAAGCCGATTAGACGGGTTCAGGCCCTGTCTACCTCCCCGGACGAAACCTTGCCCTTCGGCAAAGCCTCGTCCGGGTTCCTCTCTGCTAATGCAGAGAGTTCGACAGAAGGTGTGCGCAGTCAGAGACCGCTCCACACCGTTCAGTATTTATCGTTCCACCCACGAGGACCGAATATGGCACAAGGCCGGTTTTAATGTGGGTATCCCCGAGCCCGTGGGCCCGGCCAAAAATATAGCCTTTGAACCCGCCTAGACGGGCTCAGGCCCTGTCTACCTCCCCGGACGAAACCTTGCCCTTCGGCAAAGCCTCGTCCGGGTTCCTCTCTGCTAATGCAGAGAGTTCGACAGGAGGCGTGCGCAGTCAGAGACCGCTCAACACAGTTCTGCCAGACTTGCCACTGCTACTCCTACTTATTATCTATGGGAGAGTCCATTACAATAGAATAGGTACTATGGCGTAACAGATTTTTAGTTAACTTCATTCCCTCAAACAAAAAGGAAACTCCCATCACTAGTAGAAAGAGCGATAACAGCTACTGGATTTGAGAAACCTGTTTTTCTGAAAGACTGTTTTAAGAGAAAGATTTTACAAATTTCAACCGAAAGCAGTACTAGATTTCGGTCAACAAATGCTGAATGTTTCCTTATAAGGAAACGGCTAATATTACCATTACTTTTACTATTTATATTATTATTGTAATTATTAATTTATTTTGTTTTTGCTTGTTCTGAAATATTTTAAATAATTACGGTTTGCAAAATGCATAAATCATGCAATTTCATTTTTCATTTCAGGAAACAGAAAATCAGAGTCCTTTGTAAGTATTTAAATCCTTTCCTTTTGCATAGGTACCTGTTATCAGCAGCCCGTAGCTGTGAAAACAGAGTATTTAGGATCTAACTCTGTTAACGCTTCAACAGCTACCCTCACGTTCGCTGTATAATGTGGTACTGACAACTAACACAGAAAAACCAACACACACACAGTGAAAGAGAGAGATAAAGTGTGTGTGTGTGTATGAGTGAGAGAGAGAGAGAGAGAGAGAGAGAGAGAGAGATAATGTAGTGGACAGAAAAAAAACGATGTACAATAAATACTATTCGAGGATTATTATTGAATCAAGGAACATGTTAAAAGCAACGTCCATGTAAGAAAGCCAAAAAGTAATGCTTACTCATATATTAATAGTAATAAATAACATTAAATGTGTAGAAACAAGGTAATTGAATATTCAAGTTTATTATTGATATTCTATTGCCTTATATCGAGCACTATATTTATAATTGGGTTAAACCGACTAGAAATAAACTGGTCAACACAAATACATATATATAACAGAAATTATTAGGAGGATTTGAGATAATTAAAATTAAGTAATTCATCGAGTCTAGAAAAAACCTCAACAACCATTTCATCCTAAATTTGGGACTCATCAGCAGAGCGCATCGACGACCGAGAATTGAAACCCCGATGGTTACGTTATCAGGCAAACGCCATACCAACTGTACCAAATATTAACTGTATAAATTACCTGTGTATGTGTACATATATAATTATCTATATCTATCTAGCTATCTACATCTATATATATCTATATCTATCTCTCTCTCTCTATATATATATATATATCAATTATCTGTATATATATATCAATTATCTCTCTCTCTCTCTCTCTCTCTATATATATATATATATATATATATATATATATATATATATATATATATATATATATATACACAATGCTAATTGTACTAAATAGACGGCAAAGCATGGCAATATTAAAGTTGAATGAATCAAATAAATAGACTATTCGTATTTGGTGGACTGTTATATACTAATAAAATAATGGCTATAAATTTGATAATTCATAATTTATGAAAATATCTTAAAAATTATAATTTAAAGTAAAAGATATACAATGCCGGCATAACACCATTAATTAATTTCTTTAGTTTAACAGTACTTTTTTTGTTAACAAAATTTATAATAAGTAATTTTTCTTGTAAACACAGGAAATACAGATCATGTAAAGACTTACAAGTTTTATTTTTTTAATATTTTCCATTTTAAATTAGGGGTTTTGTTAACTTCTTTTAAATGCCAAAAATATTTATAAAGGGACGTCTGATTACCGTGCGCATTATTGTAAAATAACAACACATGTTCATAGCACCTTGTTTTAAATGAATTCTTGGTACTGCCGATATAAAATCTTTTATCTGTTGGATTTTCTCTAGATGAAATAGTACATACGTAAACAAGGGATTCAGTTTGACATCTATTTTGTAATGAACAGTCAATAGGACTTCTACACTTAAACAAGTTGGTATCATTATTGTTTTCTGTTTCGGAATGGTGATTATTACTTAGGTTTAAGTGTTGATTTAAAATTTTATTATTGTTTTTTTAATAATATTTTCAAGATTGTCTGTACAACTATAGCTTAAGTAATGGCTGGTGGGGCTCGTATTGGAATATGCCTGGCCGAAAGGGCGATAACCAATCACTATTGCAGGCACACATGCGTTTGCTCAACACACACATAACCTACCTGTGTTTTATCTGGTGTAATCAACAGTCTGAACAAGGCCAATACGCACTAATCGTCGACCACGATGACATGTGACTTCCTGCTAGCCCAACAACCGTCGGCTCCTAAATAATTCCGTCTACTCAATTTCCTTAACAAGGCTTGGGTCAACTAGTGGTGTGATTTTCAATTACTTTCCAAAGGTGCAGCATGCTGGGATCGGCTTTACAGGAAGTCACCTTCCTGACAAATTAACCATAGTGAGTGTCGAAACCGGAAAGCGAACGTTCCAACCATTGGGTCCCGCTCCCATTATATATATATATATATATAGAGAGAGAGAGAGAAAGATAGAGAGAGAGAGATAGAGAGAGAGAGAGAGAGATTGATAATATTAGTGGTTAATATACACATACATGTGCAATCATATATCTAAACTATATAAATATATATTCATGCATATATACACATACATATATATATGTATAAAAAATAATTCAAGAGGATAGAATCCAAGTAGAACTCAATGTCTAGGACAGAGTAAGGATATAAAAAAAAGCTTAAATGACTAATATTCCACACTGCTCAATTTATTCCATTGGAATCGTAAAATATCTTCCAATTCATCAGACCTACAAATTTAAAAAGAAAACAGTACATTTGTTAGCAAATTTGAAAATGTCTTCATTGATATACATATTTGTTTTCTTTTTGAATTTGTAGGTCTGATGAATTATTTATATTCCAATGGAATAAATTATGACTATGGAATTTTAGTGTTTAAGTCTTTTATTATATATATATATATATATATATATATATATATATATATATATATATATATATATATGTGTGTGTGTGTGTGTATATAGATATATGAAAAATATAGTTTTAAGGTGTGCTATATTTATGGGATAAAGTACTGAATATCAAAGATAGAGCGTATGTAAATATAAAAGTGAACACTGAGTCAACACTCAGAGGCAACAGGTCTTTCATGCATGACGCAATCGTCAGGCCGCGTTTAGCATGAAACAGCCTGTCGCCTCTGAGTGTTGACTTCAGTGTTCACTTTTATATATATATATATATATATATATATATATATATATGGCGTGCCTTAGTTCGCTCAACAGAGATCGATCAGCCCTGCAACGTTCTATATTTCCCTTTTAAGGAAGGCACACTATATTATTTACGACCATATCTACTAAGTTTCGTATCCATAATGTAAACAAACCAATTTGTTGAAAAATTAATGTTTTTTTTTTAATTCGACAATTTTATTACATCAAACGTTATTTTTAGTGAATACTTGTATTTAAAAGGAGGCATGTTAATGGATAGCGGCTCAGATTGATGAATCGGTGAGCCAAATTCAAATTCCAGTCGGATATATTGCTTGCTAATTCCCTTGGGAAAGGTATGAATTCTCCTTTCCCACCAGCTATAGTTAAATAGCAGGACAAACTGGGTTCTATAGCCTTGGGTGACAGCCGGTCTAGGCGAAGGAAAGTCTGAATTCAAAACCGGCCTGGAGAGGGTTAGGCTCCGTCAGACTATCTTGCCCAAGAAACATCATTTCTACTGCGGTGCCCTTACGACCCTGATTGGTCACTGGGTTTGCACGGGATCGATCGTATTTGAAGTAGCTCGTTTTTTTTACAAACCATCTGTCGGTTTTTTTTTTTTAGCATTCAACCCCAAGCAAGGCGCGAAGCTACTAGCATGCAAAGGGTTTCAGAGTAGGAGCGAGAACAAAGAGAAGTGATAGAGGAAAAGATGAAGAGGCGGTTAGGGGATAGATCAGGGCATCTGAAGACGTCGATTGACGTTACATTTGAATAGTTGGAGATTATAATTATCAGGAAAAAAAAGAAATGGGGAGGGAGTTCCACAGGCGAGAAGTACGAGACATGAAGCTATTGGAGTAGAAGAGACGGTTACATTTAACAGTTTCAACAGTGAAAGGATGAGGGCGAGATGCCAGCTTAGTTGAGCACTTAAATTCATGAAGTCTGGGAACCAGCGAAAGCAGCTCCTCGGAGCAGTTACCATGAAAGTATTTGTAAAAAAGACAGAGGGGGGCAACGGCACGTCTGTAAGAGAGCGGCTGCCAGATTAGGGACAATTACATTGCATATCCGTCTTTGGATTTTATCAAGCTCCTTAAGACAATTAGAAGGGGCTCTAGACCATATGTGGCAGCAATACTCCATGCAAGGACGAATGGTTGATTTGTAGATTTGAAGGATCAACTCCGGCGAGAAAAAAATTCCTGGTGCGGCAGAGGGAGCCAACTTTCCTTGCGGTAGACGAAGCTATTGACTCATCTCAGGTTAGCGGACAATGTGAGACCGAGCAGTCGCAAATAGGTGCTCTCGTGGAGTTGAGCGTCAGACATATGTCCCTTTCAGAAACTAAGCAAAGTATTCTGAGATTGGAGAATATCGTGAGAAACAAAGAAAAGAGTTCTGAATGTATTCTTGTATCGCAGTGAGGGTTGAATAGCTTCCTTAAAGATGATGAAGGGCCACGAAATGAGAGATGTTGGTTTACAGACTGATTCTGAGAATACACAAGAACCCAAGGCAATAAGGAACTTCTAAAGAAAATGGAAATACTCCATCATCATCTTTAGTCCCATGACTGGCTGTGGTCGGAGCCCCTCTCTCTCTCGGTCAAATCACAACCGATGTCCCCCAACTAGAAAGCTCGCCTTGGTCACGTGGGCATCAGACGAGCCCTCTGTCTTTACTGTTGACTCCTTAATTAGAAGTGAATGTAATAAAAACCCGACTGGAATTCGAACTCGGAAAAGAGCTCTAGAAGAAGAAAAAGAAAGAAAGAAAGAAAGAAAGAAAGAAATAGAACGTAGCATGCAAGAGAATGTAATAAAACCCGACTAGAATTCGACCTCGGAAAAATGCTCTAGAAGAAGAAAAAGAAAGAAAGAAAGGAAGAAAGAAATAGAACGTAGCATGCAAAAGCACGTGATATAGACGGTCGGCTATTGTTGCTAAAAAAACTGCTAGCGGCTTGTTGCAGTTATTCCCAATGTTCTATGCCGGGGAGCCTAACTCACTACACCCAGTAAAAAGCATCTGTCGTATATGCATGCAAAGAGCCAGAATAAAAATTGGGATATTTATTGTTTGAAATTCTATTATAAATTTCAACATAACTTTTATTTTGAATTTCCTCGTCTTATTTTTTATTTTAGACGTCTTTCGTTAAGAAAGTGTTTCGCGGTGGTCATAAAGCATATGGAAAAGATCGACCAAAACCGAAGGTATGTAATTTTTTACTCCGCGTTAGAATTTAAGTCAATTCATACATCACCTGATGATTGCGGGAAAATGCATGCCACTGATCACTGGAAATTTAATTACAACATATTAAGGGTCTGCCAGTTAATAAGGCATTGAGATCTCTTTCTTCTGTATAGCAAACTCTCTTGGGAGCTACTTATTGTATTCATTTAAATGAGCAAAGAGGGTTTGAAAAATTTGATACTCACAGGACTGGTTGAAGGTAAGTGGGATATATATGATTTGTTGTATACAGGGGTTTTAACTCTTCCAATTCGTTGTTATAATCAAATGATACTGGGAATCCCCTTCGAATTGTTTTAGCAGCAACTTAAATTTCTAAGTTCTGTTCTTCAATTCCGGCACAAGGTCTTTGGTCAGGAGATCTCGCGAACGATATAGATGTCGGTGTGTCTCTTTCTGTGTCTCTTCATTGTTGTTCTTGCCTTGTCTCTCGTTCTTCTTCTAATCTGACTCAAAAAATCTCCAGTTTATATGGAGTCCTGCGTCTGGCAGGAGTGGGTTCGGTTGTCTTCTACCCTAAGCATCAACATTTTTAAATTTCCACATATAAAAATACATTTAATCATGTTTTTTAAATTTGGAGTTGTCCATCACCCGCCCTTTTGAGATTGGTCAGAGGAATCAAGCTATCCCTTAAATCCAACTCTCTTTACACTTCATCTCATACCATAGCTCCATATTGGCGGTGCTAATCTCTCTCACCCTTCTCTTTCGTCTACCTTCTTTTCCTTCTCCTTCCTTCTCACCTCTCTTCCTTCTCCCACTTTATCAGCAGCCAATCTCAGCCTGCTTCCTGGCTGGAATGATAAATCGAACTGCTAGATGTCGCAGCGAATACAAAAGGGATTTTCAGTCATCAGTTCGTATTTATCAGCTCGCCCCATGCTGGGGATCTTTCGATCAACCAGACCACTCAAGAATTGTCAAAGAGAAAGAAAAATCTATTTCCAATCCCCTTCAAAAGCAAGTCTAACTTTCCCCTGTCTTATGCATTATTTTACGATCGAATAGACAACTCAATTTTCTTATTCATTGCCACTTCAAAATAGTTATTATTTTTTTGTTACTACTTGTATTCAAGGGAATCGAAATTCATGTTTGAATATAAAATGTTCTCTGGACAAATATCACCGAAATTATAATGACGAACGAATGGGAATAATTTTCTTCTGGTTAGTTGAATCGAAACAGATGTTTTTCCTTGTCCAGAGAAATCGTGAATGTTATTTCGGGACCAATCGGATTTCTCTATATTTATTTTATCTGAAATCTTAGTGGATATCTTAATGGTTTTTCTTGGATTTTTTTCTCAATTTTACTGAATTTTATCTAGGTAAATTTGGGTTCGATTCTCCTTGGAATTATTGAAAACATGATTTTTCAACTTTCCAATTCTCCTGCAATTTCAACAATTATCATCCATTTAGTAGACTCACTCCTTTTTCTTCTTTCTTTGTGAAAAAAAAAAAAAAAACCCAATAGGAATTAATCTTATGTAAAAAAATATTTGTGTGATCCTATCTCAAAAAAATAGATGTGTAATCTTATTTGAAAAACAAACAATACTTGTGTGATCTTATTCGAAAAAAAACAACAAAAAAACAATAGGTGTGTGATCTTATTTGAAAAACAAACAATACTTGTGTGATCTTATTCGAAAAAACAAAAAAACAAAAAAACAATAGGTGTGTGATCTTATTTGAAAAAATAGGTGTGATCATATTTGAAAAAAAAATAGATCTTTAATATCTGTCTATATCTCTGAGATGAGGTATTATGATTACTTGCATTATTATCCACATCTTCATTGCCATATTCACAATGTTTCGGCCTGTGTACACTCCAGTCTTCTTCAGGTGATTGGAATTTCGATTGGAATTTTGAATCGATCCTTTTATTTCACCCACCGTGGTAGATTGTTCTAGTTCTACGTGCCATGCCTCTTCCGGGTGTCTCACTTATTTCCCTTTCAACTCAAATCTTCAAGTTTTTTCTTCGCCACTGCTGTAGCTTGGTATCAAACTCAGAATTTTTGGGTCTAGTCACTGGATCTAAAAAATGGTCATACTTAAATGTAAATTTTTTATCAACTAAATTGGCGAAAAGTCAGCCAGATGACATAGCCAAATATTGCTATATACATTATCTGTATTCGGACCGTTTCCCCATACGGGACAATGACCAAGTTGATAAAAGTGTTGTTTTGTGTGTTTGAGCGTACTTGCACAGAGTGGAAACGGGTGAGTAATAATTGAGCAGAACTAAAATAAAGAAAGAAGTGGACGATCTTCCTACACTTGAGCAGTGGAATGAGAACAGTCTACACCTGTTGATTTAATAAAGGCTTCAGTTCAGAATTCCATCTAGGTTACACAGATCGATATACACCTGAGGAAGGTCGGAGGTAACAACGGCCGAAATGATGTCATAACAACAGCAAAGATGAGAACCATAGTCCAAATGTAAATAATGTAAAGAATAGTATAAAAAATGGTGTAAAAATGGTAATTCCTCATTTCAGAAATTCAGACAAATATTGCTAATTTGGCAATTTTGATTTTTTTTCAATCTATTTATCTTAGCTTTGCTCTTCCACTTGTTCAAAGATTTAGAATAAATAGATTTAAAATACATCTTATTTATATAAATCCTAAAACAAATTAAAAAAAGACAAAAACTCAATTTGATCTTTAATTTTTAAAAAATTCAATGTAAAAATTCTTTTTTTTAGTTTGAAAAAATCCCAAAAATTCTATGTAAATAGAAAAATCTGATTTAAGTTTGACGGCACCCTGGTCCTGTCCTATCCTGTGACGATCTAACCCTTGGCTGATTCGGATGGAAATCTGGTTAGATTCAATATCAGCTTTGCCGTTCCCAACTCGCTTCCAACGTCTGGTTACCGAAGTAACTGCTTTGATTTCTAGTCTAACCTACCCACGTTGTGATTTGATCTTAGGTAGACGAAATCAATCAAGCGTCGGGCCGTAGTGCAAGCTGAATCTGTGGCAAAGGTGATACCGCACAAGTATATGTAAAAGAAAATAATGGAACAATTCAAAAGATTCAAATGTGTTAAAAAAAAATAACAAGTATCTTTATATCTGTTTGCTGAATACAGGACTGCGTCTTTCTCCCAAACCGCTTCTATGGATTCGTGTCACTTTGCGTTTCTTAGGCAAGTCTTAATATCTTAAGTTTTTTTTCAATAAACTTTTTTTTTTGTATCTTCAGGCGATATTCGTAAAACTTGTTTTGGTGGTGTGAGTCTAAGTCGATCTTAAAATAAATGTCTTTGGTTAGAAGTCTAAGTCGGAATGCGTGGAAATCTTTCAGTCAGCTCCTGCGAGGCTGGTCTCCGAGCTCACAGCTCAACTGCAACTCAACTCTGTGACTCCAACTGTCTGACGCCAACTCTACTCTCCAACTGTCTTAAACTCTAGGGACGTTCGTTTATATGGACGCCGAACAAAACCGGGTAGGGGCCTGTCGTGGTTTGGGTTCCTTGATAATTCCAAATCCGCAATAAGGATTTTCTTTGTTTTCGGACAGGAAAATTTATCACTTCCCATTTTTGGAAGTCAATTACTTTCTGTTTTAGAGGGGTTCTTAAGGGAATTGTCCTCCTAAATTCTTCCTTTCTCATATTGGTATCTCACATCAATCCCCTCAGAGGGCGTCAACAGGTTTCCCTTCTTTCTTATATGTTTACCTTCGCCCATCGCCCACGCCACCATTCAGCCAATGAACGCTCGGTAGTGTGGGTGTGGCTAGACTGGCCTCAGTTTACAATTTTCGCTCAAAGAAAAAAAAATTATTTTCCCTTTTCTTTTCTTTCTCCTCCATCGGCCAGAACCCCCATGAATCGCACTGTGGACATTAAATTTTTATCTTAACTTGATGTCATCTGGGATTCATTAATGAGATCTTCGCCGACTTATTATCTGGGTGGTCAACTAAACTCTTTGTCTTTCTCAACATCATCGCATTCTATCGCCAACAGCTTGTCCAGATAACAAACTTTTATCATGACAAGTTCTGGATATACAACAGATGGTTCTTCTTCCAAAACCAAATGATATCTCCGAAAGATAGTTAATGGCTTATTCTTTTTCTTTTTCTCTTTTTCCTTCCTTTTTCTTTGGGGTGGTCTTACCTAATTCTTTCTCGGTCGCATACTTGACCCAATTTTCGATTATCTTCTAGCATTCTGCTTTGTAAGCCTCTTGACCAAATTGAAATTTTCATTATTGCCATGGGCAGATTGCTATCTTTTACCCGCATTCTGCCTTTCCTCGCCGTGTTATGGCATAAATTAATTCTGACAGATCCGAGATCTTACGAATTTTCTATCTTCTGCGAAAAAATACCTTTCTTCGCAAATGAAAATAAAATCTTTATTCATTTTTCTTTTGTTAAAAAAAATAACATCGCTTAGTATGTCTTTCGTTATAGCTTTTTCTCGCCTCAAGTATTTCTCGCTTTTAATTTCCATGCTTAATTAGTAAGCCAATTATCATAGCTAAATAGTGTCACAATGTAAAAAAAGAATGTTTTATTGTTTACTTTTTAAATAAAAATTCGATTTCAATAGAAAAAGAATTCGACTTTTTTAAAGAAATTTGCATTTTAATTTTTTAAATTTAAATAAATTTCAATTTTATTTTAATTAGATTTTCCAAAATAAGCAAAAATTTCCATTTTAAAAAGAATTAATTTTTACTACGATTTTTTTAAAATAAAATCAAGAGATCCGAATTTCTTTATTTTTTAATTTCGCTTTTTAAAATAAAATATATTTTTTTCATTTTACTCAATTTCATTTTTAATATAAAGTAAAAAACCTGATTTGTTTTAATTTTTTAATTTGATTTTTAATTAAAAAAAAAAATCCGATATCCGATTTATAAAGAAATTAAATTTCATTTATTTTTAAATTAAATAAAAAAAAAAAACATCCGATTTTTAAAAAATTTAAAACCATAAATCTCTAAAAGAAAGTTTAAAATAAGTAGAAAATTCAATGTGTGCTGGGATTAATTTTTTTTTTTTTTTTGTTATTTACAGAAACTCTCAAGACGTGTGGCAAAGGCACGTTCCGAAAACATGAATCGTGTTCCAAAATTGCCAGAAAATCCATACTATGAAAGATTTAGAAAACTTTCGTTTGAGTAATATCCAGATGCGTGAAACTTTTCAGAACAACTTCTTTTCTTCAGTCGTTTCATCCAATGGTGTGGTGCCGATCATTCGGCACAAAAAAAAAAAATTACTTCTTTGGATCTCCGAGAGATTTCTGAAACGCTACAAACTCTATCGCGTCCATGCTAAATTCTAAAAAGATAAGAATGAGCCGTCCTTATACCAAAATACATCCGAGTGAATACAATGTTTCAGAAGTTACTCCCCCAAGTTTCATCTTAAGTCCCATCACTTGGTATCAAACTAAATTTCACAAACAAAAAATATTATATATATATATGGCTATTTTTAAATTTGAAATTTTTTAATCCTTCTCCCCAAGCTGGGTGATAACAGGCACTTAGACGCAGGGGTTTATTACTATTCTATTTATTGTTTTTTTAATTTCTTTGTAATTATTTTTCTTATACAAAAATAAAATATATATATATAAATATATATATGTATATATATATACATATAATATAAGGAGTTTTCGCAGGTGTAAAACGAAGCTAATTTTCTCAGGTGTGAAGAACAGAATCGGCAAATTACTTGATAAAATGAATTCAGCTAACACCCAAAAAGCTATCAGACACACCTGCATTCAATTTACAGGTAGTTCTTTTTAAATCATTTCTCCCCAAGCAAGGCGGGAATGTCGCTAGTACGCAGGGGTTTACAGAGAGTGAAAGTGAGAGAAAAGACTGAGACGAGGGAGGATTGTGTTAAGGACAAAAGATGAACGGGATTCAAGAAGACAGATGGCGAAGGGAGTTACACAGGCAGGAAATGCGAGAAAAGAAACTGTTGGAATAGAAGCGGCGACTGCATTTGATTATTTCAGCAGTAAAAAGGGTGGGACCTAGATGCCAATCTAGTAGCACACTTCAAGTTCTGTAGTCGGGGCACCAGAGAAAAAAGCTCATCAAAGCAGGTTACCATGAAAATAAATTTCTCTTATTTACAGGGACTTCCTTTGGAGAGATCTTTGGTGTCGTGAATGTAATGAAATTAAGAATTTAAAATATATATTCTTTTTTTTTAACGAATGTTGTACAAGAACGCCAATCTTTGGACAAAATTTGAAATGAATAGGCTGCTTTTACCATTTGAAGTTGTCGATAAAAACCAAGAAATATTTCTAACAATCTCCTCACAGGCAATGCAATAAATCCGCTAAGACGCAAGGTGTTACTGAGAGTGAAAAACACAGAGTGAACAATAAAAGAACAAGTTCCAATATGAAAGAAGATGACGATGATATTGCATTTATTTTATTACTGAAGATCGTTGTTGATAGGAATGCAAGAAGTTAAAAGAGAATTCCATGGGCAAGAAGTACGGTAGAAGAAACTATTAGCATAGAACATACGGTTACATCTAGCCACTTCAACAGTAAAATGATGGGACCTAGCTTCCAATCTAGTACTGCGCATACATTTCTAAAGTCTAGATACCATAGAGGAAATCTGGCTAGAACAGTTACCATGAAAATATTTATAGAAAAGGCACGCGGAAAATATGTTATTGTGGTGTGAAAATGACTGAAGCGAAGATGCCAGGTCAGGACCAATAACATTGCTGATTTTTCTATGGATTTTATCAAGAATCTCTAAATACACAACAGAAGCACCTGACCAGATGTGACAGCAATATTCAGTACATGGGCGAATGGTGAACTTATAAATGCTCACTTATAATTAAATGTAAACTTGTAAATAAATTGTAGTCCTTTGTAGACATATTATGTGCTTGGTTTGTTATTGTTGTTAGTTTTTTTTTATTGTTTTCTAGATTTTGTAAGCTTTCCGTTCCGCGTTATGTATGGAATAAAATATTGGTCGAATTTGAAAGCATTTCTAAAGCATTTTACTTCATCCTGTAAAAACTATGCGTTACAAGTTTTATGTAATATTAATTTTTCTTCTATGTAGTGTCTCCCTTTTGGACGTAGGCGATCATGCCTCTCCACATTATTTTGTCCTTAGTAATTTCTTTCGTTTTGTTATCTTTCCTAAACATTGTTGCACTATCTATCTGCTTAAATTCTCTGGTAAGTTATCTGTTGTTTTCTTCTGTCCATCTTGTCTTCTCTTCCTTTCTATTTCTGATGTTAAGATTAGGTGTTCCTTTTGCTTCCATTATCTCTAGAGATTCGTCATTGCTAGCTTGTTCGGTCCAAGGTATTCACAGTATCCTTCTATAGAACTACATTTCTGTTGCTGCAATTCTCCTTTATATATGTATTCGAGGTATACTAAGGCGGCAAGCCAATCCCTATTGCAGCCGCTTGCTCTGGCGCATATGCGTTTATTCAATTCAACACCCACAGATCCCACCTGTGTTTTATAGAGCGTTTTATCTTGCGTGATCAACAAGGCTAGCGGCCACGATGATCTGTGACTTCGTGCTAGCACAGCTATCGTCAATTTGGGTCACCCGTGGTATGGTTAACACGCACTTTCCAAAGGTGCCGTACGCCAATTAACACGCACTTTCCAAAGGTGCCGTACGTTCGATAAGATGAAGAAATCTCCTTCCTGACAGAACTACCATGTTGAGATTCGAACCCGGATCTCATGGTCAGAATGCGAACGTTCTAACTCGGCCACGTGCACATATATTTCTACTACGTAGGAGGACATTTCAGTATTCTTTTCTATGTTTCTAACACATTTTTTCTGTTTTTTTTTATTTTTTTTATTTTTTGGAAAGCAACCTTCGCTATCTCAATGGATAACAGGGGCGCATTTCCTGTAGTCTGTTAAAATATTTAATATATATAAGATATTAAATTTTTTGTACTCGGCCTCACGTTGTCTACTGACCTGAGATGGAACAAATACATTGAGTTAGTTGCTTCGTCCACCGCAAGGAAAGTTGGCTCCCTGTGCCGCGCCAGGAAATTTTTCTCCCCGGAATCGATCCTTCAAATCTACAAATCAACCATTCGCCCTTGCATGGAGTATTGCTGCCATATATGGTCTGGAGCCCCTTCTGTTTGCCCCGGGGTTCTTGATAAGATCCAGAAACGGATATGCAATATAATTGGCCCTGATCTGGCATCTCGCCTGCAGTCGCTCTCTCACAGACGTGCCGTCGCCTCTCTCTGTCTTTTTTTACAAATACTTCCATGGTAATTGCTCCGATGAGCTGCATTCGCTGGTTCCAAGACTTCGCGAATTCAATCGTCCTACGAGGCTGGCATCTCGCTCTCACCCTTTCACTGTTGAAACTGTTAAATGTAGCCGTCTCTTCTACTCGAATAGCTTCATGTCTCGCACCTCTCGCCTGTGGAACTCCCTTCCCTACTCCTGTTTCCCTGATTCCCTGATAGCTTTAATCTCCAACTATGCAAATGTAATATCAATCGACATCTCCAGTTTCCTTGATCTATCCACTATCCTTCCCATCCTTTCCTCTATCATTCCTATCTGCTCTCGCCTCAAATCCTCTGTAACCGCATGCGTGCTAGTGGCTTCCCGCCTTGCTATGGGTGAAATGCTTAAAAACAACAACAACAAAAAAAAAAGAAGAAAAAAGTGTTTAATCTTTATTGTTTTTATAAATAAGATGTCTTATGGATGTTTTAAGAAAAAATTATCTATGAATAATGAATTTTTACAAGAATTATTTTCGTCTTTTAAAACTTGTATGCGAATGATTTATAAAGAATTTGGATTATTTTTTTACTGTGTATAAAGTGACGATTTTTTTTTAAAGATAAGGGTGTCCATACACGATATTATCAGAAAATATGAGCAAGGACTATATTAAATTTAAAGCCAAAGTACCAAAAATCCAATTAGCATTAGATTACGGAGAATATTTTCATAAACTGTGTAGTTATAAAAAAAAAAAATAATAACTAGGTAAATTATACAAAAAAGGTACTCACATTATATTCGTTAGGTATTTTTTACAAATATGTCCACCGTAGAAAAAAATTACATAATTGTTCATCTGTCAGTCAAGCTGCTAAAAAGTCAGCACCATAAATAAGCTGTTACGGCAGTGTTAAAAATACATTTCGGCGATATTTCAAACCTAAGGCAAATAATATGTGCTTGAAATATTAATTAAACTTTAAATCAGATAATATTTCTCAAATAAAGGTTCAGGAAAATATATTTTATTTTTTAAAGATTTTTTTTAATAAAGAAAATTACATTTTGATGACAGATGTCTAAAAACGGTGTTAAATTCAACTATTTTGTTTATTTAGAAAAAAAAAGTCCTTAGAGTCAACATATTTTGCTTATTGCAAATATTAGATTTAAGATATTAGTTTGAAATTAAAAGTAAAATCAAGCTTCAAAAAAGATTCTTCATTTTTAAAAATTCATTTGAAACCTCTTACCGTAAAATACGACGATTTAGATATCGAATTTTATTTTCGTTCATGCCTGATTTTTAACGTCTTCAAAAAAATCAAACTGTGTATAGAGTGACACTCTATTTTTTCTGTAAAAAAATTACCTAAAATCTCGCACTATACGCGAGTGTATCCAGTATGCGAGTTTTCATTTTTACGAAGGTAAGTAAAAAAAACTTTCACTGTAACATACCTTTAGATTTATTACACTGCTCATGCCTGATTATAGTTGGTACTATTGTGGTCACGTGATCGAAATTTGAGTTTAGTCGCGCCAGTTTTCTTGCTGCTGTTACAGTGTAAACATAGCCGATCTGCTAGCAGTGTGTACCAAGGAGGAACAAAGAGTAGTGATTTAATTTCTCTGGTCAGAAGTTGTGTCAAGAGCTGAAATTCACCGGATCAATTACGACTGAGTAATGAGTCCGATCCTCATCTGGTGCTCCTCACTTTCGGCCTGGTATCATTTCTAAGCTGAGCTTAGAAAATCATAGTCGATGCACTCCGTGGTCGAGGTGGTCTGAAGAATGCAGGATCCAACGAGGGTTTCTTCTGCCATAACTTTTGAAGAAGCTAAACAATTCTCTTGCGCTGTCTGTCACTATAGAGCACTTCTTTTTAAGAACAATAAGGACATCATCAAGATATAATCTCATTTAATATATAAATCGCAGGACCAAATATAACCGCACAATTTCAAACGCTCACGCGGAATCATAAGTTCCCATGGGAACATCAAAACTAATATTTAATCGTATTATTCATATTTCCCACCATTCATCGAACAATATTGATTTCTGGGCTTTTTTGATAATATTTTCAATTGCTTTTTTAATTATATTTATTTCTGTCTCCAAGAGTTAGGATGTACTGTGGGTGTAACGGATCGCGGGGAACTGAGTTCGAATTCCAGTCAAGCTCGTTACATTCACTTACGCAAAAATAACACTGGGAAAGATATCAATCTATCTCTTCTCTCCAGCTATCGATGAAATAGCAGGACGTGTATCTGGGAAAATCATTGTTATCTAAAAGAAATTGCTAATTAAATATTCACGCGCGTGCGTGCAAAAAAAAAAAAAAAATTATTCTTACAATAAAAAATGTTTCGGCTTTAAATAGCCTGCAAAAGGTTGATAAACCGTAAAAAACAAAGCTAGATTTATCCCTAGCACTTTTCTATTCATTGTTCATTGATACGAGTTGGAATTACAGTCGTGTTCCTTAAATTCTCTTACGCATAAATAACCTTGGCAAATGTATGAATCCACTTCTTCTGTTCCCTCAGCTATGGATTAAATAGCATGACATGTGCCTGAAAAAATCATTGTTATCTCTAAATAATTGTGAATGTAATACTCACTCACAAAAAATAATTTTACATACCAAGCCAAAAACATATATATTTCGGCTTTAAATAATCACAAAAGGGTTGATAAACCGTAAAAACTAACCGAATTAAAAATCGCAAATTCTTCCCTAACATTGTTCTTTTCAATGGTTTTCTATCTAAATGTGACTCAGCACATTAATATTTTCAAACTACAGAAGAAAAGGACATAATTAAAATTAAATATCCGTAATGATAAAACACTAATCTGGGAAATAGAATATTAAGGTCAGGGAAAAATTTATTGCTGTAGATATATAGGCTATTTTCAGCATTGCAATTTTTTTCTTTATACTCTAATGTAGTACTAACTTGCTTTTTATATACAGTAATCTTTTTTTTTTTGTATAGCTAATGTTCATTGTGCAATATTTTGAAATTACATACTTTACATATTACATGCTAAGATGTACTATAAAGCTTTTCCCTAAATATATTCTACTGAAATGAAAATGTTTCTTTTAACCGATTAAACACAGTAAGTGTTTCTTTTTCTTTTTGCTGTTAGTTCAGTAAAAATCTCAAGGGCTACTCTAGAGCAGGGGTCGGCAACCTAAACACGCCAAACAATTTTCAATGGCACGCAGCTGAAAATGGCATCACGAAGACCGAACCAATAACTACTACAACGCAAAGAAAGTATTTAGCAGTTTCCATCTATCTATCTATCTATCTATCTATCTATCTATCTATCTTTCTCATGTTGTCTGTCTGTGTGTCTGTCGTGGGGATTGTTACCTCGCCCAGGCCGCATTTCTCACTCGATTTCTATGCGGGTTTCACCACAAGTTTGCAAATGGCTGCCTTAAGGACATGACGGAGCCCGATTTTTCAGTTCGGACTCAGGTTCCGAAAAAATCGATAATCGAAAAAATCTGCTTACAGAAGGAATAATTGCATTTCAACCAAATTTGACACCCTCTTAGAGTCTACCTTTAGAAGTGTTGTCCAGAAGTTTTATGACCACGGACCCCTAAACAGCGCGGAAAATCGGTAAAACCCAAAAGCCGATACGCCCAGATTGCACCTGAACCGCAAGTCGGTTTTTAGCGAAAACCGATCGGATTTATGAGGAGGCCATTGGGAGTCACCATGTTTAGTTTGAACTCTGAGCGCCCCCCACCAAACAGAGTGCAAATAGACAATCGGTCAACCCTTAAAAATGTTTTTCCGGTTGGGTATTTCCTAAACGCAGATTAATTTAAGGTCACGCTATGCGCGGGAAGAAACATGTTAGTGCGTGCAGTGGAGTGGAAGAAAACATTTGACCTCAAATTCTGGAATGGGTGCAGGGCCATTGAAATTCGGCTTTTTTATTCCTGCTACCAGGTCTGACTTTGAGTCACAAATGATATATTTGACTTTGTCAACACTTTTGCTTTAATCGTCGCATCTTACCAAAATAAACAATTCCTTTATTCGCGTCTTTACTGAAAAAAAAAACAAACCCGCATACGTGCTGAGTGAAAATGGTTCCGCTCTCAGCAGTCCATTTTCCAATTCTTTAAACCTTTTCCCCGAGCCCAGGCCGCAACCCAGACCTGACGAGGAGTTTTTGCGCTAAAGCAACAGGGCTTCCTCCCAATCCATTTCAAAGCTAATGCCGGCAAACGGTTAACGGCTTTTCGTTGTCGCACAAACCAAAAGAGCAAACGCTTCATTGCAGCTTCTCATCGCCGGCATCACGTGCGTTAGAGCCAAGCTGCATATGCAGCAGGCAACTTGACCCCGTTTACGGCCAAGCCTTGCGCTTGCCAAATCATGCGCGCGTACGTGAATGCGCGCTAGCATCTTCCATTTTGCATGAACTCATTCATTGGTCTAAGTCATGACCATTGTCCAGGCTACATCAATCAATGACAAGTCACGCTTCCTTTAAATACCTTCAGCGCGGCTGCATCCGCCCTCACGTCTTCGTTTGATCGCCATTAACGCATCTGTCCTTGGATTAATTGACAGCTTCCTGCTACCGCAAGTTACCTATTTGCTTAAACGTTTGCATTACCCATTTTATCTCCGCGTGCTGCCTCTACTGCGCAGCCCAATCCATCTTAGCGTTCCATACCTATTTCTACCTTTTCGTAGTTCAGTTTTGCTATTAGACAGTTAACTGCTGTCGCAAGTTACTTATTGTTATAGTGGAACACACCTATTCTATAGTTAATAGACTCTCCCACCTATAATAAGTAGGAGTAGTAAGAGTAAAGAGGCAGTCGGTGAGTCGGTCGGTCAGTCAGTCGATGCTGGACGACAGTCGAATACTAAAGTATCAGCGACCACTAGATTACTCTGCGTTATATCTATTATATATCAAGTTCCTAACGTTTTGTACGTCGAACCTATTTTAGGACCGACTTAGTACAAATACAAGCCTCCACTGTGAAATCACTCCACAACACTTATTTATTCAATCGTTTGCCCAACCTATTTTACCTCCACATTACAGTTTTCACTGTAAGTTGAAGTGTAATGCCTTTACTACGCGGCCCACAACACCTCAGTACTTCACTGCCTATTTGCTTATACGTTTGCATTGCCCATTTTATCTCCGCGTGCTGCCTTTAATGCGCAGCCCAGTCCATCTTAGCGTTCCATACCTATTTCTACCTTTTCTTAGTTCAGTTTTGCTATTAGACAGTTAACTGCTGTCGCAAGTTACTTCTCTTCTGCCTTTACTACGCGGCCCAGTACACCTCAGTGTTTCACTACTTTTTAACTTTCAACGCTTCAATGTTTTGGTTGCGTAACCTCTTCCAACAGCGACGTTTTCGTGCTGCCAGAAAGCACGGCCCATAGCTAGGAGATTTTTCTATACGGCTCCACTTCATTTTTAGTTTTCGTATACAACGAGGTTGCACCGCTTCAGTTTCGGCATCAACTTCTATTCGCTTTCTTACACAGCATTTCTACAACCCTTCAAATGGCTCCTACACGACGAACATCCGCACGTCAGCAACTGAAGACCCCTAATACCATTAACGTTACACATGCAGAACAGGCGACTGCGAATGAGCACATACTAACCCGGTTACAGATGATCATATAGCGTCTACTTCAACTTCTGCTTTGCACTCTTCTGCGTGCCGTGGCGATGACCAATCCGGCAGTTCTGCAAAGGCTGCAAAAACAACCAGGCGAGGCAACCTTAGCAGGCGTTCTAAAAAAGCCTCACCTGCTAAGGGGAAACGGGAGCAAGATTCCATTGAGTGTGCCTCCTTGGGTGCCGTGGCGATTACCGACCCGGCAGCTTTGTTAAGCGTGCCAAAATATCATGGCGAGGCAACCTTAGCAGGCGTTCTAAAAGAGCCTTTGCGGCAAAGAGAAAGCGGGAGGAGGAAACCGAGGTAGAGGCCTCTTTGAGGCTTTCTAGTCAATTTCAACGGAGGCAGTATGTTTTGTCACATGAAACGCTTGGTGAGCGTAACTACCGTCTGTACTGCAAATCAGTTTACACATATTCGTTGAAAAGTAAGAGGAAACTACCTAAACGCTTGCAAGACAACAAAAAAGCGGTTTCATCACAAGCGCGGTCTCGACAGAGCCCTCATCGAAAAGCTACTCGCAATGCAGCCGGCGTCGCTGCAAAATCCATTTGACGGTCCCAGGAGACCACGGCTGAGAAAACCACACGTAACGCAGCGAAAGCTGCGGCAACGTCCATTCGACGGTCCCAGGAATGGCTGAAAAAATCGCACGCTGCAAGGGCGTCGGAAAATTCCGCGCAAAAGCGCAAAAGGCGGCAACACGATTCAATTTCAACTTCCGCTGCTAGAGCTGTAGAAGGACCTACTGAAAGGCTTGAAAGGTTGAAGACTGTTAACCAGCGCCGCCATGCACAGCGAGGGCTCTGTAGCCCACCAAAGCCGTTTTGGTTTAAGCTGACGTTCAACTGAGACAGTTTTGAGGTTTTCCGGTCGCAAAGACCTCCAAATAGGATCCATGTAAGTTTTCTGTGGGCATTGCAATGCCAAAAATGACCTGGAGAATCTGGAGATTTGTGTTGTTCAGACGGTAAGGTACAGTTGCCACTTTTTCAAGACCTACCTGCTCCGTTGAAAGCTCTGTTGGAGGGTTCCAGTCCAGACTCCAAATTTTTCTTCGAAAAAATCAGACAGTACAATTGTGCCTTCCAGATGACCTCTTTTGGTGGTAATGCCTTCCGCGAAGTCGGTTGGAATCCCACCTTCAAGGTTCAAGGTCAGGTTTACCATCGGATTGGGTCTCTTTTGCCGGAAACTGCCACTGATTCGGCCTTTCTACAAATATACTTCATAGCTGACTACAATCAGCAGGGAGATGCTCGCATAGGCATTACTCCCGAGAACGATACAGGCCAGCACAATCATCCTCGCAGGGATATCATAATGTGTCTGCAACAAATGCTCCACGAGATAAACAGCTATGTCCGCAGTTTTAAGTATGCTCTCGAAAATAACACTTCTTCTGATTTCAATATTGTAATTGATGCTGACAAACGGACTCAGGGAGAGCACGAACGTCGTTACAATGCTCCCGCAAGTAACGAAGTTTCCGTCATTGTCAGCGGTGATCAGCACAACAGACGTGACACTGTTATCGAATCGCGCGGCAGTGAGCCCCGAAGAATCAGTGAAACGTACCGGTCCTACGATGCACTGCAATACCCACTTCACTTCCCTTACGGAGAAGATGGGTACCACTTTGGCATTCTGCAAAATGGGTCCACCTTAAAAACAGTGTCTTGCAGAGCTTTCTACGCCTACCTATTGATGGTACATGAGGATGCATTCAATCATCTTCATTGAAGCCGGCAACTTTCCCATCAATTCATAGTAGACATGGCTGCTAAGATGGAATCCGAAAGACTCTGTTACATCAGATTGAATCAGACCAATTTGCGCTGCGACTCTTACATTCACTTCCATGATGCTTTACTAAATGACGCTGATCCACGCAATATAGGCAAGATGTGCATACTACCTGCAACGTTCACAGACAGTCCACGATACATGCACACGAGGACGCAAGACGCGATGACATACGTTCGTAAGTACGGCCGACCAAACCTATTCATAACTTTCACGTGTAACCCAAAATGGTACGCAATTGCTAAAGAACTTATGCCAGGGCAATCGACCTATGACCGTCCAGACCTCATTGCGCGCGTTTACCATCTGAAGTTGGGAAAGCTAATGGATGTGATGACAAAGGGACAGGTTTTAGGGGGCTCTTTGCTGTTGCATGCACACTATTGAGTGGCAGAAACGCGGCCTGCCTCACGCACATATACTAATTTGGCTCTGCGACAAGATTGAGGCCACAGAAATCGATCATCTTATTTCTGCTGAAATTTCTGATCCGTCGGCTGACCCTGAATTGTACAAAATAGTGATAACCAACATGATTCATGGTCTCTGCGGGTCGCATTACAATTACACCAGCTGTCACAACAGCGACGGCAAATGCACCCGGCAGTATCCACGAGATTTCGTGAGCGAAACCATTACAGGGAGCGGATGGTTATCCACTGTACCGGCGAAGGAGTCCCGCTGAGGGAGGATTTACAGCCGTGGTAAAAGGGCTACCAAGTGGATAACAGATGGGTAGTGCCATACTGTCCCCTGCTAACAAAAGCGTTCAATGCGCACATCAATGTCGAATATTGCCATTCAGTTCGCTCCATCAAGTATGTATGCAAGTACATCAACAAAGGGACTGATGCTGCAATGTTTGGTATTAGGCAGGAAGGTTCCGTAGACGAAATCCAGGACTTCCTTGCAGGGCGCGTCATTAGCAGCACAGTTATTCGTTATTTTTCTGCGGATGCAGCAATGAATGTGGCTGTGCGTGCCAAAGACACAACGCTTACAGCGTTCTTCAAACTTTGTCGACAGGACGAGTTTGCTAGGACTCTACTGTACCCAGACGTGCCTTCATACTACGTGTGGACAAAAAAGAACACCTGCGCTCGGCGGAAGCGCAAATAAACGTCGAAGGCTATCCAGGCGTCAAAAAAGACGCCACACTCGGAAGGGTATTCACGGTTCCCCATCGCGACAGGAATGTTTTTACTTGCGACTCCTCTTGCACGAAGTTAGTGGTCCAACGAGCTACAATAACTTATGGACGGTTAATGGAGTTTTATGTGACGACCTTTTCGTGAGGCCTTTTGGAGGACGACAGCCAGTGGGATGCCACAATGGCTGAGGGAGCTCTTTTAAAAATGCCCTCTGCTTTGCGCCACCTCTTCACCACAATCTTACAAATGTGCGAACCCAGTAATCCCAAATCACTTTGGGACAAATACAAGGATTTTTTGTTCAAAGACATACTCAGAGAAGCGCAACTGCTGTGTCCAACAATGGCTGTTACATTCAACGATGGAATTTACAACAGGGCGATTATAATCATTGAGAACCTTTTCGTTGAAATGGGGGGGGGTATCTCTTGTCGCTATTGGGCTTCCAACGCCAGATCGTGTGACTTCCTCGAGTCTCTCACCTGAGATTGTGCGGGAGACATCCTACTCTGTTGAGGAGCTCAACGCCTATGTCACAAAAAATGAGCCAAAACTTCTCATAGACCAAAGGGCCGCTGACGATGCGGTTCTTGCATCCACCAGGCAGGATACAGGATCAATTTTCTTCCTGGACGCGCCTGGTGGAACGGGAAAAACGTTCGTAACAAAACTGCTTCTTGCAGAAATTCGGCGCCATGGCGAAGTGGCGCTAACAGTAGCGTCTTCAGGCCTTGCTGCCACATTACAACCGGGTGGCCGAACAGTGCACTCAACGTTTAAATTTCCGCTTGACCTGATTAAGGCAGAAACAGCTGTATGCAGTATAGCCAAGCAATCAGGTCTAGCAGAGGTACTTAGGCGATGTAAGCTTATCGTCTGGGATGAGTGCACTGTCAATCCCAAAACTGCACTCGAGGCTGTAAACCGCTCTCTGAAGGATATTCGAAACTCCAATGACCTTATGGAAGGTATAACTGTCCTTCTATCCGGTGACTTTCGCTAGACCCTCCCCGTTGTACCTAAGGGGACAAGGGCCGACGCTATTCGAGTGTGTTTGAAATCGTCACAACTTTGGCCCACTGTTAGACCATTGCACCTTACAGCCAACATGCGTGCACACCTAACTGGCGATGTTGGGTCCGCCGAATCTTCGAATACATTATTAGCCCTTGGCGAAGGAATTATTCCAGCGGACACTAATGGATTTGTAAACGTCCAAGGGTTGTCTACAGTGGTCACAACGCCAGCAACACTCATGGAATCAGTTTTTCTTGATCTTCAAACCAACTACAACAATATTGAGTGGCTTGCTGGGCGGGCCATTCTTGACCCCAAAAACACCACTGTGACAACCCTTAATAGACAGCTTCTGGAAACTGCCAGGGGTATTGCACGTTTACAAATCCATTGACAGAACTCCAGACCTCGCTGAAATGGCGAACTTTCCCGTGGAGTTCTTAAACAGCCTCCACCCCGCTGGTCTCCCTCCTCACATTCTGGAACTTAAAGTGGGAATCCCGGTTATGTTGCTTAGAAACCTGCGTCCACCGAAACTCTGTAATGGGACCAGGATGGTTATTTGGCCCTGCACCCAAATATAATTGAGGCCAAAATTATAACTGGCTGCGGTAAAGGGCAGCAAGTGCTTATCCCAATGATGTATTTGTATCCATCAGATGCCGACGCACCCTTCACTTTCAGAAGATCCCAATTCCCAGTCGCACCCTGTTTTGCTATGACAATTAATAAGGCCCAAGGACAAACGCTGTCTGTCATTGGTGTACACTTAGAGGAGCAGTGCTTCTCATACGGCCAACTTTACGTAGCCTGCTCTCGAGTCGCCAAACGCGAGGATATGTTCCTTTATTCACCCTCGCAAAAAGCTAAAAATGTGGTCTACACTGAAGTCCTCAGCCAGTGGTACGCAAACTCCATTCCATTTTTCCTTTCCATGCAAGAAAATTGAGGTCCCTGTCAAATCAAACATATTGAATACTGGATTTGTGGTTTTGAATAGAGACATGGTAGTATGACCAGTCTCAATATTTCAGGAAACTAGGTTGGGTGTGAAAAAGTATTTGTTGTTAACATTCTTTTTTCATTCGGTTTTTCCAGTTACGAGTCCTTTTTTTAAAACTGATCGTTTTGTGTTCATTTTGTTTAGTTCTTTTTTCGTAACAGATTTAATGTTTAGTATAGAGGTTAGAAAAAATTCGCAGTGTGAGATAGGCAAGAAGTAAGGCATGTAGCAACATCAGCACAGCAAAGGGCACTCCTTTAAAGGGCAAAAATATTTTAAGTCAAGTGATAGCGATTTCTGTATGAGTCGTACGATTTTTGAATCAAGTACGGGAAACGCCGGGCCATGCTTCTAGTATATACTATATATGTGAATTTATATATGCAAATGTGAATTTTGTCATTTGATATCAATCTGTCTTGTCCACAGAATTCATCTGGGAATTTAACTAGATTGTCGAAAAAAATATTAATAATCCCTTACTATAAAAGTAATTTACATTAATCAGAAAAAAAGGCTTAGACACAAGTGTCTATCATTTTAAATTTGGATTTTTAATGTAACTATAACAACCATAACATTTCGATTTCATTTTTGCCTTGAAAAAGTCGGAAGACGAAACGCGAGGCAAAATGTAAAATTTTTTTTCCAGTTGTCATTTGATACCAATCTGTCTTGTCCACAGAATTCATCTGGGAATTTAACTATATATATATATATATATATATATATATATATATATATATATATATATATATATATATTGTAGAACAGGTATATTAAACTTGACTTGTATAAAATACGTGTGCTGTTGGCACACTGAATGATTTTAAAACCCTAAGTCGGCACATTGCAAAAGGTTGCCGACCACTGCTATAGAGGATCACTGAGTGAGATTGTTGTAAGTGAAGGTGGAGGAAATGTGAAGAAATGCGTATTATCGGGAGAGGTTAAGATTGTAGCGGTCAGAGAAGCATCCCCTCGGGAGCCTGGGCCACAATGTAACAGTTCTGAGGAAGAAACTGTCTGAGTAGAATTTACGGCTTGACGAAGGTACGCGAAAAAAATGGGGATGATTTGCCACACTGAACAGTCTGCCTATGGATGATATATATATATATATATATATATATATATATATATATATATATATATATATATATATATATATATATATGAATAGTGTCAAGAGAGAAGACGAAAACTATTCTTATCCGAAGTGTTTCATCCTCGGTAGGAGTTTATCAAGGCAATGCAAGATTTATTTTCTTGCACCTGCTTATATACATAAGCGAGCATATCATTAGTTTATCAAGGCTTTTAAATTTGAGAACGTTCATGAATGTTCATCAATTGGTGGAAAGGTCAGTCAAAACATATGGAGGTCACAAAGTGCCATAATTCAAAGTCTCGCAACAAGTAAGCGAGTAATAGTCAAGAATAGTTTTACTTGAATATTCCTTAAATTGTTGTTAGATTGTTATCGTATGAGATGGAAGCATGTCCTGTACATGTTCAAAAACATTAGGTGATGGATTCAACCGTTTTCTTTTGATTTTTTAACATATTTTTAGTCGTGTATATTGGCCTGGCAGAGTAGTAATTCAGTCAACATACACACTAATCAAAAAGCGCGGTAATTTATATATCTGGGAAGTGTTTTAACAGAGGACAGAAAGCGTATAGGGATAACACGAAAAGCATTTCAAAGTCAAAGCAGGGTACTAAGAAATAGAAACATTTCTCTAGAAAAAAGAAAAAGAGAACTAAACTGCTATAAGATAACTGTTCTCTTGTACGGCAGTCAGTACTTGACAATCTCCTCAAAGATCAAGAGGAGACTAAAAGCAAAAGAAATGTGGCTCTACAGAAAGCTGCTGAGGATATCGTGATATGTGAGTAACAATAGAGTTTTAGAGGAATGGTAACAAAAAGGAATCTAATACTTAACACTAGGAAGAGACATTTGAGGTTTCTAGGGCACATAATTAGCAAGTAGGACTTGGATAAATCTGATATTCACAGGACATATATAGGACAAGAGGGTATCAGATCAGGGGGAGTGTGGTGGCTATGTCAACGTTCCACCGCTACAATTAGGGATACTTTGATCGAGACACACGCGAACAGTACAGGCAAAATGAGGCGGTCCACCATCCTGTTAGAAATACCCTGCTCGTTAGATTTGTAGGGGAACGTTATCAATGGCAAACTCTTGCAGCATTTTTTAAGCAAGCATTCTTATTATTCTTAGCCGGTATGATATGGATGTATGTCTTTTATATGTTCAAAAACGTGAGGGGTGAATTCAACCGTTTTCTTTTGATTTTTCAATATATTTTTAGCCGTGTATATTGGCCTGGGAGAGTAATAATTTATTCAACATACACAAATCAAAAAGTGCGGTAATTTAAATATCTGGGAAGTGTTTTAACAGGGGACAGAAAGGGTATAGGGATAGCCTATTTCAAAAGCTAAGCAGGGTACTAAGAAATAGAAAAAAATCGCTACAAACAAGACAAAGAGTACTAAACTCCTATATAGCAGTCAGTGCTGGACAATCTCCCCATAGTGCTAGGGATAGAGGAGTGAGACTTGACTTGTGTCGGTTTTCACCCTGGTTGGGTTGAACCGGCTTCCTCCCGAGCAAGTACAGCATCACGGACCATCGCTGTCCACGCTCGCCGATCCTGAGCCAGGTCACACGAAATGGTGAGCCAATCGCGATTCCATCGTCGAAGACCAACTACTTGTGGACCCGATAGTACTGCTAGGTCATCCTTGATTGTGCTAGCTCACGCCCTCAGCTGCCCACCGACACGTTTTCGCCAGCCAGGAAGAGAAGGAGGGAGAAGTACATCGCGGATGAGCTCTCCCTCCTGTCGTCGAGCTGCGTGCCCAAACCATCGGAGACGACGCTGGGACAGGACGGGTGGAAGAGGACGGAGACTCAGGCGACAACGTAGAGTGGCTGTTGGCACACGATCGTTTCGGCGGGATCGTAGAATGCAACGAAGGCAATCGTTGTCGAACACTTCAAGCCTTCGTAGGTCATCCGCTCTAGAGGAGTGAGAAGGTTGCAATGTTTCGTCTATGAGATAAGAGATGCAGGGCGAAGAATAATTCCTCGCCAACAAGGCCGTGTAATCACGTAACTCTGTCCATAGGAATTGAGAACTGGACAGTACCAGCTGGAATAATCCATTTTGGGTCTGATCTGACTCTTTTAAAGATAGATCATGCTATCAGAAGTTTCTGAAGTGATAGAAGGGACCAACCATACATATTCCATTTGGGTTCTGGAATGAGCTTTTCACCAATTAGGCATTCGAACCAAGGGACTTCTTTGAGAATATGACCACTCATCAGTAGGCATTCGTTTATCTCGCGGGATAAAGGTAGCAACCTCAATAGATGGGTTTCGCCTAACTCGATAAATGGGTTCCGCATAATTGAAGTGTGTTCGATGTTGAATCTGCCAAATTCGAATGATCTATTTATTGATCGAATAGTCACTTGGGATGAGAAACAGCTTCTTTATGATGACAATCGTAAACAATCTACTCAGTAGGGCCCAGACAATGTGATTCCGTAACGCCAATCCACAAGATTCGAAGACGAGTGATCTTCGCCAATATTCACAGGCTTCACTCGGTCAAAGCCATTTTAATCATGGTTCTGATAAAGCAATGCCTATAAAGGAACAACTGAAAATATCGTCTCATTCCAAACACTCCATAAACTGATGACCGGTTACAAGAGGTTCATGGAAAGAGAAACTATTTTCAGTTCCCTCATTATAGACATTATATAGAATTAAAATAATAAGCATTCGTTTATCTCGCGAAATAGCGTTAGAGACATATTTGATCGAAATCCACTCTTTTGCTGGTGAAACTAGCGTGACGTCTCCAGGGTGGACGATGCTATATGAAGGCTGTGTGGTGTCCAGTCTATATGCACCCTTCCTCTCGGCCGTACCGACAAAATCCAAAGCGATGCAGGGAATTACATTTCGAGGAGAGGCTGGCTGCAGAAGTTGCCGGAAAGTTGTCAGTGTTGAAACCCAACTGCCTTCGGGGCCCCACTCAGAGTGTTCTGTCTGGGTTTACTCCAATAGCCTTTCCCGTGTTTCGATATGACTGCAAGTCATGGGAGGATTAAAATCTGTGTTTTCCTTTCTCTAGATAGACTGTCTTCCTGTGCTGTCGAGCTCCACCTATCCGAAGCATCTGGTTATGAGGCACCAGTTCTCCGCCTCCGCCCATTCTTCGGCTTGTTAGAAGTTATTTGAGAAATATGCTACAGAAGTATTTTATAGACAGTGGGAACTGGTCCCCGCTATCACCGCCGGCTATGAAAACCTTTGGGGTATATATAATATATATATATAAGCATTATATATATTACGTGTTTTAGGAGTTCAAAAAATTAACAATTTTTTTAAATATAAAAAACATTAGGTAAACAAAAGCACTAAAATGTAAGACAAATTATTACATAAAAAAGAAATACAAATCTCGAAAACCTCTCTCTATATTTCTGAGATAAGTTATTGTAACTATTTATACTATTTTGATGGTTCAGACACATGGGCCAATGAATAAAAGCGTTGGTTGGTTGGTCGGCTGGTTCATTGATCCTAAAAATTATCCAAAAAGTTGTGAGCTCAATCCCTGATACTAGAGGAAAGAACAAACTCTTAGTGACGGAGAGAACAAAATCTTATCAACGCGAATTAACTAAAACTGAGATATCCATAGGTATGGTACGTGAAATTAGAACAATCTACCTCCGTGGACTAAAAAAAAAAGGGTTCGGTGCGAAATTCAACCAAATATCACCTGTAGAAAGCCGGGGCGTACAACGGCCGAAATGTCGTGAATATTACAATAATGATGAGGTCCATAGTCCGAACAATGTAAATAGAATAAATATCGGAAAGTTTATTAATTTTAGAGAAATATAGCAGAAGAAAAAAAATGAAACTATAAATCGGAATTGGAGGGAATTTATGGTTTAATCTGTGACGAGGAAGCGTTTCTAGCTTTATTTAAGCGGCATTGAATGACAAAAAGTCTAACAGAATTTTGCGGGCATTTAATACTTAATATAATACAAATAAAGAACGAAAAAAAGAAATCCCGGCCAATGAACAGAGGCTTTGTGACATGGGTAAATGCATTTATGTCATAAATGTTATAAGTGAGAATAAAGAGGTAAACAGAGAAAAATAGATTTAAAAGACAAGTAGAGAAAGCGAGGCAGTAAAAAGAAAGAATATATGAAGTCAGTAGTTATAAGATTTCAACAATAACGATTTCAATAGAAACGGGAACGAAAATTTGAAAAGAATATAAAAGTTAATGTCAAGTGATTTTTCCAGACTGTCTGCTTCAGGGAATAGTAAAAAAGCTAAAACTAGGCTGTGATGTATACATGGCAAGACAAATTAGCTCAAAAAATTGTTGCATAACTTATTGCAGTCCTTCTTAACTCTACCTGTCATATTACAGTATTAAGTGACTAGGTGAGGTGCTGTTTGTCTAAGATGCCTACGTAAATAATAGCCTATCAGGTATATTTAAACATTGCATGTAGACTGTTTAAATTTACTCTTGCAAGAGGCCAGAACAAAAATATTCAGAACTGGTGCATTAAAAAAAAACTGCAACATATATAATTTATATTAGCGTATCAGGTATTTGCATGCAGACTGTTTAAATTTACGCTTGGAAGACGCCAGAACGAAAATATTCAGAACTGGTGCATTAAAAAACTGCAACATATATACTTTATATTAGCCTATCAGGTATATAAACATTGCATGTAGACTGTTGAAATTTACTCTTGTAAAAGGCCAGAACAAAAATATTCAGTACTGGTGCATTAAAAAAAAAAACTGCAACATATATAATTTATATTAGCCTATCAGGTATATAAACATTGCATGTAGACTGTTTAAATTTACTCTTGTAAGAGGCCAGAGAAAATCATCTCAGAACTGGGGCATTTAAAAGAAAATGACAAAACATATAATTTATATTTACCTATCAGGTACATAAATATTGCATATAAACTGTTTAAATTTACTCTTATAAGGGGCCAGAGCAAAAAGGTAGCAGAACTGGTGCATTGAAAAGAAAACTGCAAAACATATAATTTCCTTCGTAATAGTCCCCTTCAGAAGCTACAGTCTTTATCCCGTGTCATTTCCATTGACAGAATAATTCCCGGGCTCCTTCTTTTGAAATAGCGACCATCTGTTCACTTCATACTCTTGGATTGATTCCAGTTCTTGAAATCATGTTCCTTTCCAGTGTGATTTGATTTTTGGAAGAGGATAAGTTGCTGGGACGATATTTAAGGAATAGCATAATTGTCGTACCTTTGAAATAATCTTGGCCCAAAAACTCTACCACAAATCTACGCACGACCACAAATCTACGCACGGCCACACTCTACACACTTCCCTTCCAAACACTGCTATAAACAACACAAGTGAGCGAGAACGTATAGAACTCTGTCACGCATGCATAGTGTGTACGCGTGACAGAGTTCAAGGTCAATCGGTACGAAGTGGCTTCACTCTCTGTAGTCTGTACTCTTACCATAGCAACAGGCCCGATATTTTTTGATCAGACCTCATAGTATTCCAGAATTAGAACAGATAAAAGCATTAGTAATCTCCTGATTGGGTAAGTTAGGTCCGAATGTTTAATTTATCGACATATAAACTTTTGTTGAGTTGTCTTACAGGACAAAAATAACAATGAACTTATAGAGATGTAGACATAGGTCCGGTTTACACTGTGTTCAAATGGTTAAACGGAGATACTTTTGAAACAAAGCAGTAGACATAGGTCCGGTTTACACAAAAAGGTAGACATAGGCCAAGTTTACACAAAAAGGTAGACCTAGGCCCGGTTTACACTGTATTCAAATGGTTAAACGGAGATACTTTAGAAACAAAGCAGTAGACATAGGCCCGGTTTACACTGTAGTCAAATGGTTAGGCGGAGATAATCTAGAAACAAAGCAGTAGAAATAGGCTCGGTTTACACAAAAAGGTAGACATAAGCCCGGTTTATACTAGAATAGAAAATATAGATAGATCCTGTTTACACTAGACAAATGTATTAGACACAGGTTCGGTTTGCACTAGAGTCAAGAATGTCGACAAAAGTCCGGTTAACACTACAGTCGAAAAGGTGTGCATGGGTCTGGTTAGCACTGGAGTCAAAATGGTAGTCAAATTGACAGAGTTAGACATTCCACGGGGTCAGAACTGCATACCTAAGTCTAGTTTACACCCATGTCTACAAGCATCAACTAATGATTTAGTTCATTGTGCGGAAGGAAAGGGTTTATTACCGCTCTACAGGCGGCATATTAGGTGTATTATAAGCCTCGATGACATGTGAAGTCTGGTTATCAGATATCAAAGATTTAATTTTTAGATAAGGGGCAACTTTTTACATTTGAGTGTGCCAATAAAGATGATATGCGGATCTTCTTAAAAATGTTGAAATATTATGGAATTTTTCGACGAATTTCAGATCTCTTTCATTATTTTTTATCAAGTTGCAAAATGAAATTTGTCTTCAACTGCCATTCTTCCCTATATTGCATATATTTAGATTAGGCACCTCCACTTTTTCGCGGAAAACAGCACAGCATAATGAAAAAGGCCACAAACTTAATAAAGGTTTTATCGTCAAAATGTTCATGCTATTATTAAGATGAAAGACCAAATTAATTTTTTGATTATTTTTTAAAAATGTTTTAATTCTTTCTAGCACGTTCGAAATTTTGGTTCGAATTTCTTGTTTCGGTGGACGTAACAATTGCAAATACTTTTTAGCGCTTTTTTCCGTTGAAAACTCATTGATTTGGTAATTCTTGCAAAAATCAAATTGTCAGATTTGTAATGAACCTTTCAGCAATTATTCACAAATGAATAAAATTATTTTTGAATTTTTTTGTTTTAGAAAACGGTAGTAAAAAATATTTTTGCACATATGTTCCCCCCTCCCCCCACTTATTTAATTACATGAAATTTCCAGAATTTTTTCTTAGCTAAAAGTAGGACTCCTTGGAGAGTGTAAATCATCTAATTTTTTTTCAAACATTTACTATTCTAAATGAAAATTTTACTCAAATAACGTGTCAGAAATATATATTTTATTTTGGGAATTTTTTTTAAAACCGATAATTTTGTTTTGTTTACAAATTTCTTAAAGTTAAGAAAATGACCGCTTTTATGAAAATTTTCTGAAATCAGCAAAATGTTGATAATCCGATCTATATAATTTTTATTTGAAATACACCAGAATATTTTTTACTGGAAAATACTAAATTTAATCCTTTAGCTTAGAATTAAAGCTAAAATTAAATCTTCAAGAATAATTTTCATTTGTAAAAATTCATTTTAAACCTGAAGTATCGAAAACTTATACTGTAATAGTGGAGGTACCTTATTTAGGTCTACGTTGGTCCAAATTTTCATCAACAATCTTTCCGATGTCATCAGTTCTCTATGTTGATGACGTAACTATTTACTCCTGTCTGATCAGTTCGATACTCAACCTGGCAACTGATATAAAAATGACATACAATCTATTGTTAAATGGAGCAAGAAATGGCCTGTTAATTTTAACGCTTCCAAAATGCAACTACTCTCTTTTACGTGTTTCTAGTTTCTTTGCACTGTTTTACTCAAATTAAGGAGTGACTTAGTCGAAATATTTCCATAAAATAAATCATTCGTTGGAACTACGAGTTTTTTTTCTTTTAATTATGCAACTACTAATGAAGATAAGCATCCTAACATAGGAACATTTTCACCAATTTCTAATCAATAAGAATAAATAAAAATCAATTGTTAATTTGCTAATTATTACGCTAAGAAATCCCTTGCTAATTGATTTTCTTCATAATGTTAAGTAGTAATATAAGAGTGCTAGATTGCTATACGGTATCCATCCTCTCACATGGCAGTGAATGCTGGAGAATCTCCCCACGAATGACGAGAAAACTGAAAGCAACAAAAATGAGGTTCTACAGAAGGATACTGAGAATTCCGTGGACAGAGAGAGTAAGGAAACGAGAATTTCTCAAAGAAAATGGCAACAGAAAGAACACATACTGAGGATCAGGAAGAGGCAATACCTTGGACATAAAATGAGAAAGGAGGACTTGGAAAAATAACCTTCACAGGGCATATTGAAATTTGATAAATATGATAAAAAACCTGGGTTATAAAACTTATAAATACTTGAAAATCATGCTTTCTCAAATTATTAGTTTTAATTATTTGTTTACTAATTTTTTTTTTCGGTGAATAATTTTTCCAAATGATGAAATTATTTTCTGGATCGTTTATAAAGATGATCATAGATTTTTAATTAAGCAAGATCGTATTATATTATTCCAGCAGTAAGATAATGATTCATAGCTGACAATCAGAGACATTCCAGCAGTAAGATGATGAGCACTAGCTGAGAATATAGCAATTCCAGCAGTAAGATAATGAGTCCTAGATGACAATCTAGCATTTCCAGCAGTAAGATAAGGATCCCTATTTGACAATCCAACAATTACATCAGTAAGACGATACTCCCTAGCTGATAATCTATCAATTTCAGCGTTAAAATTATGAGTCTTAGCTCAGTTCCATGAGTAAACCAATGAGCCCTACCTGACAATCTAATTCCGTTAGTAAGATGATGAGACCTGGGTGACAATCTAGATATTCCAGCAGTAAGGTGATGTTCCCATCTGAAAATCTAGCAATTCTGGCAGTTGGGTTAGGAGCCCTCGTTGACAATCTAGACATTCAAGCAGTAACATGTTGACCATTTGGAGACAATATAGCGAGTCCAGTAGTAAGATAACGAGCCCTATCTGAGAATCTAGTAATTCCGGTAGTAAGATGATGAGCTTTAGCTGAGAATTTAGCTACTCCAGGAATAAGACGTGGAGCCATAGCTCACATTCTATCAATTCCATCAGTAATAAATGAGCCCTATCTGACAATCTAGACATGCTAGCAGCAAGGTGAATTTCCCTATCCTACAATCTAGCAATTTCAGCAGTAGGGTGATGCGCCTTATCTGACAATTTAGCTATTCCAGCAAAAAAGTCTGACCATATCACTTCACATCGGTTATGTCTAGCAACTCCTGCATTAAAATGAGGATCCCTAGCTGACAATTTAGCATTTCCATCAGTAAGATAACGAGCCCTATCTGACAATCTAGCAATTACTTCAGTAACACAAGTCCTAGTTGACAATGTAGCAATTCCGGTAGTAAGATGATGAGCCGTAGCTGGCAATCTAGTAATTTCACTTTTAAGATGTAAAGCCCTAACTGAAAATCTAGCCATTCCAACAGTGAGATTATGATTCCTTTTTGAAAATCTAGCAATTCTAACAATGATATGACATAGCTCACATTTTAGCCATTCCAGCAGTAGGATTATGAGCCATAGCTCACAATGTAGATATTCCAGCAGTAAGATGGTGTTCCCATCTGCAAATCTAACAATTCCTGCAGCTAAGAGCCTTAGCTGACAATGTAGACATTCCGGCAGTAAGATGAGGACCACTAGCAGAAAATATAGCAATTCAGCAGTAAGCTAACGATCCCTATCTGTAAATCTAGCAATTCCTGCCGTAAGATGATGAACCCTAGCTGACAATTTAGTAATTTCAGCAGTAAGATGAGGAGCCTCAGCTGAGAATCTAGCAATTCCGGCAGTAAGACTAATATACGGTAAATTTACGTCCAGAACACATTTCTTCTTGGCAGATCTATTGCAATAATGGGGGATATTTTGTTTCAATAACAAAATATCCATCATTGTTACGATAGATCTGGGATTGGTTTTCGAGTTCCTTCGACGGTATATTCCTGACGTCACCGCCTGAAGTCTGAAATTTTATTCAGTAATTATTTTTTCCCTCATCTATATATAAATATAGACAGATACTGAAAGGCCGAAACGTTGTGATAAATATGGCAACAAAGATGAGGACAATAGTCTGAATAATGTAAATAGTGTACATAATACCTCATCTCAGAAATATAGACAGATACTGAAAGTCCGAAACGTTGTGATAAATATGGCAACAAAGATGAGGACAATAGTCCGAATAATGTAAATAGTGTACATAATACCTCATCTCAGAAATATAGACAGATACTGAACGGCTGAAACGTGATAAATATGGTAACAAAGATGAGGACAATAGTCCGAATAATGTAAATAGTGTACATAATACCTCATCTCAGAAATATAGACAGAGACCATCGACAGTATATTTACGTTCAGGTTTTTACATTTCGACTTTCTTGGTAGATATATTGAAGATAGGACAAGGGGGGGTATTTAATAACAAAAGTGATAGACACATAATGAAACAGAAACTAAATGAAATCGATTAGATTATATAAGCAAAACATAGATAAAAAAATAAACTTTAATATTCTCCGCCTTCCCTCTCCTCTCTGTACACATGTGTAGACGTAAACAAAATTTTGTCCAATGAAAAATTTCCCTTAGTCAGACTGGTCGACCCAGATCTAACTAAACAAACTATCAAAAAGCATTTTACTGCTTATGTACGAACAAACTTCCTGCTTTGGAATTAACCAATCAGTAGTTCATGCTATTTTAGTAAGTTTATTCAACAGCATGTGAATTTTCTCAATTTATCATTAACTGATATTGACTCTTTTCTGTAATGAAATACATAACAATTTAAACACTGATATGTTACGATTTGCTTGGTAGAGGTAAACATTTGATGTGAAGCAACTTACTAAGACGAGAATGTAAAGAAAGTGCATTATTCGCTAGATCGGTCACAGCGAATTTACGTTCTAACAACGTTTCACAATGCTAGGTAGATCTATTATCATATTATGGGATATTTAATAACAAAAGTATTAAAAATATGAACAAAAATAAAGAGGAACGTAGATATATTAGAAGTTGTATGCATGTTTATGAAACGAAAATTTAATAATGGGAACGAGATTAAACTTTTTTACTATAATTCACATAGTACAAGGCTCAAGAGTTTCTCAAAGTAGAGTTTTGATATAAAAATACCTATGACGACTTAAGTATGCTATTTCTTTTTCTAATGTTCAGCATATACGATATGAAAATGCGTTGACAATTGATATTACAATGAAAATGCAGTGGAAGGAGATTTTATTATAAAAATGCATTGGAAAGTGATTTTATTATGAAAATGCACTAGAAAGTAATTTTCCTATGAAAATACATTGGAAAATAATTTTACTATGAAAATGCATTGGAAAGTGAGTTTACTATGAAAATGCATTGGAAAATAATTTTACTATGAAAATGCATTGGAAAGTGATTTTATTATGAAAATGCATTGGAAAGGGATTTTACTATGAAAATGCATTAGAAATTGATTTTACTATGAAAATGCATTGAAAAGTAATTTTTTTATGAAAATACATTGGAAAGTGATTTTACTTTGAAAATGCATTGGAAAGGGATTTTACTATGAAAATGCACTGTAAAGTGATTTTACTATGAAAATGCCTTGGAAAGTGATTTCATTATGAAAATACTTACGTAAAGATTTTTTCCTTTTGTCTTTAATTTCAATAGATATGTTCGGCTATCGTCATGTTCATACTCCTCCCCGATTTATTGAACAGGTGTAAAGTTTTATCATTTATTTCCTGTTTATTATGAAAATCCATTGGAAAGTAATTTTACTATGAAAATGCATTGGAAAGTGAATTTATGAAAATGCATTGGAAAGTGATTTTACTATGAAAATGCATTGGAAAGTGATTTTACTATGAAAATAAATTGGAAAGTGATTTTTTACTTTTGTCTTTACTTTGAGTAGATATGTTCGTCTACCGTCCCGTTCATACTCCTCCCCAATTTATTGAACAGGAGTAAAGGTTTATCCCTTATTTCCTGTTTAGGATTGGATATCCGGTTCTTTGAACTGTATATCTCTGTCTTCATTGCCTGAAATCTGAAATTTTATTCAGTAATTATTATTTTTTTTCCTTTCCCACTAGAGGGTAAAGAGATTTGCCTCTCGACCGACTGAAACTCCTTCCAGGTCTTTTGAACAGGAGTAGAAATTCATCCTTTATTACCTGTTTAGGATTTGGTTTCCGCTTCCTTCTAAAATCTGCTTCAATTCTATACCATTGACGTCTCCACCTGAACTTTGAAATTTTATCAGCTAATTAAATCTTGACCTCTTGAAGTCTACAATTAGCTATATATCTTTCTTGTTATTTTCCAATTTCTTACGCTAATACAACTCTACACAATAACACTCTACTCTGATTGACCCTTGTTCCTTATATTGGGTGAGTAAAATTATATATATATATATATATATATATATATATATATATATATATATATATATTGAACAATAAAAAAAATATTAAAAAATTTAAATCTTCAGACACACTGGGTTGTAGATTAATATTCTTTCGTTTTTTTTTATTATTATTTCATTTAGATTCCTCGACTAGTTTCGGCCAAAATGGCCATCATCAGGAGGAGAAATATTTCTGCTTGCTGGTAGCAGTAAACTACAGAAATGAATGTCTTGATGGAGAAAATGAACTTTTGTCTGTAGTTTTCATTTGTTTTTTTATTTTTTTAACATGAATCTTTTAACATTCCTTGTGTTGGTCAAAAAATCTCTTGTTGTTATTTGAGATAAGAGCTGGATAGATCTATGCTGCTCTGAATTCCCCTGGTCAGTTTGACAGTTTTATTGGTCCTGGAGAGGGGATGTGTCTCTGTTAAGTGTTTGTGTGTGTATTATTTGGTTCTTAGGAAGTGAGTGAGTATATGTGTAAGCGTGTGTATTGCTGTGGGTGTGTGTTATCATTTGGCTAATTAGGGAGTGAGTGAATATGATGTGTGTAAGTGTGTATATTCGTGTGGGTGTATGTATAAGTGTGAGGCCTCAACACCTCCGTAATCATGTCTGTCTTGTGTGGGTGAGAAATGTGGGTAGGTTTTGATTTGATGAGTTATATATTAGTACTATCTATATTGTTAAATTTATGGTTTAGCCCGGCTGGATAGTGCGTTTTTAGACGTTGTATCCACTTATTTTCATGAAACTAAAATCTTTCTAATGCTATCTGCTCTGAACTTTTCTATTCTCTCAATTATAGTGAATTTGACATGGGTTTTGAAATCGTGTTTTTCCAGGCGGAAACGTTGTTCTACAAGTAATAATTTTTCATGGGGAGTCGACTTAAATCGATTGCGATAATTATTAATTATGTAGTGAAAAGGGCCATTCAGATTTTCCTACATATTGTTTCTGGCATAGTGTGCATTCTAGGAGGTAAATTATGTTATGACTTCTACAGTTAGAATCCTGGTAGATTTTGAAAGTAGATTTAGTGATTGAGCTAGTGAATGAATTGGTGTTTTTAATAAGGTTGCAACATAAACTTCTTTTGTTGTTACATGGTTGGGAAAATCCTGTTGTTTTTGGTCTTAGTTTATTACGGATTACCTTGTCCCCTGAAATGTGGTTACTACCTATGATTTCTTTTAGGTTCTTAGGTCTACGATATGCAAGAAGGCCGGGTTCATTAAACAGTTTCTTTAGGTCTGGTTTGAGATGTAGTATTTCCCAGCGACGTTTGATTATTTGAGATAGTGGAGGCAGAGTGGAATTGAAAGTGTTTACTAGAGGAATGCGGCTAGATTTATTTTTAATCTTGTACATTAGGGTGTCTTCTCTAGGTGTGGAAATTGCTTTATTTATTTGTTCCCTGATTAGGTGTTGTTTATAGCCACGTCTTGTGAATTGATGCTCCAGATTTTCAATGTGTTTATTTAATTCTTCATTGTTGGAACATATCCTTCTGAGTCTAAGTCCTTGTGAATAGGGGAGGTTCTCTTTGAGGTGTTTAGGGTGGGGAGACTTAAAGTGTAGATAGTTGTGGGTGTCGGTGATTTTAGTGTGTAGCATCGTTTGTAGTTTCCAGTTTTCATCTATGTAAATGCGGGTGTCTAAAAATGTTACTGATGTTGTGGATTTTCATAGTCAAACTTAATTGAGTCGTGCACTGTGTTTAGGGTCATAAGAAATTGGGTAAGTTTATCATCACTACCCGTGTATACAAAGAAGATATCATCGCTATATCTTGCATAGAATATATATATATATATATATATATATATATATATATATATATATATTTATATTTACATATATACGTGCATACACACACACACACACACACACACACACACACACTTTCGTTTCATTTCGTTGTTGGAAGTGCTATCTGATGATCCGGCGTCCTTTTAAAAAGGACTCTGGTGAAATAGATTATTATAATGGTACCTTAAAGTGGTCTGTTTTTTCTTTTAAATATATATATATATATATATATATATATATATATATATATATATATATATATATATATATATATACACACGTTTCATTAAATAATATAGACAAGTGTTGTCTATGTATTTTATGCAAATTCTTTTCATAACGTCTGATAAGTTTAATAACATTATCATTGAACGAAGAAAGAAATTCACAATATAAAAATCCTTGAAGCATTATACATCAAACAGTTGAAACCCAACCTAAACAAAATCAACTATCGAATCTCTACAAATATCCTTAAATGTCTATAATTGGTAACAGAAGCCATTGGTTTATATCAATGGCTTCCCATACTTCATACTTCTCCAATTCACTCTCGCGTGGTCATGTGTGACGTCATTAGATGCGGTGCGATTTTCGCTTCTATCGTCTTATATTCACGTGTTTATCGTTGCTTAGAAATCATCTATGTAAACAATCACAGACCATCATCACTGTCTCGTCCGTATATTGCTTTATATGGTGTAATTGACATCTTTGATAATGGCTTATGTAAACCGAAGGCTTATAATGTATTAAAAAATATGGATCAATATTGTGAATTTCTTTCTTCGTTCAATGATAATCTTATTAAACTTATCAGACGTTATGAAAAAAATTTACATTAAATAAATAGACAACACTTTTCTATATTATTTAATGAAATGTGTATGAATGAAAATATGCTGCCTAAATACACACACACAATATATATATATATAAATTTCTTTTTTGCTTTTTGAGTTTGTAGGTCTGATGAATTGGATCGTAATTCCAATGTAATAAATTATAACCATGGAATATTAGTTTTTAAGCCTTTTCATTATATATATATATATATATATATATATATATATATATATATATATGAAATGAGAACGAATAGAATCTAATTTCGAAGTTCGTAGCATTCACTTTAAAAGAGGGCTCAATACAAAAGTAGAGCAATATTCTTAACTTCTTAACTTCCGTTTTTGCCCGTATTTTTGAACTTAACATTCTGATTGGTTGATCTGAATAAAAGCAAAACAAATCCTGCTGCTATCTCGTCCCTCTTCTTTCTTACTCTTTTTCCTTATTCTTTCTTTTCTCGGGAAAAGAAGGTGTATCTTGTGACTTTCTTACTCTTTTTCTTTTCTTCTTTTTCTCGCGAAAAGAGACGTATGCTGTTTTTAAATCTCAATAAATTGTCTAATCACCAATTATTTACTAACGCCTGTGAGATGCGTTAGTCCACATCGAAACATGATTGCATTTGTGTAGCGTTTTTAACATGTTTTTATGTAATATCCTAAAATAAATTATATATATATATGTGTGTGTGTGTGTGTGTGTGCGTATGTGTATGTGTGTGTGTGTGTGTGTGTGTGTATTGTGACATGGCCCTCAATATTTAAATTAAAATCAGACGTCTCAATCTGTTAAGGGACGCGTTTTCGTTGTGTTTCTTCTTTCTTCCTTCTTCTCTTCCTTTATTTACTATATTGACTCTTTCCTGTCCAGGCTGAGAGATGACTGGATAGCATCTGGGTCGTTTAGCAACCAGACAGTTTGAACTCCTACTTGAATAAATAAAAGTCGGTCGCCCAAACACATGTGACATGCACCACCAAGTGTGATTTATGAAATATATTTTTCAGCTTCCACTAAATCGCCGAATGAACAATGAGTCGATGGTAGACTCTTCCACTAGGTATAAGACTGATTGTAAATTAAGTCTCAGAGTAATCGAAAGGAACAGTGTACCGTCACACACTCTCAAGTCGAGTACTACTCTTCTGCTATATTACTATTAATCTGCGAACAATTCTTTTGTTATTCCCTGACCATTCATTTAGTAACAACAAATTGGCGACGAGGATTTCGAAGAGACGTTCTTCACGTGGACCTTAAAAATATTTCGTTGACATTTGTTAACAATAATTAATAATGCGCCTTTGGACATTTTCGATTTCTTGATTTGTAACGAATAAGAGAATATTATTCTCGAAGAAATTGTCTCAGTCTTATCTTGGACTTATTCGAGTACTAGATGTGTACTGAATAAGAAAATATTCCTGAAGAAATCTTCCCAGACTTATCTTGGATTTATTTCAATTACTAGATGTGGAACGAAATAGAATTCATGAATCTCCTAGTTTATGTTGCAGTAGGAATAATTACCGATTTGCATTCGGACGGTTCTAAAGAACTTTTATGAATTTTGCTTTTAGGTATATTTTGGCAAATTAGAAAACAATCAAAGACACACTCAATTTAACGAATGGGGAAGGAAAGTTGGAACGCGATTAAAAAAGAGATAAATTTTAATTACAAATAATTAAAATTCAAAAGGGAGAGAAAATAGCAAGTTCCACAAGTGTATAAAAAGGAAAAAAGATACTCACAGTCTCTCAAACATCTCATATTGATTGTGTCTTTGTTTTCCAATTTGCCAATGTATACCTTTGAAAAAGTTTTGGTCGAAAGGTACCTAAGGTATAACATGACGTCCGTTTTGTTTAAATCTATGTTTTATTTCTGCGGTTACAAATCACTTTTTGTATATATATATATATATATATATATATATATATATATATATATATATATATATATATACGTCGACTAGGCGTTTTATTCAATTTTTTGTATTCGTATAAGTGTTTTCTTTTCTGAACATAAACTGTTTAAAAAACAGTCTAAATGTTCTATATATTCGAGTGCTTTTGGTTCTGTTATTAACCATGATCAAAGATGTTTAAATTTATTTTTAAATGAATATGTAGATGTTTAAATGTGCATATCTATAGTAACGGGAATGTTTTCTTAATTTCCAAAGACGGTCAGCTCTGAGAATCAATATTATTTATGAATTTATATGACACTTAAGGAACGGCGTTCCTGATTCAACCAATATTCCTGAATGATTATATTGGGCATACCACTACATCCCTATCAAGGCGACCCAAGTTACATCTCTATGACTATAGCTCAATTAGGACGCATTTAATCATTAGCAGAAACATACCAAAATCCGTCAGCAATATACTACTAGAACATACGACTAGATTACCCGTATAAAATACTTTAATACCTTGAATATGTAAAAAATAGTCAATAATAATGGAAGCATTAATAATGAAAAAGAAAAAGCCAACACAATAATATCAATTATGAACATGGACACAACGTGCTGACAGTGTTTTGAGAAAAGAATTCCCATCATTATCAATACGAGTGTCTATAATTATATTCAGTTTAAAAAAATCTCTGATTGTAGCTATCAGAACAGCCGAAAGTGATCGGATATATAGAACATTTGGGTAGATTATACACACACATTATGACCAGAAGTAAAAACACTTACATGAAAAAAAAAAAAAAAAAAAAAACAGAATAAAAAGAGTGGCCTTTAATAAAACTAACTCACACACACGCGTGCAAACACACACACACACACGCAAACAAACACACACACACACGCGTGCAAACACACACACACACACACACACATATATATATATATATATGTGTGTGTGTGTGTGTATATATATATATACCTCACAAACAAACAGACCATATATGCATAGCAATATAATGCAAAGAAAATGTATCAAGAACAAAAAATCACAAAACAACATTGTAATAGATTACCGATGTTTTATTAATGAATTGCCTGGAAAGTAATTACCTGCGTTAATATGAAACACTGAATTCTCGGAAATATTTATAGGCGTGTGCATTTATTAATACCATGGTGAAGTAGCTTATATATATATATATATATATATATATATATATTTCTAAAGCATTCGTGGATTTATTTTAATCTGATATTTTTAGTAATTCAGCTATTATAGTGGATACTTCGTGTTTGAAAACGACGCCCTCTTTTTATATTACTAAAAATGTCAGTGAACCCATTTTCTCTGCTAACATTTCTCGAATACTGAGGCCAATAGCCGTAATACACGCTCTTTAATAAATAGAAATATGGGACAAAGTATCCACTATAACAACGTTTAAAGTTATATATATATATATATATATATATATATATATATATATATATATATACGGGGGAAAATGTATGGCAAATTGGAAAAAAGTTTTCTTCTTTTAGAACTTTAGCGGATTAATTTGTTATGTTGCTGCGACGAAACATGCACACAAACGAGGGATGCTGAGAATTTTAAAATTATTTATTTTTATTCTCGCCGATTTCATTTAGATCCTTTTTTCTTTTACTTTACATCATTTTTGCTACTAGATATCCCACAATGTAATAACAGAAGTTCTGCCAGGTATGGTCAAATGTCGTAAGAGCCCGTGGATGAAGCCCTAAAAGACGAAACGCGTCTCAAGAAAAAAATTTTCCACTTTCTCATACATTTTCCCACTATACTGATATATAAAATATATATCGTTATCTCATATATATATATATATATATATATATATATATATATATATATATATATATATATATATATATAAATAGAAAAAAAAAAAAATGAATAAAATATGTTCCCAGTTAGGCAGTGGTTTTTGAAAAGGCCAATCTAAATTTCAAATTTGAAACTTTAATTGGCCCTTTTCGGGGAAACCACTGCCTGACTGGGGAACATATTTAGTCATAATTATTTTTTCTTTTCTCTTTCTCCATTATATGACTATTTGGTAATTTATTTTAATACGGTTGTTGATAATAATTTTCTTATCAGTATATATATATATATATATATATATATATATATATATGATAAGAAAAATTATTATCATATATATATATATATATATATATATATATATATATATATATATATATATATATATATATATATATATATATATAAATGTAAATTTAAGGCCATTTTTTACCACGGTCTTCTTTGTAACTGCACGTTCTGTAAATTTCTGTTATATTGAGGATAAAACAAAATATATGTATATATATATTTATATATATAATCATGGCAAAAATATATACAAGGAGACAGAATATTGCACTCACCATTATTCATAAATTCAAATCTTATCTTATTGTTAAAAATAACGAAACAAAAAAGTCAAAACAACAAAACAAACAAAACACAAACACTGTGACTGAAATATAATTGGCACTGAGAAAAACGCTCTTTTGTGAATTGATGAATAGCATTTTAATTTGGAATTTAATTGACATTTATATTTCCGTACGCAAAGGAAAATTTGATATTTTATGGTATATATATATATATATATATATATATATATATATGAAATGAATAATCAAAAAAATCTTTTCACAAGGCTGTTTCGGCAGACGAAAAAAGTGGTCATCTGTCTTCTCATATCGGGGTTGAAAAAGCAGACGACCACTTTTATCGTCTGCCGAAATAGCCTATTATCCACATGAGATAAAAATATGTTTTTGATTATTAATCACATTGCTCTGTACAAATAAAATACATCGAGCTCTTTTTTGTGGATCAATTTTAATATATATATATATATATATATATATATATATATATATATATATATATAAAAATTGATCCACAACTTGATCGTTATTACTTGAGGAATTTTGTTCACCCACAAAATCACCTTCGGTGTCATCCCTTTCATTAGCCTTGTCACTCTTCTATGCTTCGTACGAAGTCGAGCTAAAATAATATCTTTCCTCTTCCGCTTTAAGTTTTTATTCAACTTGGGTATTGAAGAGTTTTACCCATTAACTGCCAAATTTTTTAATGCACATTTTTGGCCCAGGTGTCTTAGGAGTTTATTTATTCCTTATGTTTAATTTCAGTAGTTACCATTGTCATTTTTATAGAAACTTGAATCTCAAATATATATGTGTATAAAATATCAAAAAATAATATTGATTAGAGATAATAAAACAATACTTTTCAAAATAGTTATTATTTTTCCACTCGTGAAATGTAAAATTACGACAGAAATTGTCTTCTTACGGCTAATAATAAAAACTTTAAAGGCTGTGTTGTAAAATATACCTCTGCAAATGCAATGTATGTAAGCAATTCAATGTAAATACAAGGAATAACATTGTATTGAGTTTAATTTTAACAGATCACCAAATGGGGCTCATGGCAGGTAATGGGATAAAAAAGAGGACATTAATAGTAAATAAACAAATGGAAAGTTTAAAGCCTTTTCTTCCGACTCAAACATTCACGGATACATGTCAGCACTTCACAGCTGAAACGAACCGATTTGCAAACATTGAAAAACGTGCGCGCAATAAGACGGATGTCAAAAGGACAGTTTTTCCCGTGACACCGCTTTTTTTAACTGCCTTCACTCTTTTTTACGTTTTAGAAAGCGACTATTAGAATTGGAATAAAACATAAACTTATGAAAGTGTGTTTGTACATTATCTTTGTTCTTGAGAATTGGTAACAAATATAATAAACACTATTTATTTATTAGGATTGTTTATTTACACTATTTTGTTATTTATTGCAATGATTGGAAAACATCTACTAATTGAAAATTTATTCGAATTTTATAAAATAGTAAGTTATACGGATTTCTTTATAGTTGGCTCATATATTTTAATAATTTATTAAATGTTTATAAAATTATTTTCGTATTTATTTCTTTTTAAATGATAAATATTTCACTGCATCGGCTTTAATTGTATTAGTTTTTAGAATGTGGTAATTATAAAATTATTCTTGTAAATAGACAATCTAATAAATAAATAGTGTTTAACTGTAAATTCACAAGAAGAAAAAAATATATTAATTCACTTTCATCATGTGCTTAGGTTTTATCATAATTCTAATCAACGTTGTTTTGTTTTTTTAAACGAGAAACATTGACGAACATTGAATTAAAGGTAGTTAAAAAAAGCAGAGTCATGGGGGAAAATCCATCGTTTTGACACTTCATCTCATTGAGGCCACATAAATTTATTTTGCTTTAAATTCTATGTTCTGGAGAATTTACAAAAATAATATTAAACACTATTGAAATTTTGGCAAATATGGATAAACGTTCACACACAGAGACGGAGTGTCAAAAGGAAGGTTTTTCCCATGACGCCGCTTTTGTTTTATAACTGCCTTCTATCTTTGGGTATGTTTATTGTTTTAAAAAGCGATGATTGAAATTCTAATAAAGCCTAATCATATTAAAGTGAATTTATATATTTTCATTTTTCTTGGGAATTGGCAAGACATTATTCATTTATTAGATCGTTTATTTACCGTATGTTCTATGGTAACAGTTTCTTTTCTCGCTTGTGGATCTCCCTTCCGGCTCAGTTCTTTCTAGCCAAATTTAATCTGCAAAAATTTAAATGCAAATTTCAGTTGCTACCTACTGTCCTCCTGATTATTCTTTTCTCTTCCCGCTTATTATTAATGTTTCTGTTTCTAACTCATCCACGCCCAATAACACCTTATGTCTTATTGCTTTTACGGCTTTTAATTCACGATAATTTACAAAAATAATATTAAATACTATTGAAATTTTGGATATACGTTCACACAGCAAGACGGTGTGTCAGAGGGACGGTTTTTCCCATGACACAGCTTTTTTTTTCCTTTTTTCTTTTAACTGTCTTCAATCTTTGGGAATGTTTATCGTTTTAAAAAGCGTTGATTAGAATTCTAATAAAGCCTAAGCATATTAAAGTGAATTCATATATTTTCATTGTTCTTGGGAATTGGCAACACATATAATAGACATTATTCATTTATTAGATCGTTTATTTACACCATTTATTTTTTTTATTATTTATCGGAATAGCAGGTAAAATATCGACTAATTAGCAAATGATTCAAACGTTATAAAATGGTAAATAATAGGAATTTCCTTATAGTTGGCTCACATATCATACATATCTATAAGTCTACCATTTGTTCATGCTGAGAATTTCTTGCCACATATGGTCCGGTTCCCCCTGCTATTTACCTTGAGCTCTTTGATAAAACCCAAAAAAGAATCAGCAATATTATTGGTCCTGATCTGGCGGCTCGTGTTCAGTTCCTTTTAGTGTCTTTTTTGTGTCTTTTTTTATAAATACTTTCGTCATAATTGTTAGCTTTTCGCTATGGTACCAAGACGTTTTACATTTAAGCGCAGTACCAGACTTATTGTTGAGTTAGCTAGATGTAACCGTAAGTTCTATGCTAACAGTTCCTTTTCTCGCTTGTGGATCACCCTTCCGGCTCCATTCTTTCCAGCCAACTTTAACCTGCAAAAATTTAAATGGAAATTTCAATTGCTATCTATTGTCCTCCTGATTATTATTTTCTCTTCCTGCTCATATTTAATGTTTCTGTTTCTAATTCATCCACGCCCAATAACTCCTTATGTCTTAGTGGCTTTAATGCCTTACATGGCGTGAAACCGATTTTAAAAAATAACGTTTATAATTTTATGAATAAAAATTGTTTTCATATTTATTTATAAATTAAAATGTAAATGATAAATATTGCATTACATTAGTTTTAATTTTATTACTTATAGAATGCTGTAAATATAATATTACTTTTGTATATAAACAATCTAATAAATAGCGTTTAATATTTTTGCTGTAAATTCTCAAGAACAAAAAAATGTACAAATATACTTTCATCATGTGTTTAGGTTTTATTGCAATTCTAATAATCGTTTTTAAAACAATAAACACCGTGGAAAAGTGTAGGTAGTTAAAATGATTTTTTTTTCCCCATGACACCGCTCCTTATCCAGGCTTGCCAAACCATTCTTATCTTGCCTGATTTACCTTCACACTTAATTGCGAATTGCATCTACGAAACTCGAATCCAGATAATGTTTGAAATTTACATCGATGTAATAACTATATATATATATATATATATATATATATATATATATATATATATATATATATATAATAAAAATTTTTTATTATAATAGATTGCACTAAAAACATTTTACGTCGCTACACAAAAACTTTCATGTTCCTAAACTAAAACGTTCCTATTCGGGCGATGGTAGATAGAATATAATGAAAATAATTTATTCAATTATATGCTATCTACCATGACCCAAAGAGGAACGATTATAGTTCAGAAACATGAAAGTTTTTGTGTAGCGATGTAACATGGTTTTATTGTAATCTATTATAATAAAAAATATTTTAATAATATTTTGCTCTACGTTGTATTGAGCAGTTTTTCAAAAAGTAAATGCTAAGAACTGTGGATTCTGACTCCATTTGTTCTTTCCTTTCTCTTTCTTAATATATATATATATATATATATATATATATATATAGTAGGACAAATTGGAAAAAGGTTTTTTGACGCGTTTCTTCCTTTAGAATGTAATCAGGCTGAGCTTTGTTGATGTTGCCACGTTTAAACATGCGCATGAAACGAGAGACGCTGATAGTTTAAAAAGTTTTGAAAGAGTGCTTTTCAAAGAATATTTTTTTCAGTCATGCCAAATTCAGCTGTATTCTTTTTATTTTTTCTCTCCATCAACTTTGTCCCTGACTATCCCACAATGTGACAAAAAATCTCCCTAGAATGGTGATATATAGGATTTTTTCCAATTTGTCATACTATTTTTCTAAATACTGTTTGTTGATATATAAAATTATACAAAATTATATATCGTTATATCAGGAAAAGCAATGTCAAAGTAGAATTTTTTTCGTGTGACGCGTTTTGTAGTTTAAGACGTCATCTGACTATTAAAAAAATAAATTTACAAGTATCCCCACACCTTAGAGCGTACACTAAGTAAACATTAGCTTAAATATTATTTCAGTCTGATGACGTCGTAAATAACGAAACTAACAAGACGAAAGATTTTTTTCCATTTTGTCATTGATTTTGTTAACATTGTTCTGGTCTATTGAAAGTTTGTGGCAGGCTTTGGTTGATTAAAGCAGGAAAAATGTCATATGCAAAGTCATCATGGCGGACAATCTATCAATTACAAAATGATATTAAATATTAAGGATTCATGTCACTTCTGCAGAATGTTTTGCACGGTAGCTAATGGACTGAAAAGTCATTTAAACACAAAAAACTAATCCGTCCTAATGACAAAAAAAAAATGTATGTTTGTGAGCTATGTAGACGAAATTGATCATCTCAAAACCGCATTCGAAAAAAAAACAAACTGTCTTTCACCTTACCTATGAACTTAGTAAAAAAAAAAAACAAAAAAAAACAAAAAAAACAAAAAACAAAAAAAAAACTCTCATTCTTAAATGTTCTCGTAGACTATAGTCATATCAGTTGAAAGCATTCCTTGGTCTTACAATGATATCTTCTGAATGTCAAACACGGTAAAAATGTGTCAGACATCTCTATGACACATACTCGCACACGCAGACGCACGCGTACACACACACACATACGCATCAACCAAACCAAGGTATTTTAGTATCCCTCGCCATTGAAAAATTATTTACAAACGTCTTCGTCGATCAAAATAAGTGTATCCGTGTAAAAAATAATTCCGTTCCACCTTCATCTATCAAACCAAATATCCTCAAAAAATTATCGCATACTAAAGTCCCTTCTACGACCATAATGGCAATATGTATGCCAAAACTAATGTTGTTAGTATGGGAAATCCTCTTGTCCCCTGCTTCTCCAATTACTACATGTCCCACGTAAAAAAAAAAAAAACACGATATTTAAACAAGTTGCTAAACCCAAAACATGTTCGCTATGTAGACGATTTTTTTTAATTTTAGCAAAAAACAAACAATCTCGAAATCACATTCTAAAAATATCTGTCCTTAACTTTACCTCGGAACTTAGTCAAAAAAATAAACTCGTATTCTTAGACGTTCTCGTAAAATTCAATAACACATTCACCATTATAAAAAAAATCACTAGCGGAAACTCTTGGCACATTAATTTTAACGGTGAATGCTCACTTAGATATAAAATAGCATTTATATAAAATTTCCTAAAGAGAGCACACGAGAATTCATCCTCCCGTCCTTTTTTTTTCTTAAATAACACAATAATACAAAACAGACGCTATTTAATAATGGTTTTCTTAATTCATCGACCATCAGATAAGGATATTTCTTTCTAAAGTAACTAATAGCGATACTGAACATACAAATTAGAACAATGGCATTATCATCTTCTACAAAAGCTATGTTAATTATAAGCAAGACAAATTTTCTTTTAGAAATATCATAAAGCAATACACAACCACAGTCGACCTGAACAAGAAAATTAAATTAATTATTTATTACAATTTTTTAAAAAAGCAGCTAAACTTATCAAAAATAACAACAAAGGCGCGAAATCAAAACTACAAAGAGCCGACATTGTTTACGAGTTCAAATTCCCCTTAAGAAACTGTGATCCGGATCAAACCAAACTCATAAATAATTACATTGGTTATACTACTACATACCTATCAAGACGACTTACGTTACACCAACCCGGTCATAGGTTCATTAGGATCCATTATAACGCACACAAAAACTTACCAAACTCCATACGAAACATACTAGTAGAAAATACAAGTATAATATCGTCATCTACATGTAAAAAATATTAAAAATAATGGAAGCACTAATAATAAAAATGAGAAGCAAACACTCAATAAAATTAACTATGAATATCACTACAATGTTCTGACCGTGTTGGGAGAATAAATCATTTCTATATCTTTAGACACATACATAAAAAATACACATTTATTTAGAAATTAAACTCGTCCTTATAATGGCTAAAAGAATAGCTGAAAGCACCGGGATATGCAGAAATTTGGGGCAGTTTTTACACACTGTGTGTCCAGAAAAGAAAACACTTTTTATTTAAAAGCTTTTTATTTAATTTTTATTGTGTTCGTACGAACACAATAAAAGTTAATTAAACAGCTTAATCACAGTACCTTATCAGCCGTCTTTAATGAAGCATGTATAAATGAAGGGTTGCTGCTTAATTACAGAATATATTGGGTGCAAATTGTCGCCATTTTACATTTTTAATTTCGCGCATGCAGGTTTGTTTGTTTTTTTTATTTTGTCCACTGTATGCTTCGTATGAGACAATCCTGCACGGGATTTGCAGAGAAGTCCACACGAGGGAGATGCTGAAGGGTTGACCGTCACATGGGCTGATGTATTAGCCAGAGATTTAGTGTTGCAACTTAATTCTCTTAGACGGTTGAAACGATTTTTTTCAAAGTTAATTATACCTTGGTGGCAGGTGTTTCGCCAGTTCGGATGCCGAAAATCCTCCACTTGAGATCGGCATCCGATCATAATTCTGATTCCCTGACCTGCCCATTTGAACTATACTTGCATCAGAAAGGGTATATATATATATATATATATATATATATATATATATATATATATTTAATAGCTCTGTTATATTACATCGAGCACTATTTTATTAACACCAGCACTCAATGTGCCCTATCTTTGAGACGCCTGTTCAGGCGCATTTGTGTTTGTTCAACGACCAGAGAGCACACCAATTTTCATACTACAAATATACTGACCGGATCTTAGTTACAGTCTCTGAAGGAGAGTTCATTATCTGTCGTAATCATTAGTTTGAACAAGGATGTCTATCCAATTTCACTCGCAAGAATTGGGTCAATCAGTGGTATGGCTTTCACACATTTTCCATCCTGGAATAGACTTCTTCGGATCGATAGGAAGTGTCCTTCCTGACAAATCGACCATGGTGTGATTCGAACGCAGTTCCCATGGTCGTATATATATATATATATATATATATATATATATATATATATATATATATATATTGTCCAATTACAGTTTAATTACAATTGATTTCATAGTAGAAGCACATACTTTAGACAAAATATCCCAAGATTCTAAATCTATATTGAACATTATCAAAACCGTTGAATATCTCCATTGATATCTCCATTATATATATATATATATATATATATATATATATATATATATATATATATATATAAATTACGCTCATATAAATTGCACAAAAAAATGAAAAATAGTTTTTCATTGTCGCTATAAAGCAGAATCACACAAAACAGATCAATTACAACACGGAAACACCTAAACACAAACAAACACACATATATATATATATATATATATATATATATATATATATATGTGTGTGTGTGTGTGTGTGTATACATATATATATATATATATATATATATATAAAGAAATATAGTACTAAGATGTGCTATATTTATGGGATAAAGTGCTCAGTATCAGCGACAGAGCGTATGTAAATATAAATATAAAAGTGAACATTGAAGTCAACACTCAGAGGTGACAGGTTGTTTCATGCTAGACGCAATTGTCACTTCGCCTCATATATATATATATATATATAATTTTTACAATGACGTCTTGTGTTATTTACTTAAGTAGTGCACGTGTAGTGTACTGAAATCTTTAACATGCCAGTCGTATATTAAAATAAATCCCCATATATATATATATATATATATATATATATATAATGTGTAGTGTAGAAAAGAGATGCACGCAACGTATTTTTATGTGTTTTCTCAACATTGAATTACTGCACAGAATGTGTAGGTTTTCAAATCTTTACTTTGAAAAGAATTATACATTTTTAAAAAAATTAATAATTTCCTCGTAGAATATATATTTTCTGGCATAATAATAATAATAATATATATATATATATATATATATATATATATATATATATATATATATATATATGACAAAGTGGAAAATGTTGATGTCCTTAGGATTTCATCGGGCTAAACAAACTAGTCCGATGATGTCTTTAGTGACGAAACGCGTCACACCAATACCTTTCCACTTTGTCATTTATCTTTCTTCTGAAATATTTCATGATATCTAAAACTTTATATATCGTTATCTAATATATATATATATATATGTGTGCGTGTGTGTGTGTGTGTGTGTAAAATAAACGAGTAATATCTAAAGATTATAATTAAAGTATCAGCTTAACATATATAATAAACCAAGGCTCAATGCGAAAGTCTACAAAGCGTAAATAGAATAATATTGTGTGTGCGCGTGTGTCTTTATAATATAATTTACTCAAAAATAAAAATCCACAAAACGTCATTTTCGTTATAAAACGGAATTGAGGAAAACTACCAATTAAAACACGCACACTTATAAATAGATACCCACACGCACTCTAATATATATATATATATATATATATATATATATATATGTGTGTGTGTTGTAAGTGAGTTATTTGAAGTAATTCTCATTTATGATGTTATATGGATTGTCATATTTGAGTAAAACTTCCATGAAGAGACAAAGAAATTGACACGTGATGCGCGTACTATAACAAAGCATATTGTTTATATATAAAGTGTATGCATATATATATATATATATATATATATATATATATATATATATAGTCTGTGTATTGTATATATAAATGTATATATATATATATATATATATATATATATATATATATATATATATATATATATATATATATATATATATTACAATGAATCCTTCATACAAAAGCAGATTAGTAAAGTTAATGATATAAAAATAGCGAAATCCCTTCGCTAACAAAATTTTATATCATTACTAATCTACTTTTTGTATGAATGATTCATTGTAAAATCAACTGAACTGCACCACATATTTGAAATATATATATATATATATATATATATATATATATTCCGTAAGAATGCAACCTTCATCCCTTTTTTATCTCAGGTAAATGGCTTCTTAACTCGAAATGTACTTCAACAGTTTCGACGTGGAGCCAGACTGAGATGAGACAGAATAATCTGATAAGGAAGACATTTTTTTTCGCGCTTAGACTTCTACAATTTATTTCTGCTAAATAAGGTTTATAGTAACACGAAATGATGTCGGATAAAAGAACCTTTGAATATTCTCAAACAGTAGTTCGAAGCACTAATACATATTGGAAGCTGAAGGCCCCCATTTTGAGCATGTCTGGTGACTCTAGATTCCAAATTTAACTTGTATTGATCTCGCGATAAATTTAGTATTAGAATATCTATACAAGCTTTTCCTTTCCTGAAGTGTGTAGGCTTTATTTTGCGGACTGTGTATATTCAGGTATGTGTCTATTCGATATTGCTTAATTGAAATATATTTTCATATCCTCGTCTATGTATATACTACTACTACTACTATTACTACTACTACTACTAATAATAATAATAATAATACAAATTTGAAAAAGCGGGAAATTTACGAGATTTTAACGTATTATTCAGGCAAACGTTCTTTACTTTTTTGTATTAAATAAACAAAAATTCAGATTCTTAAAATATTTCTATCTATCTATCTATCTATCTATCTATCTATCTATCTATCTATCTATCTATCTCGACCTCATCATATCTATGCATTTGTCTATCTATCTATCTATCTATCTATCTATCTCAGTGTATTCACATCTGTCTGTCTAGCTCATCATATCTATCTATCTATCTATCTATCTATCTATCTATCTATCTATCTATCATCATCACCACCCATACCATCTATCTATCTATCTATCTATCTATCTATCTATCTATCTCAGTGTATTCACATCTGTCTGTCTAGCTCATCATATCTATCTATCTATCTATCTATCTATCTATCTATCTATCGACCACATCATACCTATCTATCTATCTATCTATCTATCTATCTATCTATCTATCTATCTATCTATCTGTGTGTTGTGTGCGTAAATGTTTAAAATGTGCTATATTTATGCCAGCAAAATCTTCAATATCAGAGAGATCTATATATATATATATATATATATATATATATATATATATATAAAGGTGACTGCCATTTTACACCTCCAAACCGATCCTTAGAGCAAGCAACATTAATTTCTTTGGCCACACCTCATCTTTTTTTCTTACTTCCCCGAACACCCCCATATATATATATATATATATATATATACAGTGCTATGCAAAAGTAAGTGAACCCCTAAGATAATATTTAAAATAATTGTCTATTTTTCTAGATAATCAGCAAATCTTAGTTAAACTACAAGAATATTAAGAAAAGCCTTACGTTTGCAATCTGTATTTTTGTTTTACATGATTGTCAGTGCTAATAGTATTTTGTACACATGTAAAAATCAAAATGACATGTGTTTTTTTTGCTAAGCTGTGTATACTGCAGTCAAACAATACAACTCATTATGTAAGCAAAAGTGTGCAATTAGAGACGAAATTTATATATATATATATATATATATATATATATATATATATATATGCAAAGATCAAAAGAACTTATTGAAGCTTTAAAAAATCGCATAGTTGAAATCTATAATGATGGAGAAGGCTACAAAAATCTATCAAAACGATTTGGAGTGCACTTCTCCACCGTGCAACAAATTATTTATAAATTGAAGGCCTTTGGTATGACGGGATCAAAATCAAGAAGTGGGCGTCCGCGAAAAATAACAGTAAGTGCATGTAGACAAGTAGGTATCTAGTTCGGCAAGCCTAGGTAAATTCTGCTGTGATCTTTGTGGTTCTCCAGTGCTCACAGGCTAATGTCAGAATAAATGTGCATACATCTAAATTGCGACGAAACTGAACAATGCCGATCTTCATGGGAGAATGCCTAGAAAAACCACTACTTAAGAAATAGCACAATCATGTGATCACAACCCAAATTTATAATATTGTTGTTAATGTTTATTAACCCGAGGTACTTAACTGTGGACAAAATGATATAACTAATTTTTTTGGATATTAATTTTCTTTAAAAAAATAGATAAATAAATAAAAATTATTTTATGAATGCTAAAAAGAAAAAAAAATCTTTCTAAATACTAAAATATTTGTTTCATATAAATATTGACTTTACTAATATTTTGAAAGAAGATTCCATAATATACCCCAAAATGAGGGGGTGTTGCAGTTTTTTTTTGTGTATATGTATGTTTACTAGTAAGCTAACCCAAATGACTTGACTCACTATATAGTCCACCAATAGAAGGTTAACCAATCAGAAGACGTAGAATATTCAATCCGTCGTGTATAAAGGCGGCTATTTTGTTTACTCTATCCGAATGTCCAATTCCAGCTTGTCAGGCGAAGAGGAACAGAAGGAAGTACTACGCTCTGCTACTTTACCGGGATATCTACTGCTAACCTGAACAACGCTTTCCTACTGTCTTCGAAATATTCACTGCTAACCTCTGGATTCTATACTCAAAGACGACCGTCATCATGAACAACACACCTCAACTATGCCAAAGATCATATAACTAAGCTAGAAACATTCTGGGAAAAGGTATTATGGTCGGATGAAAACAAACTAGAGCTTTTGGAGAGGAACAATAGGTGGTATACCTGGCGCGTTACTAATACGGCTTTTGAACAGAAGAATTTTTTACCAATCATTAAACATGGCTGTAATAACATTATGATCTGTGGGTGCTTTGCTGCAGCTGGAACAGGCTAAATATGATGCATTGACGGCAAAATTAACCCTGCAAGATACCAAGCCATTTTGAACAAAAGTGTCTTGTCCTCAGTTCAAAAGTCGAGTTTAGCTCGGGGCTGGAACTTTCAAAAGGACAATGATCTGAAGCATCAAAACAAATCCACAAAAGAATGAGATAGTAAAAAGTAATTTCAAGTCTTGGAACGTCCTAGTAAAAGTAGTGATCTAAACCCAATTGAAAACCAGTGATTCAAGTGAAAGAAGACAATGTATGCAAGAAAAAAAGGTAAAATCAAGCAACTGTTGATGTCTTGTCAAGGATAATCGTCAAACATGGGCACTCACTACTGCCAGAAAATTCTTTAAAATTATAGCAAAAGACTGGTTGACATAGAAACCTCAAAAGGAGCAGTCACCAAATATTGAATGTCAGGGTTCATTTTGCGCGTCTTAATTTTGAATTTTTAATTAATATTTTTATTTCAGCTTGATAATTTTTAAAAAGTGGTTGTAATTGATTTAATAAAGGTATTTTCTTTATGGATAAACCCTTTGAGCCTTGCGTTCCGGAAAAAATTTAACCCTGAGCTCCTGAGTCAAAATTCGCAAATAATTGTGATACAATGTTTCACGGTATATATAAAAATAGCTACAAGAGTTTACCCACCGTTCAACCGATGGCTGGGCATTTTTCTCTACCATCGTTCAAGCGGTTGCTGGGTATTATGTCATTTTTCTCTACCGCCGGTAAAACGGTGGTCAGAGATCAAAAGGTCAATTAAAATTTGTTTATCATCTGGAAAAAAGGACATTATTTTTTAAAAATATTATCTTAGAGGTTCACTTACTGTTGCACATTGGGGTATATGAAATTCTTTACTTTTTCATATTATTTAAAGGAAGCTTCAGATCCTTGAAATATTCTTTATAAAATGCATTAAAGAAAGAAGCAAATTCGATTTTGTTCCAATTTTGAAAACTGATATTTTCTTTATGAAGACTTTCGAACTCTAGTTGGTGAACATTATTGTTACTGTTAAAACACAGCAAAAAAAATAAGAATACCTCCTCAAAACCGGAACCTAATAAATATGAAGTTTAACGTAATAAGAAATAGTGAGAAAATTCAAATACATTAAAGCTTATATATATATATATATATATATATATATATATATATATATATATATATATATATATATATTATTAATAAAATTCAAAAATCCCCATCTGAAAGGCCATTTCGCTCTGCAAGAGCGTGTCAACACTATAAAGGTAGTTATTTTTATCTGTTTAGTGTTGACAAGCTCTTTGTTTGGTGTGAAATGACTATTCAGATGGGGTATTTTTGAATTTCATTTCTTTTTAATTTATATATAGACTTTGTAATCAGTATATTCAGCTCTATTTGGTGATCAATTTTAATATTTTATATTATTAGGATTCACTCGGATTACTTACCAACGGATTTTAACTATATATATATATTCTTTCATCTTTTTACGCTAATATTATTATTATTACTATTAATATTTTATAAAAATACCAGTGTCAAAATCGTGAATTAGACATTAGACAGAAAATCTATTCAATTGCACACAGAAGCTTGCTGGTTTCAAGCCGTATCTCTACTTCCCTTTCTTTCTCTTAACTTTCCTTCTTTTCCTTCCATTGGAAATGAGAACGAATCGAATATAAATTCAAACGTTCGTAACATTATTTTAAAAAAAGGGATCAATACAATAGTAGATCAATATTCTAAAATAAAAATGATATCCTAATATATATATATATATATATATATATATATATATATATATATATATATATATATAACAGAGAAAGAACCTATGGAGTAAAAATCCACAGTCCGTGGCATTTATTAGGCGATGGTAGATGACTAATGACAAAAGTTAATTCTGACCTTACGACTCCCATCGTTAACTAGAGATTCTCGTTCCGAAACTGAATACAGTCTAACATTTGAATTGAATAAGGTTAACGCAGACAACGTTAGTTGAAATAGTCTATACTCATGAGGTAATTTTGTGTTTCTCTATTATGTAATTTGTATGCTCTGTTATAATAAATACATTGAGCTCTTTTTGGGGATCAGTTTTAATATTTATATTTTTATATTATTAGGGCACACCAGGATTAGATACTAACGGATTTATTACCTGTACTATATATATATATATATATATATATATATATATATATATATATATATATATATATATAAATACAGTATGGTAACCTGTATGGAATTTTCAGGAGGATATAGATCCAGGGCGAGCTTTTATGTCAAGAGATAGAGCAAAATTACCATTAATTAAATATCAAACTTTTAAGTATTTGATATTGTTTAATTAATAATAATAATAATACATACACACACACACACATATATATATATATACTTTATTTCTTATACCAAATAGTATATATATATATATATATATATATATATATATATATATATATATATATATATATATAAGAAAAAAACAGTATATATATATATATATATATATATATATATTGATAATATTAGTAGTCACTACATATAAATATATATATATATATACATATATATATATATATATATATATATATATATATATATATATATATATATATATATACTATATGGCCTGGCGTTGCCCGTGCTTGATTAAAAATCTTTGACTCATACAGCAATCGCTATCACTTGACATAAAATATTTTTTGCCCTTCCTTGCCTTGAAAGAAGTGCCTCTTTGCCGTTCTGATGTTGCGACATGCCTTACTTCTCATACTGCGAAATTTTTCTAAGCTCTATACTAAACATTAAATCTGTTACGAAAAAAGAACTAAACAAAATGAACACAAAACGATCAGCTTTAAAAAAGAACTCGTAACTGGAAAAACCGAATGAAAAAAGAATGTTAACAACAAATACTTTTTCACACCCAAACTCAGTTCTGCGGAATCAGAATCAACGTTGAGTTTAACCAAGCGAATGAGCCAATTGGAGTAAAGTGCCATGCAAATTTAAATTTTTCCCACTTGTGACGAATGCAGCTATCGACTTTTTTGCATGGTAGCATGCTAGTTAACATTCGTGTCAGTCAGCTGTTACCTCTCACACTGGCCAATAGAATCTTCCTGCCTATTCGTGGCAGCCAGCTATTGGCTCTCACTCTCTCCAGTACAAAATGGCCGCAAACTATATGAAAACCGCCGTAGAAGCATGAAAAAATCGATTATTTCCACTATCGATGGGAGCTGGGAAATGCAAAGTCGGTCTTGGCCTTTCCACTAACTTGGAGCATGTGCATGTAAATTTTGGTGCAAATCCGTCGAAAATTGCTGCCATGCATTCGTTACACACACACATTCTGCCTTATATATATATATATATATATATATATATATATATATTTCCAAGAGGATTAAATCCATGTAGAGCTCTATGTACAAGATAGAGCAAGATTATGATATAAAAGGCTCAAACACTAATATTACATGGTTATAATTTATTACGTTGGAAACGTAATCACGATCCAATTAATCAGACAGACAAAGTCAAAAAGAAAACAGAAAATATATCTCCGTGTTTAAAAAAACGTTCAGTGAAATTGTATGTGTGGGAGTGAGAAACAAGGGCGAGAGGAAACTGTATTAAAGCTCTAGCGAGATGTGAAGAAGAAGAAGAAGAAGAAGAAGAAGAAGAAGAAGAAGAAGAAGAAGAAGAAGAAATGACTTAAGGTTAGTGTGAGGAATAAAATTTAAGAGATAGAAGTTTTAAAAAGAGATGTT